>CM034359.1:32054320-32383479 GCA_019925275.1 Mytilus edulis
ATTAAATGTTAATTATTTTGTTTTTACTACTGGGTATAACCTTTCGACAACTAACGTCTTTGTAGTAAAACATTCTGTCACTTAGTCTAGTGAGATCAACAATCAAATGTGTGAAATCAAGTTTACATATGGGCCAATTTGGGGTGGGGGGGGGGGATATATCTGTCTGATATTTTCTTTGCACAACAATATAAATTTCCAAATTTGTATCGATGTTATGATTTCTTTTACAACAAAAATGTATGCAGTTATTTGTAATAGAATTTCACATCAAAATGTTATATTAATGGATAAAAAAAGAAGATGTGGTATGATTGCCAATGAGACAACTATCCACAAGAGACCAAAATGGCCATACATTAACAGCTATATGTCACAATACAGCCTTCAACAATGAGCATAGCCAATACCGCATAGTCAGCTATAAAAGGCCCCGATAAGACAATGTAAAACAATTTAAAAGAGAAAGCTAACGGCTTTTTTAATATAAAAAAATTAACGAAAAACAAATATGTAACACATAAACAAACGACATCCACTGAATAACCGGCTCCTGACTTGGGACAGGCACAAACATAAATAATGTGGCGGGGTTAAATATGTTAGCGGGATCCATACCCACCCCTAACTTGAATACTACAGTTCAACAATTCATCATGTTTTAAAATAAAGAAGAGAAATATACCAAAAGGATAGACAAACTAATGAGTCAAACAGACACCACCTTTGTGGTGAAAAACACAAACGAAACACAACATAGGATATAAAACTAAAGACTGTTAATAAAAAACCCACCAAAAACCGAAGTGACATGGAAGGGCAAATAGATCCTGCGTAAGATATATATATATATATATTTGTTACCTTTTTTAACATCGAACTCGGACTTCTTTTAAACTGAGTGTTACTGTGCGTATTGTTTTTCTACTTTAGCTAGAGGTATAGTAGAGGTCTGAGATCTAAATAAAACTTGTTTAATCCGCCTGTCAAAGTCAGGAGACTGTAGTCGTTGTTTGTCTTGTATGATTTTTTTAAATTATAGTTCATTATATATTTCGGAGTTAATTAGCTATATATATATAGTATGACTTCCATTACCAATGAACTATGATAATTCAAACCCGTTAGTCGAAAAAAAAAACTAACACCACAATGACAAACAATAAAAAACGACAGAAACATAAAAGTATGCAGAACACAGCATAGAACTAAAACGTCTGAGCAACTTGAACCCTACCACAATCGACTCTGGAATGTGCCATATTTAACAATATATTTTATATAGATAAAATTTGTTTCTTTTTTTTTTTTGATCGTACAGCAATTGTTGAGACAATTAATACAACAATTCATATACAAGAAATTAATAGAGCATCTAATCTTATAATGAATGTACGTAATTTAACAAAAGATGAATGTGGTTTGATGTGTTCGAAGACGTTAACTTGTGTGTACAGTTTCTTTGAGGACAATAACTGCACTTTCGGGACAGATGCGACCTCCGATTTTGATGTTGAATATAGTTTTAACATAAGTTCAACATTCACGACAGACATTGCAACCTATATTAAGTCTCCTAATAGAGGTAAATTATTTAAATAATAAACAATATATAGTTTTACTGTCAGTTATTTTAGTACGAAAAACATGTCCGGAATTAAGGATTTTCAATCCTTTTAACTTTGGTAATGATATCTTCTTAAAAATTTTATTCTTCGAGCGAGACTGATGTGTCTGTAGGACATGGAAGATGCATGCATCACTTGTACAAATTTGCTAAGCCTGATACATTGGAAGCTAAATATGCAACGAAGATTTTAAGACGCTATAGGAGCCGATGATCTAATTAGTGACATTTATTTATATCACTTTCTTGCATAATTCGGCGTTAAAAAAAGGAACGAATAGTACATATTATATGATTTTAAGATGATTATTTCAAACCGTTTCTCAACTACAGTATAAAAATAAACTAATATGAAAAGAAACTTTTAATATATTAATTTTGCTTTTTTTTCAAACGTGTTTTTGAATATTAAATCATGCCGGTATACAATCAAATAAATTCCTAGGGGACTACGAGGCTAAACTATGCTTGTAAGTGCTAGTATATATAAATTTTGAACGAAAAAAGAGCTAGTAGAGATGTGAAATTAGCAACCGGTTCGGTATTAGATATTCAATATGCAATATTCAAATTTATTTGAAAATCATAAAGAAAAATATAATATTTGATAACATGAAAAGCTTGATTTTCATAGTTCAAAGGAGCGAACAGATACATGTACGTAGAAAATCGTTTAATGACACCATCAAGTTGTCTCAAACTCTTGTTGTCCACGAATCTAAACCCTTATCATTGCTTATGTAAGTTGCATATTTGCATTAATTATATATAGCTCCGTAAACATGAAAGACAGTAAGTGTACACAATTTCTTTTAGTCACGTTTGTATCTACATATTGACTAAATGTCTGCATAATATAAGAAAGATTAAAAGAGCAGGGGGCTCTTATCATTGCCTTGTGCCCTTTGTCCTAAAGTTTTGATAATTTGTAGCTGAAAAGTGACAATATAAGCCCTTCATAGATATCGAATATGTCATTATTCTTGGAAATCGAAGAGGTCATGAAACAATTTGCTACGTATCTTATCAGTCCTTTTAACTATGAAAATCATGCTTTTAATGTTATTAAGTATTTTTTTTATGATTTCCAACTTAATTTTTAATATCCAAACGACTGCTAGCACCTGGTTGGATATTGAATATTGAATATCGAATAACGAACCGGCTGCTAACTTCACATACATCTCATGGTTAGTATGAGGTTTTGTTATTCAAATTATTTGATAAAGTTGTACATTTTGTATGTCATTTTTTAATGAGGATAAATTCTTTTAGTACATGTCAACATTATTGATGAAGACACAGTATACAACAACACATTCGATTGTAAGTAATTTCTGTAAAGAAAATGAGGAGATAAAAAAAAAGGGGAGATTATAAAAAATCATTTATCAAACAAAAACAGTGAAACTATTGTAAAACGACGATAAGACAATAAAAGAAATTAGAAAAAGGAATATTTGGTATGAGTGCCATTGAGACAACTCTCCATCCAAATAACAATTTATAAAAGTAAACCATTAAAGGTCAAGGTACGGGCTTCAATACGGAGCCTTGGTTCACGCCGAACAACAACCTTCACATATATTTGACAATAACACTTGATATTGGAGAACACTCTTTAATTAATGCTGTTCAATGGATATTACACGATACATGTGCACGAGACGGGTTTGAAAATGAGTTAATGCAATAATTCAGGAGATTCATTCCTAAATTAATGAATTATTTTATTTATAAAAAGTAAAATAACAAAAATACAGAATTCTAAGAATAATACAAATCGGAAATCTCTAGACAAATGCAAAACTTAAAATATCACAAACATAAAATTTTTTATTCTGACCTGGTACAGGTTTGATGAAAAGATCGGTAGGTAACATTGCCCGATGTTATACGAATATATTCTGAATAAAAAATGTAATAAATGAAAGGTGTCTTTGCTCGTACTTAAGACAATTTAGAATCACATGTTTTATTATCAGTGGGAAAGCCAGTGACATTGAAGAGCTCCTTCCGGTGGTCCCGCGGGAAAGGGGAGATAATCTAAAACTTTCGAGGTGGCGCTGTAACCAGCGTGTAAACAAAAACATAGCAAGTGCTTCAGACAATGAATTTATTATAACAACTTAACATCCATCAGTATTTGAGGTTAATTTTTCATAAGAATAGATTTTGACACACGACTGCCAAAATAGATATTAAAATAAGTGCTGCGTTACTGAAATATGATAAATCAAAAGACGTCCTCCGCGGATTTAAAAAAAACCGCGGGTAATCCCCCTGCTTGCTAGGAACTGACACAAATGCATCCTAAAGCTTTTCATTGGTCGAGATATAAATAAATGTGACCCAGAAACATATGGGCACATGACTATGTATAGGATTCCCCGTCACTCTGCCTATTGTTTACATAATAAATACTTCAACCGGAGGTCAAAAATCTACATTTTTCAAACGTTTTTGGAGTTATTTCGGCGCAAAATTAAGCAAATTATATCATATTTCACAGCTTTAAACCACGAAATTGATTGAGACAATGAAGGATGATGATGTTTTCAGTATTTTGAATATATTTTACTTAAAAATGATGATGCCATTGATGTGTTGAAGGCTTTACACTGTCATTTGTTGATGTTTTTCATGTTGTTCAAACTCCCCGTATTACATTTACTGTAGTTATTTAAATATGCTGCAGTGTGTAACAGATGTATGTAGTACATTGAAACTGGTTTAATCTATGAACGAATTTGTGTTGTCCATATAAATGACTTCAGTTGTCTGAAATACCCCCCCCTCCCCCCTTTTCCATACTTTTCAAAAAATTCAGAAAGGGGCAAGTCAAATGTGATTGTCTGGATAAGAAGACTATGCAAGTGCAAAGTGTAAGCACTCAGTAAATCTTTGTTTTAAGCCATTTTTTTAGGTGGATGGTTAGTCATTCTTTGATTCAGTAAATATTAATCTGAAATCAACTTGTCAATTTTAAAAAGTACCAATCAACAAATATTAATCTGATGCATCAATAATGTTCACTTGATTTTTAGTCTTCGTCCTTGTTGTTTATATAAAAAATACTAAGCAAGTTGGAAGTTGACACTCACACATGTTTATAAATGTCTATCCTGTCTTTATCATGCATATCAAGCAACCTGGTGAACACTAACCATTCATGTTTGAGTGTGTCTCGAACCCAGGGCATGTTTAACTCTTGAGAACTTGAGATTAACATTTAATAGGAATACCCAATGCCTATAGCTAGTACACCCAATTATTAATACATGTTAGAGCTATATGACCATTTAAAGCATTAAGAAAATGCTGTATAACTTCTAAGGTCTACTTTGAAAATAATATATGAATGTCTCAATCTGATTTTGGTGATCCTGTTTTGTTGCATTGATATTAGATCATATTACTGCTTGACCCACATTTTTATTTTACACCAATCAACAAGAAAACAAAGCTTGGACACAGGATCTATAGTTTAATCAGAATCATACCATTCCTATATTTGTGTGCTGATTTTTTGCAATATAATACTTTTTCACACATTTTACTTCATTCTAAAAGCACACAATTGCAATAATTTGCAAAATCAGGTGATTTCATATAGGAAAAGGGCACCAGGACATCTCATTCCTAATACTACACACAGAGCAGGATCTACTTACTCTTCCAGAACACCTGATATCAATTGTATGTTGAAAGTTCAACCTAAGTTGCTCAGTTTTCTTTTTTCTAACTTGAACATGTTGAATATTAGTTGACTTTTCATAAAAAAAGTATGAAAAAAAAGAGACTACTGCAAATGATTTTTTTAGGTGCAGGGGTTACAACACTTCAAAAAAAAAGATAAATGTCAAGTCATAATAGGCCATTTGAGAGACCTCAAGGATACCTCACTATAGGCTAATGCCGCTACAAGGCAGAATTCGCACCCACAAAGTGGAAAGGGATTAATATAAGTTGTAAAACTTGTTTCCCAATCCACTATAAATAAATACATTTAAACTACCTCACTATGTCTAGAAGTGAATGATTCTAAAACCTTTCTGTTTCAGTCCTTCACACCTAATCAATCATTTAAGACCATCAAGTCGACTTTTTATATAGATCTTTGATTTTTTTTAATGTCTCAAATACTACAGTACATACATGTATATGCCTGATATCAGTGACAGATCCAGAACTTTTGGGCCCGCTCCAGTGATTTCCTATTTAATCAACCACAAAAGGGGACCCCTATGACTATGCTAGCTTTGCATCTATGAATCTCAGGTTTTCAATGACATTCAGTTGTATTGTATTGCAACAGCATTAATGTCTCATGTACATTTACCCCACATTATCAATATAAAATGGTTGAGTGTTTCACATTGTATATTTAAAATATAAAAATGTTTAGAAATAAACGTTTATTAAATGATAAATAAATACAGTCATAAAAATTATGTTAATATGGAACAAATGTAGAAAGTATTTTGAATAATTTAAGAGTCTGAGAGTATTATTGTTATAAAGTCCAAGTTAAAGTAAAATCAAGTCAAATAGTCCTCGGTCCCATACATGTAAATCCTCAAAATAGAAATCCTGCTCTTCTTATTCCTATTGTTATCTGAAAATATATAATATAAGCAGATGATATTATCACATGAAAATAATTTCAAACTTTTCTTCAGTTGTTTATATGAAATTATAATATATTTGAATTGTCTACTAATTTCTATGTGGTTCAAGAATGAGAAGGTTCACATTTAAATTGGAATTGAATGTTTTTTATTTGAATTTCACTAATGGAAAACTTATGAGATGTACATAATTGCCAATGAGACAACTATCCCAAAATACTCATTTTGAGTTGATATATAGGCATTTTTTTTGCAACATGAAAGCTTTTAAACATGAGAAAATCCCATAATGTATATACTATGATTTTTTTCAGATGTTTGTTATCATTTCATTTAAATTGAAATCATTCTTACTTTAATCTTAAATAATCAAAAGAAGGTTAATATGATTCAACAAAAATAAAGAAATTATTTTAGACTTTTGATGTAAATAATTAATTTATTTTTATAGACTCTATATTATATGTTAAAGTTGGGGGTGGGGGTTGTTGCAGGAGTCCTGAGCCCAAAATTCCGGGCTAAAAACATGATCTTCTGAGGTCCCAAGTAAAAAAAATATCTCGAAAGAAAATCCTGAGTTTAAAACAGTGTCCCAATCCAGACGTCCTGTAAAAGTCCTGCCCTCCATCAAGAACAGTTAATAATCATATACAGCAACACAAATTTTCTATTTATTTATTCATTTACTTCAATACCTTAAACTCATCACCATACTAATATATCAATCTTTTTAAGAGATATATTAAATAACATTTTAATAAAGTATAACATAATCATGTTAATATGCAACATTAAATTATCTTACACATACATGTGTAATGGTAACTTTTCATTCAAATCTTTATACCAGTAATTGATATTTTATTCATCACCAAACCTGGCCACAACACCTAGCCGATACTGAATGTGACAATAAAATCAACAAAAAATCACATAATTTGGGTTTTTTTTTGCATGGAAGGAAGGGCAGAATTTATACTGTTCTACTGGTTAATATTTCATATACCTCAAATCATTAAAGGATATTTTACATAGATAAAGGAAGATGTGGTGTAAGTGCCAATGAGACAACTCTCCATCCAAATAACAATTTATAAAAGTAAACCATTATAAGTCAATGTACGACCTTCAACACAGATCATTGGCTCACACCAAACAACAAGCTAAAAAGGGCCCTAAAATAACTAGTGTAAAACCATTCAAACAGGAAATGCCGAAATGCACTTTTCAGCAAAAAGTAATAGTACTGCTGTTCAGATAAACAAGGGTCTGGATGGGGTGTTCTTTATTTCTTTATCATTTATTCTTTACGCTCATTTGTCTCTATTTTTTTTATACTTTGTCCATCATTTCTCTTTTCTCAATATATAAATTAGCACATCAAGAGTTAAAATAATTATGACGTCTGGCTAGGATATTTTATAATTTTTTTCTGGGATGCGTAGGAAGGCTTCCCAGATAAAAAAAATAAAATAGCCTTGTCATATGTTAAAATTATTTTGACTAGTATGTCATGATCATTTGCTATATTTCTTATTACATAGTAAATTTTCTCTATCCTGTTGTTCCTTTAGTTATAGTTCTCCAATTCTTTATACTTTTATCCATAGCTCCAAGTGGCGGATCCAGGAATATGGTTCCGGGATTGGAATCCACCCTTTTTATGGACAATCAATGCATTTGAATATGGACATTTAATAGAACCCCTCTTTATCCTGGGTAGGGATACTTTTCATAATGGCTGTATCCAACCCTGGTTTCCTATTTTGTGAACCCTAATCCTGTACTATCTGTAAGAAATGATGAATAGAGGTTTAGAATAAAGTTACACTATACTTATGTAGTTTCCTATAATTTTTGTTTTTTTGTTTTTGTTATTTGTCAAACATTTGGGTTCAAAAATATTAATATAAAACCATTTATTTAACCTTCTTTCTATTCGAGACAACCAAATAAATCAGCACAAATGCTTTACATAACCGTAATAATTTATTTAAAATTTAAATGCTAACATTGACATGCCAAAATTCAAGTTTTCATCAAAATCTGAAGTCTCGGCCCGAGAAGGGGGCGTTTATTTCGTGTGATCTGTGGGAATTTAATAGATTTCAGCATCGAAAAGAGGCATACCTATAGCCATAACCCGAACTGATCAATAAATTATGTTATGGATAAGGTTCAAATCTTTCTACTAACCATTAAAAGTAATAATAGTAGGATTTCGTGAGCTCAGAAACCTTAATGATCCTTAATCTGTTGAAAAATGGCGTCGATTTATGTGCTTCCTTTTCGCAGCCTCAGTTACAATTTGACAAGGAGTGATGGGTATTTATGCAAATATTTAGGGACTCTTATCATCATAGATACTATTTTTGGTCATTTTATATTTAAATAGCCAATAGGATGCAAATGTGTCAGTTATTTTCAGAAGGGGAAAACACCCGCCATATTTTTATCTTCCAAAATAACAACGTCATTTGCCACTTTCAGATGTTCATTTCTTGTAAAATAAAATCTTCTAAAAAGAAAAAAATAGCATGGTCACCTGTAAAACTTACCTATATAGCTAATTGATGATGGAATGGCACAAGTTTAATTGTCTTTAATGATAATTTTCTCGAAAAATCACACGCCCTTGATTTTGTGGTCGTTACGTCATATGGAAGGAGGCGCAGAATCGATCCGTGGCTTTCCCACTGTATAAGAAGAACAAACGTTGATTGATGTAAGCAAAACGTCTTAACAGTATTAAATGTCCCGCATTGGATTAATTGTCTGAAAGACTGAAAAATGACAATTCAGTCTTAAAAGAGCTGTTAAAATCCTCTTTACGGTTTCAGACCACAATTTGTAACTGAATGAACATATATTTTTCTGTCTCATTTATTGGCATTATGTTTTTTCGGGTCTGTCCGTCCGTCCGCTTGTTAGTTCTTCTGTGCGCTCGTTAATTTGCCGTCCGCTCGTTAGTTTTTCCGTCCGTCCGTCCATCCGTTCTTCCTGCTTCAGTTTAAAGTTTTTGGTCAAGGTAGTTGTTGATGAAGTTGAATTCCAATCAACTTCAAACTTAGTACACTTGTTCCTCATGATTTTCTCTTTCTAATTGTGATGCCAAATGAGAGATTTTGCCCCGTTTTCAAGGTCCATTGAACACAGAAAATGATAATGCAGATGGGACATCCGTGTAACAAGGACACATTCTTGTTTCACTCTGTATCTTTCATTAACATTAATATTAAGTTATAGTTTTATTTTTAGTAAGTTCAAACTGTTGACTTTTCAACATGTTCAATGAAATGTATTTATTCAGTGTATGACTAACTCTTTGTTTGCAACATTACTTGTAACTTGTAATCAATATACGTATATTGTTCGTCTTACATTTACATTTATCAACCGAAATAATTTAATTCAATTGGTGTGAAACATTCTCTTTCTTTTCCGCGCGCACACACCAAAGTCATATCTAGTCATAATATAAAGAGTCTTCTAGTTTCATTTTTGTTTTGTTTGATTTAGGTGGCTTTGACTCTACCCACAATGCGTCTACAACAGAACAATCAACTAGTAAGTATCATTACCTTACATTGAGTGGTCCGTAGGTTGCCTGTTGCAAGGCAAAAATTCCGTCCTTATCCAATATACCCTCATTTTCTAGTGGCAGTCCAAATTTCCCATGTCATTATCATAAATGGCCTCTACTATGACAAGACCTACGTATTGTATTTATTGTTAACTTGTTCTCGTCCTGAACATGCACGAAATATTTGCCATTGGCAACCAATAATTAATCAATCAATCGTAACCTTACACAAAAGCCAAATTAAGGTTCAAATTAAGCAAAAATATGAATGAAAAACTTTTTACTTTCCAATATGATCAGATTATATCATTATTATTTCCTTTCGACAGGTTTCGCTATAGTAGTAAAATTCCCTTGCCTTTCTAGAGCACCGGACAATTTGTTTGTCTTTTCATTCTTTTTTCGTTTAATCAATGATGTAGCCTGGAGATTTGAATATCCTTTTTAAATGAGAATCAACTTAGAGCACTTTGGTTATTAGAAGTGTAATATGCTTACTACCAATTGAAACGTGCGTCTGGCGTAAATATAAAATCGTAATCCTGTTATCTATGATGAGTCTATTTGCAACCACTGGGTCCATGCCACTCTTGGTCGAGATTTATTTCCCCGAGGATATCACCAGACCAGTAGTCAGCATGTCTGTGGTTTTTTTTTCATTGATCTGTTCAGTATTATAAATTAACTGTTAACAAACAAATTTGAATTTTGAAAAACTCTTTTTCTTCCACAAGAATAGATTACCTTAGCTGTATTTGGAATTTTTGGTCCTCTATGCTCTTCAAATTCGTAATCCTTTTGGCTTTTTAAATATTTATTTATTCGAGCATCACTGATGATTATTTTGTAAAGGAAACGCGCGTTCGGCGTAATTTAAAATATTAATCCTTGTTTCTATGTTGAGTTTATGTGCACCACAAAGAAGTCAGATTAAGCGGTAGTATAAAGAATTTAGGTATTATATAATATTTTTTTTTCTGATTTAGGTGACTTTCAATCTAACCAGCATATTTTCACAACCGAACAATCGACTAGTAAGTATCCGTACGTTAGACTCAAGACAAATTGAATGTTCCATTAAGCAAGACAAGGCGTTATTTCCTTTTACATTTTTCACAATCATATCATCAAAATCGTTGATTTCGGCTTGGCTAGTCTTAGATTTCCAGTGTCGTATTTTGTAAATTGGTTTCTTTCTTCATCGTCGTTTTTTGAAGCTATACCGTTGCCAACATTTACAGTTTGAATTTCCCCTATGTATTATCCACTCCTTTGTTCTTTACATAATATTTTAGCACATAAAAAGACAACTTAATCATTCAAAATTAAAAGGATGTCTCCTACTCTGTTTTAAAATAGCAAGCTTTTTAAAGGAAATTTATAAATGTATACAGTATTGTACATTAACAAAGGATAAAAAAGCTGACAAAAATGAAAGGGTACGAATGCTTGCTTACGATATATGACCTAGTGAAATTTTGGTTGGAAATATTGTTCTCTATAATTTTAAATATTTAACGTTGGCATCCTTTTTCTTTCAAATATTTTGGAAACATAGCAAGGTTTTTATAGCCGTTTCATATTTGGCTTTTTAAACTGTATATGTAATCAAATTATTAATAAAAAGTAGTGGTTAGCGGGGAATTTGTTTTATAGCACTACATGGATAAAAACAAAGGATTCAGAATAGCTAGAAACAATTTAAAAACAAAAGGAGTGAACATCCTTAACAATTATCAAAACTACAGTAAAATATACATATAAAGAAACGTCGTTCTGATTGAGAATGTGAGGGAGTCCTGTTCGGTCTTTCTATAATTTTTTATTCAGATAATTCAGTATTTTGTTAATGTGTAAAAGTTATTTTAAAACATCATCTGAGCAGTTTAAAAATATTTTACTACTTTCAAATTCACGATTGTTTACTAGAATGCATGCATTTGCAACTTGTATCACGTTTTCAAACATCAATGTATTTCAAATGCGAAGTTCAATGACGAACCCCATTGCCAAGATCACATCTAGTAAACCTCATACTCGACACTACATATCGTCAATCATGACCGAATGAGTTGAGCAGTACGATGTATTGCAATCGTCACGCTCTTATATTTAGGCAACAGTTACAATCGTCTTGTCATCAATTTCACATTAATGCCCGACATGTAACCCCAATAGTGAATTGTTAAATGAAAACGGATATTCATAGTGGTATACGAATCATTAGCTAGAGAATCTTGTCCTGTTGATAAAGTATTAATTGAGCCCATTTCTTTGAAGTGTTTTGTGTACTATTATTTGACTCTTTTTTTGTTAGCAAAGGCATTATCAAGTTATTCTCGGCTTATGGATTTGAATGTCATTTAGTTTTCTTTCCCCTCTCTTTTTGCAACGATTTTAATCAACCATAGAACTCGCGAGAGCTAGTGTTATACATTTAAATAATACAATTTAAATGGTTCTACAAAACAAAATGAAATAACATTTTGATGAAATCCGATCTACAAGAAAAGTACGAAGATATAAATGTAAATTTATTCTACAATTTTCTTTTATGGATTACAAATTCAAAAGTAACGTTTTTACTATTTCAGACCTAATGGAATGCGAGTCCTGTCCTGAGGAGGAATGCAATGCCACTAGAGTGGTATCACATATGACTATAAAAGATGCTCTGAACCTTGCGATAGAGCTTAGGAAAACCTTGACAATCGACAAGACATCCTTGTCATCATACCGACGTAGTCTTGAATGTGCCGATGATAGTAGACCATCGTCAAAAGCATTTGGGAGTTTTGCGCTATGCATATTAGTAGGTCTTTTAGTGATATTTTTCGCCCTGGATATTACGTCTTTGTGGCAGCATTTAAGACGACAACACGTTGCGAAAAGAATGGAAAAAGGAAACACAAGTCTAGTGCCAATAAAAATACAGATCTTGGAAAAATTCAAATTTGATATAAATAAATTGCAACCAAATAAAAACTTGTCATGATTGTTTTTACAATTTATAAAGAGACGGACTTAAATTTTATCCTTTATCGGTATTGCAGGACATGCTTATTTCGCTTTCTATATTTTATATCTGAGTTGTTTTTAAATTAAGCTGTATTATTGTGAACGAGATATTAAACTATTTCTCATGTTCATTTGACCTTAACAAAAAAGTTAAAAAAAAAACCAAATATTAAACTCAAAGTAAAATCAGAAAAGTGGAAGTCTTTTTAAAGATACAAATTAAACGTTGGACCTCTGACATATCTTGGTACACATGCGTTATACGTACAAGTACGTTTGAGTTATTCGGTATAAATTTACTGAACGAATAAATATTCTATTTCCTGCAGAATGTTGTTAATCTCGAACTTACTTTAAAAATAAACAAAATTATTTAGATTGCATTTTTCTTTATTTCGAGTATGACAAACTTAAGCATAGTTGTCTTCTTATGATAAACTTTGATTAACATGCTAGTAATCAGGAATTATTGATACATCGATAAATAGATGTATAAAACCTTTGTTGTGCATTAAGTGACTCTAGTACATTTGCACTCAATCATCGTAATTTGATCTTTTACGGAAAAAGATCAAACAAAGAAAGGGAAAACATTTAATGCTCCAATTCTCTTGTTTACGAGAAAGATAAATTTTGTCAACTTTTATTCAGTCTCAGATTGATTGGAAATTGTTTTCACGTTCGGCTCTCGTTATTTGAAGTCAGATGCACCAATTAATTTGTACTAATATGAGGCAGGCATTACCTGTGAATGGGACGAATTCTGTATGTTTTTTTTTTAAATCAAACATGTTGAAAAGAGAAACAGAAATATTGTAACGTTCGATAATTTGGTTCTATTGTAAGAGATAAACTCATCATAGATACCAGGACTAAAGTGTGTATATACGATAGACGCGCGTTTCGTCTACAAAAGACTCATTAGTGACACTCGAATCCACCAAGAAGTTAAAAAGGCCAAATAAAGTACGAAGTTGTAGAGAATTAAGGACCAAATTTTCTAAATACAGGGATTTAGTCGAATTGTTACGTTATTTAAGTTATGACGTCATATTAAATGTAAACAAAGACACGCTGTCATAATATAACGTCTTTTTTTATAACAAACAATTGTTAAAAATAAATTTTTATTGAGTTCCTTTCTTAGACTGATAAATAATACATTTTATTCAAAATCTCATGCAAATAAGACCGGAAACGGAAGTAGATTTCTGCGCAGATCCAGAAATTAAAAAACGCGACAAAAAACATTTTGAACGATTTTGAGTTAAGGGCATCCGATACAGTTTCTCGATTAAATGTCATTTTTATAAATTTGTAATATGTTATAGACTTTGTCGAGTTATAAAATAAAACACAAAATAAAACATACGTCACCGTGCTTGTTTTCGAGAAAATTGAAACCGAAAATTGGGGATTTGTGCAATTTTGTTAAAATATAGGCAATGTTAAAAAAAATTTGGAGCAGATATTTTTCGTCGTAAATTATTAAGATCGGCTTCAATTATAAGCGGTGATAAGTGACAAAAAGGAAAAAAAATAAATCACTACATGAATAACTATACAATCATTTAAGCCTTGCTTGTCATTGCGGACCAGATGCTCAAAGAGGTATTTTTTTAAACCTAAAAAAATAGAAATAAACTGTTTCTGAAAATGTAATTTTTAGAATTTTTCTACATAAATTGCTTTTTGTCATGCTTTCTCCAAATTCCAAATAAAAATATAGGTCACCGTGCTTGATTCCATAATAAATGCGACTTATTCTAAAAATTGCGTCCCGCCTTTGTAACCTCAACGTTAACGTTAAAGTGCACGACGTCGCTGGCAGACAATTTCGACGTTATATCTGCAAATGACCGGAGACATTTTTCAGGTGTATCAATTTTGCTTGTAACATGTGTAAATTACTATCTTTAAATTGGTAATATTGTTTCCGGAAATAAAATCATATGAACAACAAATCCCTACTCTCTCTATTTGTGATCTAAGTGAGAAACATCTCAAGAAAAATTATTACGGACTGTTGATACTTTTTACGGCTTTTAAAATTAAAGACTCGTCAATTTAGAACTTGACATACATGTACATTTACTGTACACACTCGTATATTATTTCATACCGTATGTTGACCTCTATATTTATTTTGTTTTGTTTGGTTGGCTGCTGTTTCATTACAAATATTCCTTAAAATCCTTTTATTCACGTTTTAATCTACTGAGAAATCCGGTTTTGTTAATACGAATTAAAAGTTAATGTCGTTTGGACAGTAAATCTAAATTAACGAGCATTGCATTTCGAATTAGAACTTACGTTAGTACGTAAAACATTTTGAATGCGAATTAAACTAATTCGAATTAGTTAATGCGAATCGAATTCGAATTACGTGTGAACTCAGCATTATCCTGCAAACGGAACTTCTTTTTTTTGTACATAAATTGTAGCACATTAATTAGGCCGTTACTTTTCTCCTTTTGTTTTACATTGTCAATTTGTGATCTTTTATAGCTGACTATGCGATGTGGGACTTGCTCATTGTTGAAAACCTTACGGTGACCTATAGTTATTAATTTCTGTGTCATGTTTATCTCTTGTTGAGAGTTGTTTTATTTGGCAAATAAGATTTTAGTTGCGACTAAAATCCTCCTCTCATAGCGTTGGTCAATAACTAATTTTTTTTTCACCATATAGCGCGTACATAAAATATCGCACGTCCATTCCTCTGTCTGTCCTTCCGGTCCTTCTGGTTAATTAAAATTTTCAAGTGTACAAAACTTTCTGTAAACCTGATATCGTATGAACACGCTCGAAAATCAGTGCATATCAACTATTCTAAGAGTTATGCCATTCGGAAATATTGATTATATTGGAAATTGGATTGTATTTGCTGTCATTCCGTCATTTCTCTAATAAATTTATGAAAAAAAAAAAAAAAAATAAACAGTTGTGCTACGAGCGCATTATACGCCCGTTGTCTTTTGATTTTGGATAATATGCTGTACCTTGTAATTGTTTACGACGGACAGACGGACGCGGTCAAATTTTTTACGGATTTATAAACATATTGTTTGCTATTGCCTTTTGTTAGATAAAATACGTGCAACGTGGAGGAAATAAGAACTTTGTTCTTTTATAAAAGTTGTGTCATTGTTTATATTAGCGGCGTGTACCCTCATGTTCCGTATTAGTTTTAAAATATCATTGGTTTAATTTCTTGTGATGTAATAAAATGTCAATTATGGATAATGAATGATAATTAAAATGATAATAGACATTCAACAAAAGGGGCAGTCGTCTTGAGATTGCTCACTATACGATATTTTGTTGAAGATTTCAAAGAAACAGTAATTTGTTTTATTTCTTATAATGTTATTAGACTGTTATCCTGTTAGAATCGAATGAACTAATAATAATGACGTATAAGTTAGCATGCGTGAGAAACAGAAATTGGAGCAGAAAAATTCCACATTACTTGTCTTATTACGGAACATTACACGCCTAACGTCCCGCAAAAAGTGACGTTTTGCGGGAATTCAAACGCTTTACGTCGCGCCAAGAGTTAACTCCCTTGAAACTGTATCGGATGCCCTTAATAAGTAAATTGACAAATTCGAGAAATTTTCCCAATTTTATTTTTTACATTAATATGAGGCAGGCATTACCTGTAAATGGGGACGAAGTCTGTATTATTTTTTTTAATTCAATCATGTTGATATTTAAAGAAACGGAAAGACCGTACCGTTTCCGATATTTTTTCTGTTGTTAGGGATTTAGTTGTGACGTTTTGTAGGTTACGACGTGATTTTCAATGTAAACAAAGAAACACTGTTATCAGGTAACGTTTTTTCATATGAAACAATTGTTCAAAATGATTTGGTGTTGAATTCCTTCCTATATTTGTTGATATGTTAATAAATACACATTTTATTCAAAGTCTAATTAAAACAAGACCGACCGGAAAACGTTTGTGCGCGGATGCAGACCGGATAAGGAAGTAGATCTGAAAAAAAGAATTTGAGGTCATTAGTAGAATGAAAAATTCAGAAAAAATTTTGATATTTATTTTATTAATTTTTCTACCGTAATTGTGACTTTGTCCCCATATCAGGATGTCTGCATGTCAATATTGTAAAATATCAGCTGCAAGTCACAATATGAAGGTTTTTGTCCATGACCGCAGCAAACGAGATCAAAAAGCATTCATATTGTGTCAAGCAGCTGACATTTTACGATTCACTATACAGATAACCTAATAATAGTGTTATCGATCTGTTTTACAAAGTAAGCAATATATCTTGCACACGCAACTGGAAGATGACCTTATAAGTTCGTGTAAAACATTATGATGTCGCTGATATGTCAGGGGCACACAGTTATTAAGGCCGGGTCAACCTATTCGACGTCACAAGGCCGTGATATGACATTTTATTTAAATCTAAGCAGCGGGATATAGACACTCGAACGACCCATGATTTAACATATCAGTAATTCGACAAAAACATATACCGGCAATTCAACAGACAAACGAACTAAAATATTTTTTCACGTCTTTATAAATTATATGAAGTGTCTTATTCAAGTCCGGTATACCAAATCCAGGCGGTAGATGTATTCTGGTAAAACAGATATTCAATAACAGTAAACCAGTTCAATATGGCGCTTATAAAAAAGTCAAAGGGGTGATTTTAAGACTAACCTATATTAAGCAAATAAAGGCAACAGACGTGGTATTTAGAATAATTCTTACTTTTGCAAACAGTAAATTTATCAAAATGACCATATAGTTGATGTACATGTCAATACCGAAGAGGTGACGTGCCAAAGAATAAAAATAAACACGTACAATAAAAAAAGGCACATAAAACAGTACAAAATAACCTTGCATTGTCACCTACAGAATAACGCTATGCTACAAAATGACGTTACAGGTAAAAGTGACGTCACGATAATTTTCGAAAAGTTTAACATAGTTCAAAATCAGGATTGTATTTATGGAAGGTCATGATAGGGAATAAAAGCTCTGAAATATTAACTGGGAGATATATATTTCATACGCACGCTCTTCTAAGAATTCGCTAAAAAGTGAAACCTTCACAAATGTTAAGTAAAATCACCTCTTTTTCGTGAAGTTATGTTTTCAACCGACCCTCATTGTCCACATGCATTGTACATAAAGGTCAAAGTATACGACAGCTCAACTAAATATGTTGTTTCCTTCATTTTGAGTATGAAGGAATATTAGGCGGAAATCGAATTGAAATTTAATAAATGAAATTGAACTCTTGTTTGATTAGGAACTTTCCATTTTGAATTTCCTTGGAGTTTAGTATTTGTATGCTTATAGCTTAGTATTTTTATGCTAATAGATTTTTTGAGAAGGTTAAAATCGCAATGTTAGTAAATTTGAATTGTTTACATCTGTGACTATAGAGGCTTTAAATGTTATACATGTGCCTAGTTCAAAATTTTATGAAACTTATATATGTGGTTTTACTTATATTATTGAATTGAGCTTTGAGATATGTGAAAACGTTTAAATTATAGACACATTTTCAAAAAACAGTCGAATGTGGTAGGTGTAACTGCTCTTTGTTTTCTGTGTACAAACGAATAAATTCCACCGAAAAATAAATTCAGAAAAAGAAAAATAATAATCTTTTGAAAGCAACAATTTACAATTCTGCCCCCGGTGACAGATTTTTTTTAGATATATCTTCATAGTAGAAATGCAATACACCTAGTTTATGATTTTTGAATTGACTAGTCTGTCTTGAAAACGTAATATCTGATTGATTGATTGATTGTTGGTTGCTTTACACCGCATCAGCACAAAAAGGCTATATCGCGGCGAGAGCTTATCGAATTTTTTTTTACAATTTAAAACATATTTTAAAATAAGTCAAAAGGTCCTTCAATAAATTAAAATTCTAAACGAAAGCAAATTGATGTAATATATGAAACATAGATCTTGCCTCCAACTATATCATTGTTATATATTGAGGCTGTAGGTTGATACAAAAACATTAAAACAATGCATTACAAAAAGAGGAAAAAATATGTGTTAAGTGAAATACCTTTCAATTGTGTTATGATAACAGCGAAGGTGTGTTCAAATAACAAATATTCATCTAAAAGTATTTGACGAAAAACGTTTCTGGTGTATCTTCAAAATGCAAAATTTCAATTTTTACGAGATAAAATTTAGGTGGCGTTATGGGGACTTTGTTAAGTTTAAATCATTCGCCAGAAAAATCTATTTTGATTATTCTTATAAAAGAACCGACTGAATTGCTCGGAGTCCATATTGGTTAAAACCTATCTGAAAATGTAAACATCATGCTTTGTATTTATCCATAAGTGTATGTTTGTAATCCATATTTTGTCACTGTCCATGTTTCCTTGACATATACAAAAAAAATGTTTAATTAGAACTTTGAAGATACAAAAAAAAAAACACACTTACCAATGAATTCACATACTTCAAGGTGTAGTTTGCATATACATTTACTGGGTACTTTGGTAATACATTTGCATCATATCTTGATTTATTAAATAACATCTTGTGAAGATTTTGTGCGTCACTCGAACTGTATTCGTACGACGTTGAAAATTTGAATAAATCTAAAAGAAAAAAACAACAAAATCACAGGAATCTTTAGTATTATCTGCAATTATGTTTGAATGTAACTGATTTGTAAATACAACATTAAGCTACCAATATGTGTACGTGCATTTTTGTCCTGGATGCTGCGTAATAAAAAAATGGGTATACGTTAATTAGACAGTAATCAACTAATACACACATATTTTATAAGTGCTTAGCCTTATATACGTGTCCTAAATAAGCACCAACTGTCTGAATAGACACAAACAAATGATATGTTAAAATGAAAAGCATACCAGAATTTCGGATTAAGACGGGAAATGAATGTCGATGGATTTTTATATGAAGCGCCTTCATTGAACAAAGTAATGACAAAAGGTAAAGTGAAACATAAAACAATTGTGTATTGATTATAAACGCTTTTAGTTCAGAAAAATGTTTTTCCTCAGGTGAGACAAGTGTTCAAAAATAACGTGCTTAACTCTATGAAAAAAGTAAAATCACAAAAATACTGAACTCAGAGGAAAATCAATACGGAAAGTCCATAATCACATGGTAAAATCAAATAACAAAACGCATCAAAAACGAATAGACAAGAACTGTCATATTCCTGACTTGGTACAGGCATTTTCAAATGTAGAATAAAAGAGACGCGTAAAAAAACACCACGACATACATACTACTAGTAAATTAAACAGTACCCTTGTTGTTTCCTCTTTTTTTTATCGATCATAAATTGTATGAAATATTTAAAATTAAAAAAAAAATGTGTGGTCCTAAATGGGTTTATTAACGCTCCCAACAAAGTCGTCTTTAACTTGGTCGTGTGCTGTTTTATAGGTCTTGTTATAATTTTGATATTGATCGCACAATTATATCTGGTTTCGTTTGCCAACCGTTATGAATTCATGTTGAGGACTCTTAATGTATTTTTTAACGAACATTGATCGCACAAATGCATTTGTATATAAGTTTTCTTTTATACCCTTTATACAAACAAGGTTACATTCACATCTTTATAGTCAATAATTAACGTTTATAGAAAATACGTTAACTCATGATTGATAATATTTTTTTGAGTTAATATTTACAATCAAATCTTGTGTTAGGTTAACTACTGTTTTCTTCAGACTTCAGTGTATGTTCAAGAAGGAATTGCTTTGTATCAAGTCAAAATATGTTGCTGTTTACAATTTTTCATTTTTAATATAGTTTTTAACAAAATACGAACATTGATAACATTTATAATTTCTCATTGGAGATATGCACTAGTACTCTCATCTATGTTTCCTTCTCGTAGATCTTGATTTACATATCATTGTTACTGTTGAGAGTTTCTTTATCGTATAAAATAAACAGCTAACAAAATGTATATACTTATTCGTTATGCCTCCTGAGATAATTAATTGCACCTGACCGGTTAAAGTAGCACACTCTACACTTACCTATATTAAAAAGCAAAAATAATAGTCCTCTTGTGTAGTATCTTTTAGACATTATGTTCCTAATACGTATGCAATCAGCTGAGTTATCAGTTCTTTTGATATTTCGATAGAGTTGTAGAAATATTAATAAATGGAAGTAACTTTATATTATATCGTCTCTTTCTATGATGTCTGCGTTACGATCTGAACTTATACTTATCATGAATCGAACTGTGTTTATAATTACAACTAAAGCCTACAATAATCAACGGATAATGCTTAAATGATAGATCTAGAACATACGGTTTTATATAGCTCGCATGGCATCATATTCGTGTTTGACCGCGAAACCGAGTTATCAAAACAACATTTCAATAATCTACATTTATCAATATATACATCTAATTAGAGAAATGTTATCTTTTTTCCATTTTCAGTTAAACATTTAAATGTCACTTATACAGAAATATATTTTGTCTTTTTGTAATTTAATTCAAAAGTTTAAATATATTTTTTTATTTCAAAATTACATTACATGTTTATTAATTTCCATTAGGGTGTCATTTTTTTCTATGAGCAGTTACCCCCTAAGAGAATTAATATGCAAGTTAATATGAGGCCAGATATCGTTTTTGAAGGAACTTTTCAAATGTCATATTTCATTATCCTGTTTCTTTCTATTTGAAAACAAAGACGTTGTAGAATGAATTAAGGGGATTTTATATTATAACATAAAAACCAATAGGGTTTTAACATGAATAATTGCACGTATAATTCATGTGATTAATTAATGAAATATAAAAGAAAAAACACATTGGTTAGTGAATCCCATCACTTCTACTCGCTTTACATAGTACCAAGCAAACAGAAAAAAACCCGATTTATTTCCAGAGTTTTTCATTAACATGCTTAATGGGCTGCAGTATGTGCTGAACGTGGGAAACCCGTTGTGTTATCTTTGTTATTCTACGTTATATCCAGGGGATTCGACACTTATCAATAAAAGCAATTCATATTCTTAGACTTAGAGGGACACACTATGAAACATGTGAAATGCCGACTGTGATTTGTTACATAATGAAACAACTTAAGAAAATAATAACAAAAACGACAGAGATAAAGAAATAAATTGCATCCAGAAGTATTTGTCGATTCATCCTCTGTTACATAGATATTAAATGTGGTTTGGCGCAAATGAGTCAACTCTCTATCCAAGTCACAATTTGTAAAAGTAAACAATTAAAGGTCAAATTACGGTCTTTAACACCGAGGCTTGGCTCACACCGAACAGCAAGCCATAAAGGGCGTTATAATGACTAGTGTGATATCATACAAGCGGAAAAAACGAAAGGTCTAATTTAAATAAAAAGAAAAAAACGAGAAACAAATATAAAGCAGATAAACAAACGACAACTACTGAACATTAAGTTTGTTAAGTGCATGTAAATGTGTGTGAGACTTGATCTGTTTCAATTCGTAAAGATATCCGAAATTGATTTACTTATTGTATACCTTAATCAGCAATATCGATTTAAGAAAAAAAAAATAACAGCTCCCAAATTTAGGCAATGTGTCTTAAAGTGTCTTAAAGTGAAGGGGAATTTCACCAAATAGTATTGAAAATTACGTGTTTCGCATAACATTGGTTATTACTTTACACATCTAACAGTTTTTGGTTAGAAATATAGAAAGATTTATACAGGATAAAATAAATCGAAAAAAGTAATTAATAGTCATAAGCATTGACATATTACCAGAGATCTACGAAGATTCGTCTCATATTTCAAGCAATAGTTCTTCATATACTAGTATACGTTAGAAAATATATACGATTTTACCTTTCAGTAACCAATGTTTGTTATACTGTCGGACATGTATAAGAGGTAACTGTCGAAATATAATCATTATAATTCGCATAGTGAACATATGACGGCTCAAAAAGATGCGTAACAGAAACAATTTAAGGGGACGAATTCATCTATTTGTCTTGAACCCGGTGGTGCGCATATCCATATGTATGATCGTTGTGAAAACACTTAATTTATTATAACGTCAAAATGAAATATAAGCTTCCATGTGATTCCAGAGTGAAATGGTCAAGTCGTAACAATCAAGAAAAGTGAGCAAGCGGTAGCTAATATATATAAAATAAAGGACTTTTTGTGTTTGATACAGACTTTATCACAGTAAAATTTCTTTTTAGATAAAGTCAGTATCAAAAACAAAGAGTCCTTTATTCTGTTTATCGGTAATTTAAAAAATAATAAAAATCACTTCAATAATAGAGAAAATAACAAACGAACTTCTTTTTCGCGTCGAATCACGGCGAATCACACTTGACGTCACAGGCTGAATTACGTCATTTAATATTTTGTCACAGTGTAGTAAACATGGCGTTCTCTTGCACAAAGTATTGCAAAGGAATTATTGCATGCGTTTCCTTAATATTCTGCTTTGGACATGACACTTACAATGGCAAATATAATGGTAGCATACCGATAAGTCAAGTTTCTTTATTTTTTACAAAGCATCATCATAGTGATAGTCAGAAATAAGAATGATACGATATGAATCAGCAGATTTTTCATCGATCGTCATTTTGAGTTCAACCACAAGTTTTAATTATATTTCACTTAGTTAAGTGGAAAAGTTACATAATTTTGTCGTTATTCGCTTAGTTTTCATCATGAAAACGATCACATTGAATTCAACTAATTTTAAGAACGCACTGTGAGGAGACATTTATAATGCCCCCTCCCCTTTTCCCCGAGAGGCAATGTGAGCTGACTGTAAATTATCTGAACAAGCTAATTTCCTGTCGACTTCATAAACTTTAAGCATATATAATTCTTGCTCTGTCAAAGTCATGATTATTTATTTATCAACACGGACCAAAAATATGAAACTAAAGAGATTAAAGGCCCTGCGGTTACCTTTAATTTCAGAAACGAATTTAGGGGAAGGCGACCCGGATTACAGGCAATCCTTATAAAGGCTACAATTCTGGTCAAAGCAGACTTTTATAGTTTGGTCCCCGGTTAAATCCCCCTTTTTAAAGAGATAGATAAACAAATTTAATTTAATTCAGTTATAATGATTGTTTTTTTTTTCAAAATGTACATAAATAAATTTAAAATCGAGACTCCGTCAGTTGGAGAATGCAATTATATCTGGAAATTTCACTTAAAAATACAAAAATCATTTGTATATACCTTTCAAAATAAGAAGTCAACTTAAGTGTTAATTTGTTAATTAGCTAGTATTGAAAAAATAGACACATTAAAAAAATTGAGGTTCGTCATGGGAGTGGTCCGGTGCGCCGTGGGACCGACCCCCCCCCCCCTGGATCCGCCACTGGAACAGGTAAAACATACTTCTCAAGAAAAATAAAACTACTTGGAACAGCTTCAGGCTATGTATTGGTATTGTATGAATAAAAACACGGATCGGAATCATGGACGGTATGGTATGTTAGTTGTACTTAAGATATATCAATTATTCTTTTTTTTTAAGTTTTTTTTTCATGCATTTTCTTATCACATTTTCAGGACAATCATTTCAAACGATGTCAAGTGTTTTATTCACCAAACATATTGAGTGTTTCTGCGAATAAAATTAATCGTAATTTTGTGAATGAAAGGGGAAAGTAGATCCTTACGAGTTGCATTCGCGCATGTCGTTTGCGTATTAACATAATAATGTTTATATCACGACCAGTCCACTGATACTGACTATATCAGCGAGTACACATCAAAGGAAAAAATGTACAAATTACCGATAAATTAAGAATAATAGGTCGTTTCGGGTTTTTTATACTGACTATATTATGTGGAATATCTAGACGAGCCCGTTAGGGCGAGCTTAGATATTCCACATGATATAGTCAGTATCGAAAACCAAACTACCTAGTATTATTCTGTTTATCGGTAATTATGACGTCATGCAATGTATTGCCTAATATTTTCAGTGATACAGCCAGTACGTTGATACTCGAAAATATTAGGCAGTAAGATCAAAGGGAAAATATACGAATTACCGATAAATCTGTATGTAAGTTAGACAAATTGAATTCAAGAAAAAAAGCCTAATACTAAAACAAAATTTTTATCCTCAAATCAAGAAAAAAATGTATACAAATATACAAAAAAATATAAATAATGTTTATACATATAAAAAGAAGATGTGGTATGGTTGCCAATGAGACAACTATCCACAAAAGACCAAAATGACACAAACATTAACAACTATAGGTCACAATACGGCCTTCAACAATGAGCAAAGCCCATACCGCATATAGTCAGCTATAAAAGGCTCAGATAAGACAATGTAAATCAATTCAAGCGAGAAAAGTAACGGCCTTATTTATGCAAAAAAAATGAACGAAAAACAAATATGTAACACATAAACAAACGACAACCACTGAATTACAGGCTCCTGACTTGGGACAGACACATACATAAATAATGTGGCGGGGTTAAACATGTTAGCGGGATTCCAACCCTCCCCTAACCTGGGACAGTGGTATAACAATACAACATAAGAACGAACTATACAAATCAGTTGAAAAAGGCTTAACTCATCAGATAGACAAAAAATAAATGTGGACGTGGCCGGGTACTTATACATCCCGACACAAAAAGACACAATGAACAGATCTGAGAGTACTCGCAGTTATCTGACAGTCCATCGAAAGTAGAAATTAACATACTTTTGACATCTCCATTGAAAAGAAAAAAAATAACAACGATGTCAAGTCAAACATTTGGAATATGAAATTAAACAAAGATCATCATTTTTATTCAAAATAGTTTTAAAAAAGAGACATGTGACTCTTGCTATTCTATATATTGTGTAAACTAGATATATTATTCTAAATACATTACTCCTATATATTGTTGACATAAAATATAAAACAAAGTACGTTTCGAACTGAAACTTTAGTATGATGCACATACAAAAGAACATTAAGACTATGCATTATCAAAGCATATTTATCTGATTTCGTTTTTCAAGAAACATTGATCACACAAATGCATACATGTATCAGTGCTTTATTTTATATAAAGACAAGGCAACATTTACATTTACATCTTTATATTCAATAATAAGAACATACGTTAACACATGATTGATAGTATATTTTTGGTAGAACCTTTCTTACTTATCATGTGTTAGGTTAACTACTGTTTTCTTCAGACTTAAGTGAATGTTCAAGAAGGAATTGCTTTGTATCAAGTCAAAGTTTGTTGCTGTTTACAAGTATTCATTATCAATATAGTTTTAAAAACCCGAGAAAATTGGTATTTATAATAACTCATTTAATATATGCACCAGTACTTGACAATTTTAGCTATCATCCCTTGTCGTAGATCTTGATTTGTTGATCAATATTACTGATAAGAGTTTCTTTATATTGCTTTTTGTCATAAAATAAAAAAAAGACGTTGAATTGTAATTTTTAATGATCAACATTTTAAGTAGCTATCTGAATTATTTATAGTTCACTTTAAACCAAAATTTCATATCAGTAATTGTGTGAACACTGTTATCAAAGAGACAGTATCTTCTTATTCTTGATTTTTGCAAGGTTTACCTACTACAGGATATACAGACAATACTTGCAGTTTTACCCTTCTAACCTACTTGAAGCATTGGTAATTATGTAGATTGACAATCAGGATAATCAAACTCATGTTTTAATAGTAACGAATACAATAATTGAGAGTACCTTCGGTTCTAATTAATCTAGGATGTATTTGCAGAAGAAAACATGTTTGTTCAAGTTAACAGCCAACCAAAAAAACAATACTCATTCTTTATGCCGTCTGAGCTAATGAATTACACATGACCTGTTAAAGTAGCACCCTCTACACTTACCTATACAAATTAGCAAAAATAAAAGTCCTCTGGTGCAGTTTCTTCTAGACATTATTTTCCATATACGTATGCAGCCAAATGAGTTATCAGTTCTTAGGATATTCAATACAGTTTTAGAAATAATCGGAAGTAACTTTATATTATATCGTCTCTATTTCGGATGTCTGTTTCATGCAAAGTAGAAATCTATCCGATCAGAACTCCGACATCAAATGAATCGAACTATGTTCACAATTACAACTATCACCTACAATAATCAACAGATAATGCTTTAATGATAAATCTAGAGCTTTCGGCTTTAAATAACTTGCATGGTAAGATATCCTTGACCGCGAAACCGAGTTATCAAAACAACATTTTAATAATCTATATTTTAATAAATATATACATGTCATCAGATAAATATTATACTATTTCCATTTTCTGTTAAACATTTAAATACCACTTTTATAGAAATATGTATTTAATTCCATACAGTCAATTACATGTTGATCAATTTCCATTATGGTGTCATTTTTCTCAATGAGTAGGGGAATTAATATTCAAGTATATATGAGGCTAAATATCGTTTTGTAGGAACTTTTCAAATTTTATATTTCATTTTCCTGTTTCTTTCTATTTGATAACAAAGACGTTGCAGGATGATTTACATGTAAGAGGATGTTACATTACAAAATAAAAACCAGTAGGGTCTTAACATGAATAATTTCAAGTAAAATTTATGTAACTAATTAATGAAATATAAAAGAAAAACACATCGGTTATTCAATCCCAACACTTCTACTCACTTTACATAGTAAAAAGCAAACAAAAACAAACAAAACACGTTTTATTTCCTTAGTTCTTCATTAATGGGCTACAGTATGTGCTCAAGGCGTGAAACCTGTTGTGTTACCTTTGTTATTCTGCGTTAAATCCAGGGATTTTGGACTAATAAATAGAAGCAATTTATATACTTAGACCTAGAGGAACACACTTTGAAACATGTGAAATGCCGACTGTCAGTTGTCACCTAATGAAACAACTTAAGAAAATAATAACAAAAATGTCAGAGATAAAGAAATGAATTGCATCAAAAAGTATTTATCGATTCATCCTCTGTTACATAGATATTTAATGTGGTTTGGCGCAAATGAGTCAACTCTCCATCCAAGTCACAATTTGTAAAAGTAAACAATTATAGGTCAAATTGCGTTCTTCAACACCGAGGCTTGACTCGCACCGAACAGCAAGCTATAAAGAGCTCCAAAATGACTAGTGTGAAATCATACAAACGGAAAAAACGAAAGGTATAATTTGAATAAAAAGAAGAAACGATCGCGAGACACATATATAAAGCACATCAACAAACGACAAGTTTGTTACGTGCATGTAAAGGTATTTGAGACTTGATCTGTTTCAATTCGTAAAGATATCCAAAATTGCTTTACTTATTTTATACCTTATTATCAGAAATATCGATTTAATAGAAATAACAGCCCCTAACTTCAGGCAATGTGTCTTAAAGTGAAGGGGGATTTCACCGAATAGTATTGAAAATTACGTGTTTCGCATATACTTGTTACTTTACACATCTAACAGTTTTTAGTTAGAATTATATAAAGATTTATATAGGATAAAATAAACCAAAAAAAGTAATTAATAGTTATAAGCATTTATATACTAGTATTACCAAAGATCTACGAAGATTCGTCTCAAATTTCATGCAATAGTTCTTTATATACTAGTATACGTTACATAGATTTACGAGTTTGACTGTCCCTTTGGTATCTTTCGTCCCTCTTTTACAAAACATATACGATTTTACCTTTCAATAACCAATGTTTGTTATACAGTTGGAACTGTATAAGAGGCAACTGTTGAAATATAATCATCATAATTTGCATAGTGAAAATTTAACGGCTCAAAACGATGCGTAACAGAAACAATTTTAGGGAATTAATTCATCTATTAGTCCTGAACCCGGTGGTGCGCATATCAATATGTATGCTTGTTGTGCAAACACATAATTTATTATAATGTCAAAATGAAATATAAGCTTCCATGTGATTCCAGAGTGAAATGAGAGCTATCTAAGAATTGCCCTGAGGCATATATGATCAAGACCTAACATTTATAAAAGGTGAGCAAGCGGTAGCTAATACATCTGTATATAATGTAAGACCAATTGAATTCAAGAAAAAGTCTAACTACTGACAAAACAATTTATTTTGAAATCAAGAAAAAAATATATACAAATATAAAAAAAAACATATATATGATGTTCATACTTAGTCCATCGAGAGTAGATATTAACATACTTTAGACATCTCCATCAAAAAGAGAGAATGACAACTATGTCAAGTCACACATTTGGAATATTAAATTAAACAAATATCATCATTTTATTCAAAATAGTTTAAAAAAAGATACATATGACTCCTGCTATTCCCTATATTGAATAAACTAAGATAATTTATTCTAAAAATATTACTCCTATATATTGTTGACATAAAATATGAAGTACATTTCGAACCGAAACCTTAGTATGATGCACATACAAAAGAACAGTAAGATTATGTATTAGCAAAGCATTACAGAGGTCGTTTATCTGAATCAATTTAAATCTTGAAACCTTACAAAGATTAGGTAATATCTATCCGAGTACGTACATCGTCAACATGTTAACACGCTTTTTCTTACACAACGTCAGTACGGACACGATTAAATATAGTCTATATGAATACGTTCATCTCAAGATGCTAAAACGCCTTTTCTTACAAAACGTCATTAAGGAAAAGATCAAATAAACAATGATTCACAGCGCAACACATTACGTTTTGTTTTAGTTAATCTGAACGTCAGATTAGCATTTATAGGATATCCGTGATGTCTCAAAAGATATATCAATCCAAACATCGGCGTGGTGTTAAAAAGGTTAGTGCAAATAAACATTACCATGGTGTCCAAAGTGTAAATGAACAGTTGGGCGTCTGCACACATATTTAACACTGCCCCTTCTGTATATGCCTGTCTTAATTAGAAGCCTGTAATCTAATGGTTTTCCTTTATTGCTGTAAATGATATCTGTTTCTTGCTCAGTAATTAGTTTATAGAGTAGGTGGTTTGTTTTACGGCAAATTGTTTTACATTTGTGATGTTTGGGCCTTACTATTTTGCATATGCTTTACTCATTGTTGAAAGCTGTTAGGTTGTTGTTAACTTTAATGACATTTGGTCTCCGAAGGAGATTTGTTTTACAGTTCACCATTACTTTAGCATTAATAAATGAATAACCAAAACATACCATCAACATGTTGCTGCCAATTATAAACTTACTTGATAGATTATATAAAGCAATTGAAAGTATCAAAATAGTACAAAATTATCTACATCGAAACTAAAAAAAAAAAAAACAGCTTAAACTAATATACTCACTAGAAATTAATACTCTACAAATCAAACAAATCTCGTCATTTCACAAACATTTCAAACAATAAAACCTACACAATGAGTACAGAAAAAAAAATGAAACATATTTTGGATGCATCATTATTCGTGGTATACAAATTACGTAGATATCATGGGTATAGGTGAATTAGATAAGATGTTCAACATAGTACAGAACTTATTCAGCCTTTCACTTTAATTGTGTATTAATTTTAAACGCTCAGTACAATTGGGAAACATAAAAGAACAAACACATAAAACACTGTGAAAACTGGAAACAGAAAATAATCGAAGAAATCTGCTAGTTCCTTGTTGCTGTAAGGTTTCACTGGCTTACTACTTTCCAAACAGTCTCCGGCTTCCGTCGCGGTGGTGTGTTCTGCAACCTGACTTTGATCAAGATTATTTATTTCGCCAGCTTTGCAATGTTACTTCATAAACGTTATTGCCAAAGTGTGTATCAAGGTTGGAGCCTTGTCGTTTTCTGGTTGATGGAAAAGTCGTATGATGAATATCGTAAATATAATCACTAAACATGCCATTCCTAATGTTACTGTAAGAAATACCACTGTAAAAGAAACAAGACAACATACATGTGTTGACTTCAATTTTGAAACAGGAAAAATGCATTATTAGTACGGTTATTGAGAAGTAAATATGAGATAAAATATAAAATATTCATTTAACCCTGTTACGCAATACTAAAGTAAAACGTTACTTCTCATGCCATTATCGACTTATTTATTAATCTAAGAGATGCGATACTTTTAGACCAAAAGGGAGCGTTATATTCCTAGTATTGATAAAAGGTAATATACATGTAATACAATAACATTCAAAAATGAAAGTCCCTAATTAAATGGAAAAAAATAAACGCTCTAACATATCAAACCAAACGGATGGAAAACATAGCATATTCCTGACCAAGTACATGCATTTCCTAATACAGAAAATGGTTTTAAAGCAAGATTAATCTTTGTATTATCATGCATCTAAAAGTGAGCAATTATTTATTCACACGACGCTATTTATCCATCTCCAAATTTCTAGTATTTTTTCAATATATTTATCTGTACCCAACACTATACCCCCAAAAAAAACTGTCGTTTAATTTTTCTTATTTTTACATCATTGATAAGTTTGCCATAGCTGAGCATTCTGTAAAATTTTTTAAGAAATTGAACCGTTGGTAAAAAAGTTTTGGCCACCCAAATATGGCATAGATCACATGCTAATTTCGGTCGATTTTTGAATTTCTAAAAACATGGGTATAGGTCTATACATGTTATTTTTTTTTTAAATTTAGCCTGAATTGACAAAAGCTTAATTGAGAGCGATGAATAATGCAATTTTTAGTCGATTCACACCCTTTACTTATATTTGGTGTCTAAATTAAAATTTTGGTCTGAAATAAAAAAGAGGGTCTCAGAGGAAGCAACCCAAAATGACTATGATTGGCAAAATATTTTAATCTAAAAACTTGGATTAAAAAAAATGTGTCGTTAATTTTTTTTTAAAAACTAATCATTTGTAGCACTATATTAGTTGGTTATTCTGGCAAAAATTTAGAACAATTTAACCGTTAGAATGTTTTTAATTTAAGATTGAAATATCCCCCCCCCCCCCTCCATGTAAAAGGGCAAATTCCATTCTGAGATTACATTTAGGCCATAACTTTTTTGTTTTTTTATCTGAGCCTTATATATTTTGCATGTAGATGTATCATCAAGAAGCTAAGTATATTTTAACATGATTACCTTTAAGTGACCTTCAAATTTGACCCCCAAGGTCAACTTAAATATTTTTTTCATAAGAAACATGACCACAGGTCACCACTGTTTTGTCCTTTGACTTATGCCTTACAAGTTACATCTTTGGCATATAGGTGTATCATTATGAGATTGATAAGCCCCTTTATAATTATGACCTCCATATGACCTTGACCCTAGACCTGAAGGAGGATAACTGTATTTTTGGCGATAAACACTTGACCTGGCTATGACTTGTCTTTGGAGGTAGGTTTGAGATATTTGGCTGTTTTATTCAAATCAATTCAATACAATTCACTTCAAATATTTATTTGAAGTTGGTATTTAGTAATATCCAACAATCTCTAATGATCTATACATATAAAACAATATAGGCACATACATTATTACGACATATAAAAAAAAATCCATGCATACAAAATACATATTTTAATATTCCATGCATACAAAATACGGAAACTATCTGTTACAAGACAAAATTTACTTGCGGTTCCATAAAATTTAAAATAATGGCTTACTTTCTATTAAGGCAAATTAAACTTACAGACCAAGTACAATTAAATGTACATGTATCTTTCAAGATTTTTTAAATTTTAAAAGTAACAAAAAACAAAAACAAATACAGATTCGCTGGACATTAGTAAATTAGTAATATTTTATAAATTCAAAAGAAAGAATGACTCGAAGTCAAAATATTAAACACCTTATCTGTTAAGACCAAAAGGTATTAGAAAACATTTTTTTTATAGGAACTAATTATGCTTTATTGAAGAAGTTGTATCTAGTAGACTTAGACAGATGAACATTCATTGTGATTTTTTTTGATACACAGGTAAACAAACCTTACAAAAGAAAATTAACTAGACCATCAGTACCTAAACTTTGGGACCAAACTTGAGAAAAAATCATGGGACCAGAACAAAATTAAATCTGTAGCTGTAAATAATGTCATGGTCTATATCTTCAATCATGACAAATAAAAGTATCAAGCACGATAGAAAAAAGAGTGAACTGGCATCAATAAATTGGTCATCATCTGCAACTTTTTTCCTTTCTTCCATTATCTTTAGAAATACTGTTTGATAACCATACTCAGTCATACATGAGTGAGAAAGACAGGGATTATTGTAGCATAGACCAAATAAAACTAACATGAATGAAATAGAAACCATCTCTGTATGCCCCCTGAAAAGGTTCTAATGTAAAAAAAAAAGTGAGGAAGACTTAATTAAAGATTCTGGGTCCTGGGTACCCATCTGTGAATTACATTCTTTGACTTTTACCATTAACAAAGATATGTGGATATCATTTGAGACACAACTTCATATGTGATGCATATAAAATTATATTTGAACATGGATATAATCGTGCCATATAATGTCACCCCAGGCCACTTTTAGCTGTTCTTAAGTAAAACAAATGCAATATTTTCAAACACAAATTCAGCTATCCCACATTGACTTCAGTAATTTACCTGGATTTATGATTTAAAGATTTGCCAAATTATCATGATATTCTTTTTGACAGTGCTAAACAACCATGTGGGTACCTTTGCATTACTTCAAATTATTCTCAAGTTTATTTATAATCACAGACCAGCTGATGCAAGTGAACATACATTCAAAGTATAAAGACTTTAAAAATCAGGAGTAGATCTTTACTACATGCATAGCATTGGGTTCACAACCTTAGTTTTAACCTTATGATTTTATAAAAGTATGAAACATATTCTGGTGTTAATGAATAAACATGTGGTATGGGTTTTGCTCATAGCAGAAGGCTGTACAGTGACCTGTAGCTGTAAATATCTGTGTCAGATGGTCTCTTTTCAAGAGTAATCTAATGTCTCATTGATATCATATAGCCACATATCCTTATTTATATTTACAAGTATAGTTTTTGAAATCATGACTGTAAAAAAGTCATTGAGCTGACAAAATTTGATACTGGTGGACGGACTGGTTGACAGACAGATCAAATTATGGTTGAACCATAATATCCAGGTATTCTTATTCAATGAATGACATTTCAAGTAGTAAATATATATAAGTAATAAATTCTTCATTATGTCAATGGAACTGTTATTCATTCTTCATCTTTCAAGTATTCACTGAAGGCTTTCACACTTTTCTGTGGAACTTTATGGTCTTCGAATACAAATTTTATCCCATTGCTATCTCTTGAGGCAGCCAGTTTTAGATGTTTAAGAGAAATAGCCTCTTTTGTCAGTCTTACACAGATCAGCCTACTTACTGCCTTGCTCTTTAAAATATCGGAGTAAGAATCCAGACATTTGTGGTAAACAAATGCATACAAATCATCAGATTTGATGTGGTGAGCCAATTTTATTTCATATAAACTATGCAAGGACTTAACATCCTCAATAGCATTGTGAGCCAAGTAAGTTTCTCCTAAAAAATGCTTCACAAGGGTTTCCTGTTTGAAGTTAGGAATATCTGAATTCAAAACATATTTTTTGGCAACTTTCAAAGTGTCAATAAATCCTTTAACAATAGTAGAAAATGTTGTAAAAAGTTTACATTCCTTTAATTTTTCACTAATTATTGGAATGTCAAAATTGCAAATATTATGTCCAATTAGAATTGGATTGTTAAATTCTTTGATGAAGGAAATAAAATCTAGCAGTGCTTTCTGTAGTGTTACAGGTTCCACTTTTTGACCTCTTACATACATTGTGTTTGTTGAATGACTATATGTTATTCCAGTTACCTTACTGGCTTCAATATTAATTTCAACTCGTGGAATAACATATCTCTGAAACTTTTTCCCATTTGTAAGTGCTGCTATTTGAGTGATGTCACTTTTTCTACCTAATCCGGTGGTTTCAAGGTCAAAGAAAACATAACTTTCAGTTCTATCTATTTTCAAAGGCGGTGGAATGTCAACTCCTTGGTCAGGGTCTTCTTGAATTGACAATTCCAACTGGTTTTCATAAGTTTTACCCTCTTTTACCAAATCTTTTCTGGAATTAATATTTCGTTTCCTTTTTTTCTTAATTCTGGTGATCTTGAATTCTTTCGACTGTTTTTATATCTTTCTTTTTTCCTTTTTTTTGTCTCGAGCTATTGCAATCGACATAGTCAATTCACCAGGAGAAAGGCTGGCTGCTTCATTAACCTGAAAGATACGAAAAACTATCATGATCCATCTATTACACCAGTACACTGTCAATTTCTTGCAAAATACCACATTATATATAATAAATGCAACAAACAAGTAAAATAGGTGTCAAATGTTTATTTAAAATTAGAAAGATCATATCATAAGCAACAAGTGTACTAAGTTTCAAGTTGATTGCACTTCAGCTTCATCAAAAACTGCCTTGACCAAAAACTTTAACCTGAAGTGGGCTGAACAGATGAACAGACAAACGAATGGACAGACAGACAAACGAAAGAACAGAGGCACAGACCAGAAAACAGTATGCCCCTCTTCTATCGTAGGTGGGGCATAAAAACTTAGCATGTTGACCTTAATTCAGCAATCTGCATAAGATCTAATAACTGACAGATATTTCAAAATATACCCATTTGACTTTATTAATAAATAAGCAAACAGTTTTCTTTTTCTTCTGCTATTTTTGATAATGAAAGAATATATATTTAAGTGATCTAATAAGTCATTGCTTGATTTATGGTTGCTTAACATGCAGTGGCAAATATGTCATGCATGTTCAGGACGATAACAAATGAACACTGGTGGCCTCACATTCTGTAAAGTAGTTTCAGTGGATTTTATATTTATCTCCACATTCCCGATCAACCTTCTAAAATATAAAGCTTAACACAGCCATAGTTGCGGCCTGATCACTTGTCCTAAGTCAAGCTGTCTGTGACAAAATTTGCAGACTCGACAAAAACCAATAACTTACTTTTGACAAATAACCATATCCCTCATTTTTCTGCAGAACTGCTGCCGACAGCCTATTTTGAAGGGAACAGGATCCACCATAATGTCTGAAATAGAATGATTGATTAATTTATTTTGAAGACCATATTATTAGTTACACAGTGTGCACTTGTCCTTATAGGAGAATGTTATTGGCCCAATAAATTCAGTATTAGGACAATTGGACACTGTAATGAATTTATCCTGCTTTTGTTATATGACATATTATCATATTTAAATTCAATATTAGGACAATATCAGCAAAATATATTTCAGATATTGAAACTAAAACTGTAAAAAAATAAGTGAAACTGCGAGCTACTGCTCACTGATAATACCCCCGCCGCAAGTGGATAATATAAATAGTGTAAAAATATGCAATTGTTCGGTAAACAGGAAGTTGTAGAGTGATGAATCTGAAAACAGATCACACGGTATAGCTGACTTATATAAATCCTGAAACTAAATTTCAGAAATCCTTGTATTGTAGTTCCTGAGAAAAGTGTGACGAAAATTTTCAACTTGGCTATCATGTGTAAAATCATACAAGTGTTCGGTAAACAGGAAGTTTTCAAGTGATCAATCTGAAAACGCATCACACAGTATAGCTGACTTAGATAAACCCTGAAACCAAATTTCAGAAATCCTTGTATTGTAGTTCCTGAGAAAAATGCGACGAAAAATATTCATGGGACGGACTGACTGACTGACGGACGGACTGACGGACAGACAGGTAAAACAGTATACCCCCCTTTTTTAAAGCGGGGGTATAAGGGGGTATAATAAAAAAATTATGACTATAAAGCATCTATTTTTTTTTATTTGGTCAATGGTATAAGGGAGATAACTCCAATTGATGTAATTTTAAAATGTACTGAAATTTATTAGAACAATATCAGTCAATTAAATTGCGAGAAATTACTCTAAATCAGGATAATGTTTTTGTGGTTATACCTTATACTTTATATTGATTAATATAAATTAAAAACAAATTAATTATGAATGCAATAACTTATATATATGATCATGAATATTCGTAAAGAGTACACACAAGCTGTAAATTACTACACATTATAAAGTATGTACAGAAGTCAAACTTTAACTATGAGTCGATTCAAACACAAAAGAAAATATTCTGTCCCACATTAAACCAAGAACATTTGTAAGTTCAATTATCTCCCTTGAAATATTTCAGACATAGATTATACTTAGTCATATTCATATCATAGTCCAAATGTGTAAAGTTTCATCAGTATCAGTCCATTTGTTCAGGATAAGTTGCTCTTCGAAGACATATGGACAAAATTGACAGACATAAGGTTATATATTTTTTGTTGGGGATTTTACAACAAAATGAAAAGACCCAATTTGCATACACATATTGGCATGTCATGCATTAGCTCTTTGTGAATACTGTTGTAGATACCTTGCTTTAGGTGCCTTTACTGATACAAGTTGATTAAAACTTTCATTGGCTTGTGTTGATCCTAAATCAGTTATGGATTCACTCCTACTTATCATCTTTCTGACTAAGCTGTTTAACTCCTCCTTTAATCCATCAGATGTCAGTGGTTTCCCGTTTGGCAGACTTTTGTACCTAAATACAAATAAAAAATCAATACTGCATGTATGACAATTAGTTTATGTAGAGTTTAAAAAGTGGCTCTAAAGAGCCTGTGTTGCTCACCATGGTCCAAAGTGCATAATCAACAAAGGACACTCCCCAAACTTTTAAAACAATATATGAAAAAAAATCTGTTTTGTTGATATTTATTAATGATTGTTTAGTCTATATAGTTTCTCTCTATTTTTCATAGTAAATTAACCATATTTGACTTGTTATTTGACTGGCTATTCATTTTTTTTTAAAATTCAGATGTCTTTTTCTATTATAATTTATCATTATTTACAGCAAATGCAAAAATGGAAAAATGGTCCCTATGGGCAATAACCCTAAATAGAAGATGTCAAACTATTTCCTTCATTGCCTCATATTAGATCTTGTATTGCTGATAATCCTCAATAATATTATAGGGTTAGTTGCATGAATATTGGAGAATATTGTCCCGGGTAGAATTTTATGTTGCACCAGCTTGCGAGTGTAATATATGTTCTATGAGGGACAATATTCCCCAATATTCATGCAATAACCCTTTTATTGTATCATTGTATAGCAATATAATATTTGAAAGTAAAATTTGGTTCAAACTAAGATTTTGTTATTGATGACGTCATTAATTTTTGAAGATTTATTGCACTAGTGCAATATTGTAATTTATCATATACTTAGACTAAATAACATATGATTTTTACTGTATGATAATAGCATTAAATGAACGTAAATTCCATATTTTTCGAATTGGTGCTTAGCGGGCTGATATGAAAAGATTATCACATGCTTCGATTGTTATCACATGCTTTTCCGTAACGTTATGGCATGGTATTCCGGTGATACTTGGCAAATTCCAGAAAATACACGTCAAATGCTACGTATTCAATGAAAAACATTACAAAGTAGTGTACAAATTAATTCTTTTTTTTTCTCCACTGTTGAAGCATATGATAAAAAGATCATAACATGTCTTGTTTTATATCGCATGTATTATCAGCCCTCGAGCCATGCAGCTCTTGTGCTGATATTGAACATTGGGCTGATAATACATGTGATATGAAAAAAGCCATGTAATAATCTGATATTATTGCATGCTATACTTTTGGTTTCTTTCTGTGGGAAATATTATATAGTTATGCAATAATATAGGGTTATTGCATGAATATTGGGGGAAATTGTCCAGAGTAGAATTTTATATTGCACGAGCTTGCGAGTGCAATATTTGTTCTACGAGGGACAATATTTCACAATATTCATGCAATAACCCTTTTATTGTATAGCAATATAATATTTGAAAGTAAAAATTGGTTTAAACTAATATTTTGTTGTTGATGACGTTATGAATTTTGAAGATTTATTGCACTAGTGCAATAATGGAATTATTGCACACTAACTTTTGGTTACTTTCTGTGGGAAATATTATATTGCTATACAATAAAATGAGTTTTCGTGCTTACTTGAAGCTTGATATATATCTTAGATAGCTGCATAGTTTGATGACAATCCAAGTTGATTTGAAAAAGTTATTAAAAATATTAAAGTGTACTATCTCTATTTTGTCCAAATTGCAAATCCTAGCTTTTTTACCAACATTACTTTAATTCTTAAATTTTACAGCAATACAACAAAAAAGTAAATGAAATGGGATTCAGTAAGCTTGATATATATCTAAGATAGCTGCATAGTTTGATGACAATCCAAGTTGATTTGAAAAAGTTATTAAAAAAATTAAAGTGTACTAGCTCTATTTTGTCCAAATTGCAAATCCTAGCATTTTTTTACCAACATTACTTTAATTCTTAAATTTTACAGTAATACAACAAAAAAATGAATGAAATGGGATTCAGTAAGCTTGATATATATCTAAGTTAGCTGCATAGTTTGGTGACAATCTAAGTTGATTTGAAAAAATTATAAAAAAAAATAAAGATGCCTATCTGAATTTATACATATAATAATTTTTATTTTTACCTATTGTAAAATGATTTTTTTTTATTTCACAGCCAGTATTCAAACTACCTAATAAGCTTGAATTTTGTAAGATCAATATTTAATTTAGTTAGATTGGCTTCTTTATACTAGTCAAAACTAAATTTGAAGGTCAAGACTAGTCGAGACTGGCTCAGACTGAGTCGAGACTAGTCGAGACAGGTTGAGACTGAGTCGAGACTGGTCGAGACAGGTCGAGACTGGTTCAGACTGAGTTGAGACAGGTCGAGCCTTGGTCAAGACCATTTCAGACTAATTAAGTAAAGTCGAGACCTAGTCGAGTATACATTAGTACAGTTAAGTCCAGTCAAGACAATGTCGAGACTAGTCGAGTAAAATGTGTGCTCGATTTTACTGGTCGAGCACAAAAACTGGTCAATTCAGACTCTGAGCAGTTTGTAGTGTATATTATATAGTAAGCTAACATGCATGAAACCTGACTGAAAACAGTTGTTAAAAGTTTGATCTTCTGTTATGCTGTAAAACAATGGTTTGGATTGGCAGAAAATACATCAAACCCCAAAAATGATGTTTACACACCATATGTTTCATTAAAATAAAAATAGTTTTTCTTCATTTCAAGGCATAAATTTATATTTATTAAACTTACATTATCATTAGTACTCTGCGCTTTTTCTTCTTCCTGTGCAGTTCTGCATGATGTGTTTGCAACTTCCCCAATCTGCTTACTTAATTCCTTCTCCTTCTTCCTCAGAGTGTTTTCACTAATAGATGGCAAATTACATTCAGCCAGAAAGTTTTGTAGATGGGTAGGCCCTATTCCTGCATGTATCATTCCTGAAACACATAAAAATAGTAAGAAAAAAGATATATTAAAAATGCATGTAATTTTCTCTAAACAAAATTGTAGGTTAAGGTACATGTATGAGACATTTTTGAACGTTTTTGAATATATTATAAATAGACATTTAGTGATAATATAATATACTTTTTGCACTGGATTTGTCATAAGGACAATTTAAGAAAAGAATTGTCTGCATGTGCATGGTGTATACATTATTGTACATTTAGTTTCTGCTTTAATGATGGCATTGTGGTATTTGTATAAATCATTTGTATTCATGGTTTATGTTTGAAAAGAAATACATTTCATTTACCAAACCAAAGACATATTTTCTTAGTTAACCATGATTTAAAAATGTTATAAAAAATATAGGGGGCCTAGTCCCTCCTTTTATATAATAAAAAAAATGAATCACTGTAGCATAACAATTAACTGGAACACATGCCTCCTCTTACTGCAACCTTAGGGGGTGGGGGTGGGGGAGGGCTTATAAAATTTTGCATGGTTTTTATTTGCATTTAATTGCAAGCTTTAACATGTTTAAGCAGGGAGGGGAATATACAACTTACAAGTACAATACAATAGAATAGAATATTTGTATTTCCCAAATTACAGGGCCCATAAAGGGCATTGAATCAGATACTATGTATCTTAAATCTGTGTGAAGTACAAAGGGACTCTCTATTACTAGCTACATTTATGGAAGATTCTAGCTAAACTTGATAAGGTTTTTTATGCTAAAAGTTGTATTTTTTTCTAAATGTAAACCTACCTAATGCTGCTTTTGTGTTGATGTCATAACTGCCTGTTGGTCCTCTTTTTCCTGTCTGCACATCAGTGACTGTTGCACAAAGATCACATCGAATCATTATAATTCCACTTAAACCAAACAGCTTTTCTCCTACTGTATTTGACAGGTGAAGAGGGGACTTGCAGATACAGCAATACATTCCCACTGCCAGGAGATCTAATTCAACTATCCTCCTCCCCAAACCCCAAGACTGTTGTTTCCCATAAAGTGGGTCAGTGATTTCAGCCTCTGCTGCTATATCTGCGTGGTTATGAAAGTAGTTGGAGTGGTCATTGAATACTCCAACTACCTCAGGGTCCTTCTGCTTTATTTCATTTGACCATTTAAAAAAATTTGATCTCTTATTCTTTTTTACACTAGCTTTACCAAATTTGCCTGTTACATCTCTTTCCTGGTTCATTTAAAAACTATATATAGATTGAAATATTACAACAATAGCCTGATCGTCTGCTCTTAGCAACAAGTAAACATTCTGATCTGGATCTTTAAAAGTCTTGCATATTGCATGTTATTTTAAAACGCTGCAATGAATTAGACCAAAGCACAAGAGTTATCTTTCTTAGGTGTTCTGTACCCCCTTAAGCAGGGAAAGCGAAGGAAAATGACAATTTGAAAAAAAAAATTAATATGTTAAAATAAACATGATTTTCTCGCTTTGAAAATAATGTATTTATTATGCTATTATTAATTTATTATAGAGCCATGTTGCCTTCGTGTAATAGTTGGTTTAATCAGAATTATATTGAGTTGACGAATTACTACAATGTAGAGTACTGTAACAATGTGTAATGTGACGGCTTTTTAATATCTATCTTTTTAAATGTTTTGTTTGAAGATGAAATGCGTTGACGGAGGTAGAACTTATAGATAATATTTAAAAGAAGATGATTTTAAGATGACAATAAATACTAGAAATTGGACACCAAGTTTAACAGATTATTCAAATAACATTATTGTATATTAACCTTACTATAATGTTGAATGTTTTCACTGTTTATGTGACACATGATACATATAATAAAACATGATACACATTTGAAAGTATACGATTACACACTTAGCTACAAGTAACACTATAAACAATAGAGTAATGTACACCAACTGAACCGCAACTAAGGAAGAAATTCAACCACAATGTGTGAATTCTGAATGCAATGAAGTCGATTTGAAATGCATATCTTACTATACTTTTATAACCTCCCAAAGTCACATACCTTGGATACGCCAAAACTATTTGAAAAGATAACTACGATCATGTTCTTATAACAAATATTTGTCACATACTAAACATAATGAAAAGTATAAAACAAATTACTATTAATTCATGCACTGCTTGAACTTAATTCGACATCATTTATCTTACAATACCGTGCTTTGTCACAATTATATTTTAATCACCAAAAAAATGATATTTATACAAAAATTAACACCACCATTTGGTACGTATTGTAGACCGAAAAATAAGTATGCATGCGTTTATATAAAACTGTTAACGGAGGTATGCTTTGATGTTGTAGGCATGCTCCCTGAAAATAACGTCAACAAAACTGCCAAAGCAATTAGCACTGTCAGAATGTATCCGATTTTTACTCCTGACTGAAGCGGCAGATAAAATGTTAGTACAGCAGTAAGAATAGTCGGAAATATAACACTCATGATATAATGGTCAGGAAGCCTTTCTCACACAATTCGGAACGATAGTTCCGAAAACATCAGGTTATCTTCAGTTGGCTAAGATAAGTGCTGGGAGGTTTCTGTAAGATCCTATTTTCAATCAGGTGTGAAGTCTTCTAGATTTAGATCTGTTTTTAGGAATGTTAGGTTAACAGGAAACCCCAGCTAGCTAATTCTTTTTCGCAAGTTTGACTGTTGTATGGAAAGTACGTGACATCCATGTAACAAAACGTAGACAACACAGCTTGCGGCTCCCATCGTATCTCTCCATTATATTTTATACGGACCGTTTTTTCAGCACCAAGATTTTTCTTTAATTCCAAAATTCTAAGATTAAAATAAAAAGTTCGTTTGTAAGATATGTGTTATCCAGTTAAATAGGCTTATACATATACATATGTTCTGGTATGTCTTAATTCCTAACTGACCTAATGTATGCATATTATTTCACTGGATAAAGTAACTTAGACATTAGTCAATCGTCACAAATATAAATTGATCATTAATTTCTTGGCACTTCCTTCATGCTTTTGTTTAGTGATCGCAATTATCTAAGTTTACGTAAGTTTCTACTTTTTTTCTAAAACGTTAAATGCACTTTTATGTGTAAACAATTTTGTTAAAATTTTTCTGGCAAATATAGCTATGTATAATAATGAAGCAAACTATTTAAAAGCATACGAATTCTGCACTATCAATTCTGGATGCCAAACTACGTCCTCATGTACGTATATATATCTCAATTTCTCCATATGAAGATTTTGTCCAAGTCAGTCGACTATCCGTCCATACCTGAAATTGCATATAATAAGCAAAGCCGAATTTATTCAATGCATTTGATAACCAATATAACGATTATATTTATCATGTTTGTTCATTTAAAAGGATAATGACAAATGGACATTTTGTCTAAAAGTGATGACGCCTTTAAAATAGAAAAAACAAAACAATGGTCTAACCATTTGAAGAAACGATGCTGATAAAATACAAGAATATTGAAACATGATAAACCAAAGTGAATTTACAAATTATTTTCTTTACGATTAATAATTAAAATAACCACTTCATATATATATATGCAAACAAACGTTTTATAGTTCATTCGAGTACAATCATGTTTAAAAAGAGACTCTCTCGATCCTTAAAAGATATTAAAACCATAAATATATGTACTGACTACGGTAAACCATCCTGATGTCGACAATATCTGTGCCTTTATATCCTAAAATAGATAAAAAAAAAGTTTAAAAAAAATTAAAAACAATTTGTGAAAAAATGAGGTAAGATATTACTGACGACACAATAATTATAAATAACTTGAATTTACACATAAATCATTCAAACGAAACACGCATGCATGTTTTTTTCTCGAGTTTCGTACGTTATTAATTTCAAAACATTATTTTGTTTGTCGTTTTGGAAGGTTTATATTGTATCACCTTTATAACTATATGAGCAATTATGCATTTTAATATTGCAATTTTCTGGCTATATTATACTTTTTCGCCTACTCTCCTGTGATATCTCTACTAAAATGACAGTATCATTAATAACACAAACGAGTAAAATTTTGTATCTGGTAGAGATCATGGCAAATGTTCTTATTTCTTTTTGCATAATAGCTGTTCACTAAGCAGGCTTTATATTTGAGTCTTCATCACACAACTCTAAATTCCCCATGTTAATGTAGATTCATGGTATACCGCCATCTTGGATTGTACTATCGCAGTACACAATCAGTCTTTTGTAGACATATGTGCAAAATAGTGGTTATTTCTATGAAAAAAAACTTGCTGATTTATTGCATTAATATAAAATATTTAAACAAATATCAAACAATTGTGTTTTTGAATCAGTTTTTTCAACTGAGCCTTGCAAGGGAGAATAACTCTTTTAGTAAAAAAAAATACTGGAATGTTCGGGATGGTTTTTTTTTTCTTGTAGCAAGAAAAGAAGTTATCTCACCCCTTTTTTCTTTTCAATTTCTTAAAACATATAACATAATCTATCTTCTCACAATTTATTTAATAACGATCTGTCATAGATTTCTTTTTATGTTCATTTTAAGGAAATTTAGACAATTTTCAACGACTCATAGCATAAACAAGAACTATCTTTAAAAAAGATATCCGACGTATTTAGATTTGAGTACTAGTATATGTTTAAAACTATCATTTCGATAACCTTCAGAAGCACAATGACTTAATGATGCAGGACCTGTTTAATAAAATCTCCATCTGAATGTTACTACAAGAAATTCTTTACTAAGTCTGGTTATATTAAGGCAAAAATATATAAGAATATTGTGATGACACCTACAAATTTTATTTTTCAAAAAATCTAGTGCAAATACAAAGAAACTAATATACATTTACTACTGTTTACATAAAACTTAATTCATGGTTAACAAAGCTAGAAACTATTGGTAGTATCCATGTAAGTAGTTTATTTCTGTTTACATTCACCAAAACCCCGCGGAAATCTCACATCCGTAGGTGCATTTTAAAAGTCATGTACGTGCGTACAACAAAGTTTACATTAAAAATTATATAATCATATAATTGTCCCAAATAAACAGCTTTCGTGGATGCAAAGAACTATTGGAGAAACAATTATTTTAATAAAAATATAAATCTTTGTAAGATCTAGTTCAAATATTTAGTTTTTCACTTGCTTTCCATAACGATATAATTGTCGAGACGTTTTTTCAAACACAACCAAATCACCCCCCCCCCCCCCCATGACGGCATTTCGTTTAATCACAGAAAGTATTTTCGAGCATGCGTAGTCTGTTGCCATAGTGAAGCGTCCTTCAGTTCAAAGTGCACAAACCGAAACTATACCGACTACGTCTGAAAAATAGTACGGTGATCTATATTTTTTATTATGTTTTTTAAAAGAGCACGATAAAGTCTTTTTTAAGGCAAAGTATTAGACAATTCTACTTCGGGATACACATACCTATTATCTACCTGTTTATATAGTAGACAAAAAGTTCGCTATCATCCCATATAGAATCTACTGACCAAATATGCATTGCTTTAGGTAACTATCTTAAAACAATTTACATAAGTAAGCCGTCTACCCACACCAATAACATATAACTATTACAAGGTGTAACTATTAATGTTATATCAGGTATCACATATATCTAATTATATTCAAAAACTGACACATTTAAATATGTTTAATATTTAGTATGTCATATCCTTAACTTACCTACAAATGCAATATTTATATTTAAGAAAGCAGCGATTGTGTTGAATGAAATAGAGCAAAATAATCTACAAATGAATATCCTGGTTACGACGATAGCAGTTAATATTTATCTGATATTTTGAATAGAATTTCAGAGTTAATAAAAATACATCCAGTGTTTTATAAAGTTTAGATATAGTTGACATCATTTAATGGAAACTATTGTAGTAGCGCGTGACATGTGTATTCTGGAATTCCAAATGCACCGTCTCGTATCAACCTAAAATATATAATAGATATTTCCAAAAGCAACAAGTATCTGCATGAAATATTGCTAAGGAAGCTACCTTAGAATATCCTGGTGAAGAAGTTAACAGTACATGTATATAATAGATAAGATTTCTAATATTCTTAATTGCATATCATATCAAGCTAAAATAAGATCCGCTGTTCACAATGAAAAAATGACTTGAAAAGAAAATTATTGTTGCAGTATATATCATTTGTTTTCTCCAATTTCCATTTGTCATATTCCCTATCAACCTTACACTTGTTATGTAACTTTACAGTTATGACAAATATTTTTTATGACAAGGTAAATCTTAAATTTATACAAACGATCAGATATGTAATAAATATCAAATAACATGTAAAAAAAGATAGACGTTATATCCTTGGTTTCAGAAAATTTGATATCGTATTATGCAAGCGTAGAAGTGCAGTCGCATAGTTCTTCAATATTCTTTCAATGAAATAACTTGCCATACGGCTAGATTATATTTTGTTTGTGAATGTAATGGTGAGAATGTCTGGTATATTACACATGCACAACTTATTTGAGATTAAACAAATATTTTCATATTCCTTAAATCAAATTGTATCTCATTTTTTACATGCCTTGTAGGATCCATGCATTTTAATTAGATTGCCAAACTCCGGCTTAGAACGGTAGAGTACTACAAAATTTTATGTTTAAATGTTTGAAATCTTTTATCTACCTTTGTTGAAATATTTAAATGAAATATAAAATTATGGAACAATAAGAGAATATCTAATTAAAGTTAAAACCATTAAAATTTCTAATCTGCATTGTGGCCTCTTACATTTGTGTGTAATGGGGTTTACAATCACACATTTTGAATGTGCTCATTTGAATCTGGTCATATAAACTAAGTGATAAGCGTTGGTTCATGTCAGTCATATACGTGTCTATGTGTATTGTCTTGTATCAAACTGCTAGCTTTCTCGTTCGAATTGTATCATATTTTATTGTCAGAACAATTTTTCACTAACACTTTAGTAATGGTTTTTCTCATTTTTAAAGGGAAAACGTCAACAAAGCCTGGCAATTATTAACTCTGATACATTGTTTTTTTTAAAATACCTAAGGGATTCGTTACTTGCATTTTACAACCAAAAATGCATATATATATATTCATTTACAAATATTTGTTGCGACCTTAATTCTGGTGTTTTTAATTTGAAAAGAAAAGTTAAATGAATTTTATACAATATAGCTTACACAGGTAATACACTAGATGTCTAGAAATCAGTTCTGTATCAGTACTAACCAATTTGACTTACAGCGAGATTTCAGCACTTTTTCCTACACTAATACATTTTATCCTTAGTCATAAATCTTAAATGAATTAATCAAAAGCCAAACTTTATTGCAATTTTAATGCAAAATGATTGAGTTTGATTTCCATTGCTATCGTCAGTAAACTATGACAAAACGATTTACATAATTGTTATAAGAGCATCAATGCAAACTGAGTTATTAGGAAACTATTTGTTATTAGAAATTTCTGTCCCCATAACTATTAGAAACACGGATCATTTTAGATCACCATATTTACATGCTTGTTAACCTTCAGCTAGTTCAAACAAATTTGATCATTTTTTCTATTTCTATTTTATTATGAATTAACTTCACGAGCCCTTTTTCTGACCATTGACTAAAATAATCATGATCTCTACTTATTGAATTTAGTTAAATGAATCATCAAAAAGACATCCGAAATAATTCAGATCAGCTTTGAAACCCGAATCATCTAATCGTGGCTCATCCCATGTTTGAAAAAAAAGATGAGTTAACATTACTTTTTAAAGATTGCACTTGGTAAATACAGCTGTTTCTCAACTACGCCTCTTTTGTTGAATATGCATAGCAAAAAAATTGAGTTTACATACTGGTTCCCAGTTATGCTCTCTGTGTTCTATCTCACAGAGACATAACTTGCGAAAGTTACCTGTAAATATACATGTGCATATTGTTTATATTGAAATAATTATGTAGTAACCCTTCATTCGAGGTAGGGGTAGTTGAGAAAATTAGTGTTAGTTTAAACTCTGAGAAGTTCGGGGCATATAAACGTTGAAAATATGCCGCACAGCCCTATATTTTGACCTTTCAGAAAAATTGTGTTGCTTATAAACTTTCGATTCTAGGACAACATTTTTTTTCAAAACTTCATAGTAAATAAAAGCAACAGTAGTATATATACCGCTGTTTAAAACTCGAAAATCCATGGACAAAAAACAAAATCGGGGTAACAAACTAAAACTTAGGGAAACGCATTAAGTATAAGAGGTGAACCATGACACAACATGCAAATGTAACACACACAGAAACGGACTAAGCATCAGACAAAATCCAATGAGAATAACAAATATTACATCATAAAAGTGGTACAGTTTTAGACGTAAAAGGAGTTTATATGAGAAATTGCATTGTCAATATTTAAAGAAATGCAACCTAAACGGATGAAAAAATGGATGTTCTGTTACAGTTGTTTTGATTTAAAAAGATAAGTACACATTTAAGATTTTTCATAATTATCTCTGGTGGACGATATACATTTTATTACTAGATTCATGATGTCTGTGGGAGGGACGGCAATGTTTTCTTAACCGTCTCATGACTTGGTGCACGTGTTAATTTTTTATTCTTTGTCAGGTTTATTTAGTCAGTTGCATTAATTAGTAAGTAGCAGTATAGCAGTACAAAAAGTCAATGCTTAAGTATATGCCAGATGGTGGTCAAACATATGACTCTATAATTTGTTATAATCGTTAACAGTACACACTACACCAAAACATATCTAGTTTTGATAGAATTTTCCTTACGTAAATTCCCTAGTTTTAAATTCAAACAGGCTAAAAGGCAAATATGTCATTAAAACTGATATGCCGTGACTTGAGTTGTGGTGTTTCCATTTGAAAAAAAAATATAACAAATACAAAAGTAATAATTTTGGTGCATCTTTTACAATTAAAATAATATTAGTTTCATAGAATAAAGTTATATCTGTACCAATCAATTCGAATAATTGGTATGCCCAGAAGTTGAAACTGGCAATTTGTTGTTTATGAAAAATCAATAGCTACTGTAGCTGTATTAGGTCGAGCATTACACATGTTAAATGTATCTATAACAAGTTTAATACAAATGAGAAAACAAACCAAAAAAAAAACAACAAGTATTTATCAAATGGCAAAATCACATCAAATAAATGAAAAACAAATGTCATATTACTTATTTGGTACTTACATTTACTTATATAGAAAAATGTGGATACCATCAATGCAACACTGAGTTATTTTATTCGTAATAAGAAAAACTTGTCTGTCCCCATTATTGAACAATGTGTATGAAACCCTGTGTAGCGTATATTCAGAAAAGTATATGATCAAACGGTCAAGAACATCAAACGAACGGAACACAACTTATGTAGAACAAGATGGATTTCACTTGGTAGTACAATGATCAAACTTAGAAACTTTGGCATTAAGCATGTTTAGTTTATGCGTTGTAACGAAAAAAAAACATATTCCCGCTATATTTTCAGCATTTATTTACATGTTAGGTAAATTCGAAAAGGTAAATACATGTTTTTTTTCAGATATAATAGTTGCACGTTGTTCTTCTTAAAATGTCAACTTCAGCACGAAACTCAATACCATTTGTAATACATCTAATACTGAAAACAGGGAAATTTTCGCGGTAGTTTTATTTTCGCTATTTTCGCGGTAAGAATTGAAACGCGAAAATAAATCGACCACGAAAATATTATGGAAAAAACTCTTTAAATAATTATACTTAGTTTACACATTGTGACTTGGATGGGGAGTTGCCTCATTGTCACTTATACCACATCTTCTTATATCTACGTATTTGAGAAGAATATCTGAAGGACTACTGAAATCATTACTATATATCTTTTAATTAGAAGCTTTGTTAGAAGTCATGTCTTCAACTCAAAAAATATTTTTCTCACATTGGTCAGAAAATTTGAAAATAGCAGAAAAATTGGAGAAAAATATTTCTTAAAGGTATTAGGCTGTCCCTCTATTAGTTTGATTAAAGGTTATCTTTTTCGGGAACACATCTGAGAATATCGTTTTTCTCTCAAGTCTACATTATCATTTACAATCCTTAATTCGTGTAATGTATCAGGGAGGGAATCCCTTGTTGGAAGTCATATCCGGGGATGATAAAATAAAATAACAAAGATGTCTTGCATTGTGAGTAGTGAGTGGGCAACACAATCCTACTAGGGTCGAAAGAGAAGGTCTGGTAACTATCTGCCGACCAAAATTAAAGCCAGGACCTAATGCTCCACTTACGAAGAAAGATGATCTTAAAAAACATATTATTAATATTGCTAGTTAAAAGAGAGTAGCTGATCTATGAGATATCAATTGCTAAGAAAATTTCTAAAACACTTCAGGCTTGAGAGTTAGGTCTTCCTCGGAATCAGACAAATAAAACAAAATATTGCAATTTTAGCAATGCATACAACAATAAGTTTTGTCAAGACTTTTCGATTACGTTGCATTAAGCGTATTGTAAATGCGTATAACAAAGATATTGGTCCGTCAAGTTTCCACTTTAACAAAATGTATCTTTTAGTAAAATATCCGTGATGAATTCAATAAAATAAAAATTAAAAAATATTCAGCTTTTTACTGAAAAAAGACCTTGATAATTAAAAAGTCAATTGTTCATGAACATCTGAAAGGTCTTTCCTTTTTTCTTTCATTAATTGCCTTCTAGGTAAAAAAATATATGGTTTATAAGGACTTTTATGTTCATAACAAGTGGTTGCTAAGGATAAAAATCATTCCAAAGGATAAAAATATTACTACCAGTATTAAAAATGTCATATGTACTATTCCGAGTATTTAAAGTTTAAAAGGTTGCTCAGGACTTATATGTCGTTGCTCAGGACAAACATGTCATGTCCAGTATTAAAAATTTCATATTTATATTATTCATAGCCTTCTTAGTTCAAAAATATATGGTTGTTAAGGTGTTTTACGTCGTTGCTAGGGATTTGCCCACTGAACTTGTACATTTCATTAAGCTGAACATTTTTGCAATTCAAAGTTCTTTCTATCTCTAACCACTTTTGAGTTATAAGCAAACAATCATCATTTGGGACCCCAAAAAACAGTTTTGTTGCCCTAGTTCTATAACAGTTGGTCCAATAATTTTGAACTTACATAACCAATGTAGATTGCGACAAGACACACATTTTCTCTGTTACATTTTATCAGCCATCTTTTACGGTTATTGAGTAAATCCGATAACAAGCTTAGGTCAAAATCTAAGTCATGACCTTGACCTTTGACCTAAGGTCAATTTTCATGGTCACGTGAATTGATGATCATTGGTGATAATCCTAGGTGGCTACAACATACGGTTTCTGAGTTTAAGTGGCCAACCGAAATTGGGTAATTTTCAAAGTGGCATAACCCTACCAATGAGTCGTTGAATCTTTTCGATCCAAATGTAACGAAGAACCAAGGTCTGTTCCTGAACATCCGATACTAGATAGCTAATATCATTTCAACATGTCGCGTACTTTTTTGAAGAAATTTGCGTTAAAGTTTTGCGGAAAGAGTAATAATAATCAGAAGAAATACATGTAAGGTCTTTCTTTATAGAAAAAAGAAAGACCTGCATTAACACATGCGGTACACGCTTTTGTGATTGGTGTGTTGTTTTTTTCACTCTTTGCATGTTTATCATCATTTGCAATTGAATTTTTCGATAAAATATTCTACAATTAGTGAATATTAATAGGTTTCAGATTTTATTCAAAATTAAATTGTTTACTCTTATTGTGTTCGGTTCTTAAGCCTATAACCACATCAACTCTACCTGTAATCATCATAGTCAATTTCAAGTTGTTGTAAACTATAGTGTACGTAAATGTTTAATGAGACAAATGTGCATGACATAAATCGTACATATCTAAAAGATGAAACAACACGTAGTAGATGCATTTATGCATTCGAGGCGCTTTTAAAAAATACTATCACCAGTAAAGCTTAGAAACTTATACATTATATATATCATGGGAAATGGGATTATATTTTAAGAACCGATTCCGTTAACATTTTGGATATAGTTTCTAAACCTGTCCGTAAAAACCGTTCTCACGGTCTTAGAAAAATCGCAATCAAAGAAAATTTCGGACCAATCATACCAATATTTCGGAAATAATCTCTATTTTAAAAAAAAAAAAACCGGCAGACATTATCTGTTAACAACGCTCTGTTCATTATATGTTAATAGGTTAAATAAAATGTTGGAGGATTGCAACACAATTTCATGTAAAAGTCCAAAGTATAAAATAGTTCAAATTATTATGGCATATTGTTATTCTAAACTATTTCCAAAAATTGATCGCCCTGAGGATCATAAAAACATTTGATTAAAATATATGTAACAGCCATTCTGTTAAAGAACAAATTCCTGGATATTTTTACAATACTGGGCTCCCTCTTATTTGTTATATTTACAAAAAATATACCCGGACATTTGTTTTTAATTATAACCAATTGTGCAAAGATGTTAATTTCAGTGAAAATACACCCACTTCATGTAATTGTTGTATTTCCGCATACATTTATGGACCTATTTCCCATGTTATAACAGGAGATCTTAACATCGTTCAAGACCGAGAATTAAAATAATTCCTCAGTAAAGGACCTAAATATCGCTCCCCGTCAGTTATTAATTGGAATGAGTGTCGTAATATCATCCACTACTCACTCCGTACTTACTGTTTGCAATGGATAAAACGGGAAAAGGCTGACAAAAGATTTTTGGACTCCTTTTTTTAATTCAGTAATGAACATAGTTGATATACGTATTCAACATTTTAAAAAACATTTTATTATTAACAATAACCAAAATAAACCTATTTTTCGTATCAAACATAAACTAAAAGAACTAGCCAAATAATTTGTTTTTGTTCCCGCCGATAAAGCTGCTAATAATATTAGTATTGTTTGACGTAAATTTTACATTGAGGTTCTGCAAAAAGAAATTACCAATTCACCAACATTTCAACTGACTCCATTTTCAGAAAACGACATCTGTAACAAACATAAACTTTTAGCTACCGCTTTACAAGCAGAACCAAATACAATGAAAATCCCTACTATGTATTTGGTTTCGAAGCTACACAAAACACCTTACAATTATAGATTTATTTCGTCTTCAAGCCATTGTTCCACTACTTAATTATCTATTCTTCTTACCAGTACATTTGGTACAATCAAAAACCTGATAATAATTTGTTCAAATAAGGCCTTCGAAAATAGTGGAATTAATTACTTTTGGAGTGTCGAGAACTCGTTGGAAGAACTTGACAAATTGCATGCTTATATTGGTGATTTTGAATCTGTTCAATGTTTTGATTTTTCTACCCTGTATACCACATTGCCTCATATTCTCATTAAGAAAAAAATCACCCACCTAACTGAATGGGTATTTAAAAGGCCAGAATGTGAATATATATGTTCAAACTCTTTTAGGTCATTTTTTATTAGCAATAAACCAAAAAAAACTATGTCAATTGGACATGCTTTGATACTATATATGCCCTTGCTTTTTTACTAGATAACATTTTGTTCGCTTTGGAGATTTCGTCTATCGTCAGGTTATCGGAATTCCAATGGGGACTTACTGTGCACCACTTATTGCGGACCTGTTGTTGTATTGCTTTGAGTTCCAATTCATGACAAAAATCAGCAAAGACCCATCGAAACAGCATCTCGTTAACAATTTTAATAATACTTTTAGGTATTTGGATGATATTTTGGCTCTCAATAATGACGATTTCAGCATGTATACTAAAGAAATTTATCCTGTTGAACTTACTTTAAATAAAGCTAATACTAACAATGACCACTACATTATCCTCGATCTTGATAATTATATCACTAACGGAAAGCTTAATGCTAAAATTTATGATAAAAGAGGTGATTTTTCATTTCCTATTGTTAATTACCAATTCGTAGATGGTGACGTTCCCTTGTCACCATCTTACGATGTTCATATATCTCAACTTGTACGATTCGCTCGTGTATGTAAAAATGTTTAGATTTAAACGATATCAATTTATGTATTACTAAAAAAATATATACACCAGGGTTTTCGATATCACAAACTAGTCAAAACATTTACTTATTTTATCATCGGTATAAGTACATCATTCGTAAATATAGCTCAACATGCAGACTTCTTTTACGTTTAGGTATTTCACATCCATTTCTTTATGGAAATATTCTTTGTAAAGCACAAAAATGTCAGTATTCACTTCAACTACTAAAAAAAACCCTTTAAATGGACTTATCAAGAAGGGATATAGTTACGATACTGTTGTCAGGTCATTAAAGATTGCTTATTTTGGCGTTAATATTGATTCACTTATAGGGTCTTTGCATCGGAACTAAACCCTAACGGGAAGGATTGTGCCTGATATTCATAATCATAATCTTTCAATCAGTTTAACTGAAGTCTGGAGCTGGCATGTCAGTTAACTGCTAGTAGTCTGTTGTTATTTGTGTATTATTGTCATTTTGTTTATTTTCTTTGGTTACATCTTCTGACATCAGACTCGGACTTCTCTTGAATTGAATTTTAAAATGTGCGTATTGTTATGTATTTACTTTTCTACATTGGCTAGAGGTATAGGTGGAGGGTTGAGATCTCATAAACATGTTTAACCCCGCCGCATTTTTGCGCCTGTCACAAGTCAGGAGCCTCTGGCCTTTGTAAGTTTTGTATTTTTTTAACTTTAGTGTATTGTGTACAATTTGGAAATTAGTATGGCGTTCATTATCACTGAACTGGTATATATTTGTTTAGGGGCCAGCTGAAGGACGCCTCCGGGTGCGGGAATTTCTCGCTACATTGAAGACCTGTTGGTGACCTTCTGCTGTTGTTTTTTTTTATATGGTCGGGTTGTTGTCTCTTTGACACATTCCCCATTTCCATTCTCAATTTTATTGTATTTGAGAGACAAGAAAGTGATTGGACAATAAATGTTGATGAGTATTAACTCAAACGGACCATAAAATATTTAAATCCATCTTAAGCCAACTTTGCATGAGGGAGTTGAAACCTCGGTTTTTGAATGATATTTTTGTTCATAAACGGACAATTTAAGACAGTCTGATAATTTACCAGTGGAAGTATCTCCTCAGGGATGTTGATATCGTAGATGAACAGTAAGACAATCAATGTCTTTCTAGTCTGTATGGCTGAAATCAACATCCAATGATACTACTAAAGATGAAGAGATAATACTTTATTTAAGTGTACCTCTTTCATATAATTCCGATGGCAATTTATATATATATATATTTTAACGCCTAAAAAGTGTCCATAACAACACCAATAACATAAAAAGGAACTATAAATGTAATTATTTATAAACAGTCAAGTTATTTTTTTAAGTTACTTATATAAGTAATTTTTGTTTCTAAAAATGATAAAATTACTTAATAGAGTTATTCTATTTTTTAATAAAAACATAGACTAAATGTAGTTTTCAAGAATTTTAACATCACTAGATATCATAAAACAAAGAATTTATTCGATTTGAGAGGAGTATAGAAATCAAGGGGTTAATTTAAAGATAATGACAAAAATATGACTTGAATAAATTATTTTATCCCGATTTAGAGTAATTTCTCGCAATTTGATTGGCTGATATTGTCCTAATAAATTTCAGTACAATTTTTTATCACGTCAATTGGAATTATCTCCCTTATTTATTACGTCAATTAAAATAATCTCCCTTATACCATTGACCTAATAAAAAAGAAAAATCACAGTGTTTTAGATTAATTAAAATATATTTGTAGATATTGTCCTAAAAACTTTTTTGAATATAATAATATATGTCATATAACAAAATCAGGATAAATTCGTTACACAGTGTTCAATTGTCCTAATACGAAATTTATCAGGTCAATAAAATTCATATCGGGTTTGGCTTCGCCTCACCCGATATGAATTTTATTGACCCGATAAATTCTCGTATTAGGACAATTACACACTGTGTAACTAATATTATACATTTTTGAACAAAATTAGTAATTACACTTATTTTAGGAACATATGTAATTGATTTTGATTACATATTATAAATAACTTAAAGTCTTAATTAATTCTCAAGTATCTATCTATTTATATCAGTCTACCTTCAAGATTTTGGAGGAAAATGATAATTAAATAGTCCCGAGAGACCAATTTTTGACCAGGAAGCGTCGGTATGAAAGATAAGTGCGTCAGAAAGTTAATTAGTGTTTCAGAAGAATAAGATTTTATATTTCATGGGAAAAATAACCAGATGACTCTGAAAAATTGTTAAAGTTAGTAAAATCTGTATTATTGGACACCTATAAAAATATTATTCAGAAAAATTACTTAATATATAAGTTATATTTAAAATAGCCTCGTTTTCAACATAACTTGTATAGGTAATTTTAATTGTTACTTGTTTAAGTAATGCCCCTGACTGATAAATATTTCGGATAACAGATATCCTTCATCGGTATATATGATTGTGATGTTGAATTAATCAATTATCAGACTAATTAGGCCGTTAGTTTTCTCGTTTGAATTGTTTTACATTGTCTTATCGGGGCCTATTATAGCTGACTATATGCGGTATGGGCTTTGCTCATTGTTGACGGCCGAACGGTGACCTATAATTGATAATGTTTGTGTCATTTGGTCTTTTTGTTGATAGTTGTCTCATTGGCAATCATACCACATCTTCTTTTTTTTATATTAGATTAACCTGTTACAATCTTGAAATTTATACAATAAAAAAGTCAAACCTAACATCAGGTAAGATGCTTGCACAATTCTAAAAAATTGTTAAACACGACATCCTATATGACTAATTACATCAGAGAGTTCAAATATCTGCTTTAGATAAAAATAATAATGTGCGATATGAACTAGCACAACTCCAAAGCTTTAACGGTATCGATAATCATGATGTTACAAGAAAGATTGCGTCAATAAGACTTCCAGTTAAACACCACTAAACGGTCTAAATTTGTAAATATTTAAGATTTGACAACGGTAGTACAGTTACATTAGAGTCTGCTATGTTTAAAACATCGGCCGTTAAAATATAATAATAAATTTTGACTAAAGTAATCTAGTTGAACGTGGCTTGGGACTTATACATCCCTCAAAAAATTAAGCAATTTAAATTGTTATATTCAACAGATTTATTTTAGAGATGAGTAAGAAATAGAAATATATATATACATTCTTGAAAGTTGAAATATGTTTTTTTTTTTTCATCGTAAAGAGATAACCATTTATAATATAAAAAAAGGAAATTTACATGATATGTGGGTAGTATTTTGTTTAACGTAAATGATACTGTTTAAAATGTAAGTATTAGTAACATAAGACATACATGTATATTTCGGTGATGCACAACATATTGGTTAGCAAGTTAAATTGAATGTATTAAGTGAAAAGTTGTTGTCCGAAAACAATTTCACTACATTGAAAGTAAACGGGGAAATCAGAGATGGTCACTATTCATTTCTTAATTTGTTTTGGTAATAATTCACTACTCCTGCTAGTATAAAAATAACTAAAATAACCGAAACATAAAACACTGAATAAACAACAAACAGAAAATAATCAAAGAACTCGGCTAGCTCTTTGTTTCTGTATAGTTTGATTGGCGATTTTTTTGTCAACGTTGTCTATTTCTTCTTTCGGTGGACCATCTTCTACATGTTCTATATCCTGATGTTGTCTAACACGATTTCTTCTTCTGGCTGTACACTTTAACTTTAAATTCCGGGATTTCCTGACGAAGGAATGCATCCAGTTCGGAGCCTTACTGTTTTTTGGTTTATTATAAAGTCTCATGACAAATATCGTTATAATTATTAAAAGAAAGGCCATTATTAATGCCACCGTAATTAATATCACTTTAGAACTGTAACAGCGTCTGTGATGAACGCTTAAATTGTATAAACTTTCAAGATTATGATAGTGTCTCAATTTGAATATATTAACAATAATAAAGCTTTCGGTGGCCGTGTGTTACCTTTCCTCGTCAGTTTTAATCTAGCGGCGTACTACAGAATATGATATATAAGGCATGGAGAAGTTATTGTTACAGATCAGCTCAATTATCTATAGTAAAGGAGCCTACAAATTAATTCAAGATACAGTCACAGAAAATAATTATATTTATAAGTACGAAATTTTATAACGTTTTTGGCCAAATAGTTTCATCGAGGTCCAATAGTTGGAGAAACTATAGACCAGTCCAGTACTACAACACAACATAATCAGTCATCAGTAGTCTTTCAGTTTTACTTTATGCAAGTTTCGAATAAAATAGGCTCGCTACACTTTGGACATTGATAAAAAAAAAAAGGAATTGAAATCCCTTCACACCAGTGGTGGTTCTAGCTCGACGAACTACGTTTACGTCATTCTTCCTTCTTCAGTAAAAAAAAATGACAGTCGATCTTCCATAATCCCTATTAATAGTTTGAATTGATGTTTTACAGAAAATTATGTACAATGGTTTTTATTTTTATAACATACTGTCAAATTGTCATCTTTTACTCCCTTGGCTATCTTGCTTCTATATATATGAAATGAACAGAAAAATCCATGTGGTTTCATATCAAATAGCAAAAAATCATTATCTATAATCTTTATCATGTTTGTGTATGTGAATACAACCTTAAAGTGTATACTCAAAATTTGGAAACACATCCTCGAATATTTTAGACATTACCGAAGTGATAATGAAAAAGAAATTAATATGCAAACTGGTAATACGTTAGTCGATGCTATAACAATATTTAAGAGACACAAAAAAGATTACAAATTATATATTGGCAAAAAAATACACACATCTGCTTTGAAAAAGTAAAAAGACCAGCTACAGTTCGAAAATAACTTCACAAAAAGTTTTGATTGAACAGCATGAATACAGGTGAACATGTGGTTGAAACAGTAAACATAGCCAACAAGCCGCATGCAGTGTAACTATTTGCGTCATCAGGACACATGTAATAGTAGAAAAGTACAGAGAAAACATCTTTCCAAGTTATTGACTTACATTGATTGAATTGCCATTATTGCTAGCATCATTCAATATATTGTGGATGATCGCTTAAATTGTAGTAAGATATTCAGAATCCATTTGTTTTTAAGTGAATTCAAAGATAGAGTAAAGGGTAGCTTTCATAGTGAAATGAACTCATGTTTTGAAGACTCACCAAAATGTATGTTGTATAGATATGTATTTGACCCCAACATGTGACAATTTTATTTAGATCATGCTGTAAATTATATTTATAAACCATTTATTTGTAAATATCGCATATCTGCTCAATGTTTGAATATAGAGACTGGTCGATTTTATAATATTGAGAGACATCTGAGACTTTGTAATATGTGTGATAAACAAGTAATTGAAGATGAATATCGTTTTATTTTAGTATGTGAACAGTATAATGAACTTCGAAAGAAATTTATCAAACCTTATTATTGGAGAAAACCTTCTAATTTTAAACTCATACAGCTACTATCTGTTCGCAATGTAAAGGAACTTAAAAATTAAGGGAAGATTTTATTTCTGGCCGAGAATGCACGTAATTAATTTAATCATTATAAATGCTTAATATGTGTTCTGTTTTATCATAATCTGCTGTACTGTTATATGGGTAAACTTACTTAAATGATTATTTGTCTAATTGTTTAAATGTAAATATATTTCACTGATGTAATTGAATACTTGAAATATTTATATTCTATAAGCTGAATTGCTTTCGAATAAAGATTATTATTATTGCTTAAATTGATATTATAAAAATTCCTCTTTCGAAATTGCTATAATATCCTTGTAACTTTTTCGTAGTTTTTGAAAGAATAAATATGCCATTTTTTAATAATATGAAAAATCTAAAGAGAATCAATTCGCGCCAAATTTTAAATGACTTGTATTTCAAAAACAAGCATGCGGACCATAAATAGTTTTCGTCTTTTTGGTTCTATTAGTTATATACTATCAAGTTATAAAGGTCTTTTATTTACAGTTACTTATTTTGAAACATATAGCAAATATCCTTTAAGTTGAATTGAATTGGTACCAGATTATATTTAACCACTGTTGACTAGACAGTTAAAACATACCAGACCCAATTATATTATGTATATTGATATGAATTATTAGCTTTAACATATGTGACCTGAGATCCTTGTCACTACGTGTTAATGCATGAAAGAATGACATAAAGCAGTTAGTTTGAATCTAATTACGGTATGAAAACGACATCAATGAGATTACACACGTGTTTTTAAATAATGTAACTTTACCTAGAATCGAAGGAAATGTTGTGGATGTAGGCATTGTGTCTACAAATAATGTCAATATAACCACCAAAGCAAGTACCACTGTAAGAATATATCCAATCCTGATTCCGGATTTAAGCGGTAGAAAAAATGTAACAAATGTTAATACTGCAGTAATAATTGTCGGAATTATAATTATCATTATATAATGCACAGGATTCCTTTTTAATTCCATGCTGAACTGGATAATTTCATTCAACTCTTGATAATTATCTGTAAACAGATAATAGGGAATATATGAGGTTTTTACAACCTGCCACTCCGCATGTAAACTGTATTCTTTCAGATCTGCTGTAGTTTCTAAATATTCCAGATCGACTGCGTTCATCGGGAAATCAAGGCTAGTTAATTGTAAACTGCATGTTTGACGGTCAAATGGGAAGAAGAAGACATAAGTGTAACAAAACGTGGACAAGATTGCAATTTGTTTCCAAACCAATGTACCGTCCTCAAATATTCGTATTGGTCTTTCAGTCCCAAGTTTATTATCTAATTCATGAATCCTAAATTAAAATGGTAAAGTGTTTTTAAAATATATGATGTAAGACAATACAAGTAAAAATATAAAAAGTGTTTGTTTCAATTGCAAGTGCTTAAGATTCTCAGTATATGTCAAAATATTCAAATAAATATATACAATTCTACATAAAAGTTGTTACAAAAGATTTTAAACGTTGTCATAGCATTTCAGTGCTGATGTCTTTTTGTGTTCATACACATATATGGAAATTCATATGCAACCATTTATGTAGACGTAATCACATTTTTGTGTTTAGTTTTACGATTATCAAACGTTGTTAAAAATAAACGTACAAATTAAGGACAACCAAGTCGGGATGCCACACTTTTTCCTCTGGTACAAATATATGCTGAATGTCTCCATTATTTGAGTTCCATTTCAACCGGTCGTCTTGCCATTTCTAAAATCAATATCAAAATAGATGATATAAACAGATTTAACAATTATTAATTTTCCATTTCTCAGCAGTATTATAACCTCTGCCTCATCGTATGGTGTTAACATATTTCAGTTGATACTTTATGCTCGTCCATGTCTACAATATACGGATTTTATATACAAGAGTGTGCTATTTACACAGACAATGCTCCAACAAAGTTACGAAAAGATATAATTAAAAATGACACTCGGTCTCCGTAACTTTTTATGGACACCGACACGAATTGGTTGACCCATAAGATGTGTCAATGTCTAAAATAAGAACTGATATCTTATCACGCATAACGAGAACAACAACATAACACTAAAATGTAACAGAAACAGACCGAGCATCAGACAAAATCCCACGAGAATAACAAATATAATATCAAAACCAAATACATGCATTTGGGATAGACAAATACCGTGACACGTCTTATCGCAATGTGAATTTACAAATTTGTTCAGAGAACAATTGAAGGTCTTTCCACTAGTTTAGTTATAGTTTAAAATGTTATTTCCTATGACTTTATGATGAATAAATATGAATTTAAGGCAAAGGTCAAAATCTAGAACGTCCTATTAATCTATGACCTTGACCTCAATTTTAAGGTCACAAACCAAGGAACTTAAATCAAAAGACCTTAGGTCTATAATATGTTTGGTTAATGAGTAATATCATTTAACGCGTAATTGTAAATATAAGATTGGCAAACATTCCCATTTATTGTAAGCGCACCGTTTTAACAAAAATATACAAGTACGGACATGTCACAACTAACAATTTCTTCTTTCATACTGATTCCAAAAAAATATATAGTTTCTATATACTTTTGTTTGTAAAAGGGAAAATAATTGGCCACTTCCGGTTTGTTGGAAGTCATGTTTAGTCTTCAGTAATCAGTTTATGTATTTATATGAAAAAAATATATGGATTTTGAGTACTTTCAGATGAAAAAAATGCAAAAAAGGCTACTTCCGGTTTTCTCAAGGTCACTTCCGGTTGTATCTTTTCAAGGACATTTGTCACCTTACCTTTTGTACAAGGTCAAATGCCTTTATTATGAACTTAGTTGAAGTTATAATCAAATAACTTCATATCAAGACATCTCAGGGGCAAAAACTCCTCTAAGATGCCATTTAATAGTATCAGATGAAATGAAGCATATCTTAATTACAATACAGCTGACATTTTGCACTTGTTCTTTAATATGTATCTTTCAAAGTGTCGGAGAAAATGCAGAAACAGACAAAAGTCACGTTTGAGAACTTGACCTTGACCTTTGACCTTGACCTCATTTTCTAAGTTAGGACCTAGGGGACTCAAATAAAAACATTCCAAGGTTATACGATTAACTGTTTATGGGTTAAATAAACATACCGACAATTTTCTTTTGTGAAGGTAGATAACTCCTATTAAATTTCATCGAATCGCTTCGATCCAAATACGCCAAAAATTACTGAGGATGTAACGAACAATTTGTAGAAAGAGTTTTGGCGCTATCTTTTTTTGTTACGAAGGAGATGCACTATGATGATAAACAATGAATAGAGAGATAACTCTTACAAAGAAAATGGTTCGTCTTAGCAGGGTGACATTTAAAAGCGCATACACTGTATGATACTTTATAAAAAATATCTCAGCGACATATTGCGAAACAAAAGTTAATCGCCAGAACAAAATTTGGCGGAAGAAAAAAAAAATAATCAAAACAAATTCAATTTGCCACTATATCGGTTATAATAAGGTATGATAATATCGTGCATTCTTGATAGCAATATATCACTGGTGGTAAGCGGATGGTTACGATCATTTGAAAATGGGAGACAACTCTAGGGATAAGTTTTAATTTTCCGATTTTCGTGCATTAAAAGAATCATTTGAGTCAAACCACTTGTCTCATATACACTTATTGTGAGTACGTTGTAATTGAAACCAAATTTGACACATACAATCATTCCAATTCTCGTAGATTAGTCATTCAAAATTTCGAGCATGATGGTCGTAACTTTAAATTTTGATGGTCGTAATGTCAAATATAGTATTTTGATGAGGGTCGTAACCGACACAAGATGGTCGTAACTTTGAAAGATAACCGTAACTCAAGTATTTAGACGAATCTTTTTCAAATTATCTTAAAAAAGCACTGTGCACATTACCATGTAAATAAACTCGGTTGTTATATAAAGTTTACTAAAAACAATATTTTTGATACTTGATATATTCGGCTTTTGATTTTGTATGATTATTGAAAATTCACAAATGCACTTCGGGGTCCTTGTGTTTTTAACGAGCTGTTTATATTTTTTATGACAATCTTGCAGTATATCATTGATATTTGTTTAAAGTATTGGTACGAAATGAAAACTTGATCCATGATGTCGCAAATTAACATTGTGCTAACCTAGAAAGTATGAATGTTGTTGGTATATATAACAGAATAGGTTTAAGTGTATGCTCAATTACATAGATGCTCTTTTTAAAACTTGAATTCAGTGACCGAAAGTCCTTGTGGAAAGCTTTTAACAAGCGAAGGAAATAGATCCAGATGCACTAAAAGTTACGCCTAAATATTTACTTGTCAATTCAATTATGTATTAATACTTGTTTATAATTTCTATACGCAAGATTTGGACTCAGGACTTTACACTGAACACAGTCCATCTGTAATAAAAGTATTAGCATTCCATGCTGAATTATTTGTTAATTCATCGCTAGTTCCAAAGTCTCAAGAGTTAGTTTTCCACCATCACCTTGGTTTTAATGGTAACAAATTTTAAACACCAATCTTAACAATAAGTACTCAATACATCAAGTTTACTTTGAAGTCCTTTTGCCGAAGTCGAAAAAAATGACAATATCATCAGCATATATAGTAAAGAATGGACTGGTCGTGAATTAACAACAGCTGGATCAGGGGAACTTTTAAAACAATCAGAAAGTTCATTTATGAAAATTATGAACAAAATTGGACTCATATTGTCTCCCTGTTTTACTCCAACTTTACTTCTAAAGAAATCTTTTATCCTATTCTTTAACTATATCCAATAGCTTAAATTTTATCCCTGGGTGAATGACAGCATCTAAGATTTAAAAGCCTTTTGGAAATCAACGAAGCAGGCAAAACTTTACCTTCTTTTGTATAACAATACAATAGTTTTTTAGAATGAACATGTGGTCAGATGGTTATGTTTTTTTTGGCTATCATCAATGATATGAGATTTATCTAAGAATTTACAAAGACTAGTATCAAGTATCTTATTAAAAAGCTTCCCAAATGAATCAGTAATTGTAATTCATCGATATATATTAAGATCGGATGCATCGTTCCCTTTATGATTTGAGAATAAAAAAAACTGTGGATAGCATGGTACCAATAGGGGTATTAGGAATTTGTTAAAACAACGGGTAATAATTATACATGTACTTCGACATTGCACCTAATAATCAGTTTGATTCCTTACTTATGATCTTCCGACTTGAAGTATAATATTTAATTGTAGATTTTCTTTTGAATTCCACTTAGTAGATATAATCAGTTTTAAAAAATTAATCTTTTCAATAGATGCAAATTCTAAAGAAATCATATCACACATGTATCAGGAAACTGTTATTTCATGTAATTTCAAATTTGTTAAAAACGCCTTTTCTTTATTCGTAACTAAAAATGATCATAGCCAGAGCTGTGTTTCTTGTTTTAAAATGAATTATCCACCTTTAAGAAATTTACATTGATAATGAATTTTACCGCTTATGACTATTTGCCTCTTGGTTAATTTTATACATTATATTTTAGGCAACAGTGACTGGTCATTTCATTTAGTATTGTGTTTTCTTCTCGATTCGTTCCAATGTTCTTCCGTTTCGCACGTTACATGTACGCCTGTCTTCACCCTTTTAGTTTTTATCATTTGGTGAAATAAACTTCACAAATATATCATATAAAATATTCCTATTAAAATATATACGTCTAAAACTTGTCTTAAGCTTAGTCGGTCCTATTTCATAAAGAGTTACCACCATCACACAATAATTACGAACATCCTGAACATATTTGTTGTTTTAATTACGTCCATCATGCTCGAATAATTGAATGACTATTTTACAAAAATTGGAATGTTTTTATGTATCAAATTTTGTTTCAATATCAACGCTCTAACGATTAGTATGTATGAGACAAGCAGTTTGGCTGAAATTAACCTTTTACTGCACAAAAATCGGAAAAGAAAAATGTATCCCTAGAGTTGTCTCCCATTTTCGGATGTCGTAACTTTAAGTTACGACCATCCGCTTACCACCAGTGATATATGGAATGTTCATTTTTGAAAAATCATGATAATCCGTCAACCTATAAAGATCTAGTTATAAGCAGGAAAAGGAGAATAGATAATTAGATAATAATAAGTTATTTAGCATAATTGATATACAAAAAAGTGAAATTTATATAAATAAACTGATGACCATCATGAGACCCTCATAGGACACCTCTCGTGCAGTCCTAACTTTATGATCAACTTTAAGAGATGTCCTAATTGAGGACCACTTAGGACTACCATATGCTGTAAGACCGTCCAAAGACATGTATAAGTCATAAGACAACTTCATGTAAAACGAAAGGAAGGCTAAACAAACTACGTAAGTATACATCACTTTCTCTGCATGATGTTTCTATTAATGACTTGCTGCCATTCATACAAAAGCCGTTAGATATTCATCACATTCGCACGAAACTTTATTCATTACCCCTTATAAACTTCATTCTCTGTTCAATTTATTATTGGAATCCACTGTTACAAACTCTCATTCAAACCAATACAAACTTCAAGCTATAATTTCGGATATTGCAAGTCACAATCTTTTCAAGCCAGTTCGCATTGGAAAAGGTGAAAAAGAGAAAAGCTCTTTTCTAAATTTTTCCTTTGCCAAAAAAGGTCTCGATGGCGTCAACCTAGCCAATATCCTTCATCATAAATAAGTTCAATCGAAAATACCTCCTTATTTCAAAGACAAGGCTGTACCAATAATTTCTTATACCTATTATAAACCTATTGCAACTAAAATTTTCAATTAAAAACGCGTTTTGCAGGATCTCGATATTGACGACTTCAAGTCTAAATCTCCTGATTGCACTTGTGCTAGTTCCCAATTCACATATAATCCTGCTGGCCACGTTATTACCGGTGACCGTAACATTGTTAGTAACACTTCTCTACGAAATTTGTTATCGAAAGGTCCGAAATATCGTTTTATCAATTGGAAATACAACTTTAAAATTGTGATGGATTCAGTCGAGGATTATGCCAGGCAATGGGCTAAGCGCGAGAAGGAAGACGTAGACACTCTATCCGACATTTGTCCGAATAGATACAGACAGTGAGGTCGTTAATATAAACAGAATTCTGAAACTGAATGGGTCTATCCATGCCAATGCTACGTCAATCTTTAAAGACCCAAATGTTGTTATCCCCGCAAACAAAGCCCCTGATAACATCGTTTTTGTCTGTAAAAGTCATTACATTAATTGCTTGATAACCGAATTAGGTATAGACAATTCACTTAGAAACTCAACATATACCCTCACGACACTTACCAAAATGGAAATCCTGGATAATCATAGGTCTGTTCTTTGTTCCTTTTGGTATTTCAACCAAAGATGAAGAACTGAATCTTCCATCACTGTTATGGATACCTAAACTACATCAGTGTCCTTACAAACAACGGTATATTGCTGGGTCTTCCAAGTGCTCCTCGAAACCTCTTTCTAAATTATTAATATCTATTTTATTAGCAATTAAAGACGGGCTTCAAAGTTATTTTGAAACTGCCTATTCTAGAGGTGGCGTGAATCAGATGTGGATACTTAAAAATTCCAAAGATCTTTTAGAGTATATACAATCTAACTCTCTTTCATCTTGTAACAGTATTAAAACATTTGACTTTTCTACTCTTCACACAAGTATTCCACATTTCAAACTAAAAGACAAATTGAAAGAGTTGTTTTTACTTTGCTTCATAAAAAAGAATGGCCAACGTAGATACAAGTATGTTGTCTAAGGGAGGGATAAATCCTACTTTGTAAAGAATCACTCAGATTCAAACAAAAAAATTCTCTGACACCGATATTATTAAGATGCTTGATTTCTTGATTGACAACATATTTGTTTCGTTCGGAGGACGTATTTTTCAACAGACTGTCGGCATCCGAATGGGAACAAACTGTGCCCCTCTACTTGCCGACTTATTTCATTAGTATTATGAGGCTGACTTCATGCAGGAACTTCTTAGGAAGAAAGATAAGAAGTTAGCAATATCCGTTCACTCTACTTTCCGCTATATAGATGACGTTCTTTCAATAAACAATTCAAAATTTGGTGACTATGTGGAACGCATCTATACAATCGAATTGGAGATAAAGGATACTACAGATCGGCTTCATATCTTGACTGACATCGACGAATTGACAATGAGGGTCGGTTGAAAACAAAACTGTTCCGATATTCCCGTGCTCGCATTTCCTATCATGATTTTCTTGATAGAGGGTTACTGCTCACAAGGAGGCATTAAACCAAGAGTTCCAAATGGTAAAGTTGAAATCATTCCTTCGTAAATTTTACGGACGCCATCACGAGTTGGTTGACCGTTATGGAATAACTGTTTCACAAATGATATCGGATATGTTCCTTACGTCGTAACTACAATCCCCTTCCTTTTCATGAATTTGACCTACCGAATTAGACTATTTACCGGATTTGTAATCACATAAGCAACACGACGGGTGCCACATGTGGAGCAGGATCTGCTTACCCTTCCGAAGCACCTGAGATCCCCCCTAGTTTTTGGTGGGGTTCGTTTTGTATATTTTTTAGTTTTCTATGTTGTGTCAAGTGTACTATTGTTTTTCTGTTTGTCTTTTTTCATTTTTAGCCATGGCGTTGTCAGTTTGTTTTAGATGTATGAGTTTGGCTGTCCCTTTGGTATCTTTCGTCCCTCTTTTATGAATCTGGGCCCAGAAAGATACAAAGAGACTATATGTAATTTCAAAAGAACAAGAAAAATTAAGTTCTAAAACAGACAACATTTCAAAACTAAGTCTTTAGACGGTATGATGTTATGAATGCAGCAGGAATAAAAATACTCATTTCCAATGGAGACGAAAATATGTATTATTGTATAATCGATGAATCTTAACCTCAGATTAGAACAGCACATTCGGGAGTTTATTGAAGCATAAACAAAACTTATGTAAGGAGTAAAAAACACAATTTGCCAATTTCAGTAGGGAAATTATTAGGATTTTCGCTCATATGTGTGAACATTTTGAAAACAGTAATTCGTCCTTTCGTTATTACAGTCTTTAATTCGCGTTGACTATAGGCAAAGTCCAGATTTTATTCTCAGATAGATTATGTTTACTATCAACTATGTCCAGATGGAAAATATCACTGTAGCATGCACTTCTAAAATCGCCGTACTGTCCCCGTTAAAGACAAAAAGATCAGCGAAAGTGGCTTACTAACTTACTGACATATTTTTACTTGTTAGAGCTCCATATATCCTGCAAATTGATAATTGAAGGTAATTACGGCTTATGTTATTATAGAACTCACACTGTGTTGGTCAGAGCTAAAATTGGTTCATAGTAGACCACGTTCAAATCGAAGTCATGTGTCCGTAAACAGAGAAAATGCTGACATAAATAGTGACACACCAGAAAATCGTATTCTGGTCTGAATTATTAAGATTTGAGCAATTTCACAAAAAAAAAGTATAAGAATAATCATATTAATACATAAAAAGTAGCTGTCAGAGAACAATTGAATATTTCGCCCAATTGAAAAAGAAATCAAAATATTTGGTAGAAGAGTTTTGTTTTATTTTTTCCCATTTAACGACTTTATCACTTGGCACCAGTAGTCTATATCTATATGTTAACAAATTGTTTAGCCCAATGTTATCAAGTTGTCATGTAAGCTTAAGTAATAACTTAAAATTCAGAAGGATGCACAAATAATAAAAAAACTCAAAGATATCGGGGTGTACAAATTATTATCTTTTTCACAACGAAAATTGTACAGATAATTATACATATATATGTATGAATGAAAAATATATTCCAAAGTACAGAATAAAATTGATGGGTTATTTTTCTATCAGTTTCACCCTTTAATATGTGTGTTTCACTTTTAAAAACAGCTACCGTACAAACGAAGCCTCTTTTGGAGAAATACATTATATTCATAATGGTGTTGTTTTGTTTTAAGAAATGATATTGATTCTTCATCTTGTAGAGACACAACTTGCGAACTTCGCAAGTACAAAATATGTATAAGAGAGTGGTCAAAGTAATTTCTAAGGAAGACATAACGTGGATGGAGGGGTCATACAAAATGTCAGTATAGGTTTATACTCTCAGATGCTCGAATAATATACATGTGACAAATATGCCTCACAACCCTATCCTAGGAAATTTAAAACAAAGCGTTGCTTCCTGTTTTATCGGAGCTAACGCGGCACTAAGACCAATAAGGATTTACTTTTACTAATTGTGACCTGTATCGTGATTTGTCCAATTGACACTCAGACCATGCATGTATCTTCTAACACATGAATCTATATAGGCATGTCTTTGTTGGATATAATTTGTTTACGAACTTTCCAGTTTAATGCGTAAAATTATTTCTTATGGGAAATTATTTGTTAATTTGTCCACAAGCGCTACCTGTAGGGACTTATAAAGATTCAAATACTTTCTCGCATGTATGATCAATCACACAACGTTTTTTGTTCTTTATATCACCATTTAAAATCGAAAATAAATATTATGAAAAATATGAATTACCAAAGTTAAGTAAAACATACTTCAGCAATGTGCTTTGATTGTCAACAAAACAAGTATTTACCAATTAATGATGGCAGTTAACCAACATAATCATATTTAGATTTTTATTGCTGACATTTATATTAACCACAGAAAATATCCGGGATTTCATGATAAAAACATATCTCAAATAGTTTCAAAAATTAGCTACAAGTTTTCTTGATTACTAAATGTTTATAGATACATGTAATTAGATTTACTGACCAAGGTGAAAAAGCCTGTTGTCGAAAATATCTTTAACTTTGCATCCTGAAACAAACCAAAAAAAGAATCATCAGATATGTGTTATTATATTTGTATGAAAAATAAGTAATTCAAAACGTCATATAACTCTATCAAATTAAAGTAGACGGTAAAATAATAAATCATTGAATGGCATTAAAAATACGCGTTAGATAGATAAAAACTTTTGACAAACAACGAACGAGTCCAGAGACCATAAACATTTTATCGAGCTCGTGTGAAAAGACGTGTTTCTCTTTCGTTAACATAATGCATTATTCAAACAAACAAAAAGTAAGGATTTCATTAATTTCAGTCATTTGAATTGTGTTCACTTCTACCAAACCAGTTCAAAGTTTAACCATCTGATTATTTTTCAAGGGAATATGATGCCACATTATTCACAGTACTTCATAATTTTTAAGTCTGCGAATAGCAAAGCATGTTCAACTTAACTTTGCATTATCCAATGCGACCATTTAGTTGTTGTCCATCATTTTGCAGGCGCTAAACTGTACTATATAGCTGCCACCTCGTTTGGCAGTCTTTGCATGGACAACGACTCGTTATACGACGACCAATCCGATTGATAAAATAAGTCCTACAACGACGGCACTACGTATCAATTATATGTGACATAGTAAATGAGGACACATCACACAATAAGGACAACAATCAAATAACACGGACAGGTTCTTAGCTACAATATTACCATCCTAGGAGATTTCTATGAGACAAGATGAATTATGACCGATTCACAAGGAATCAAGTACCATACAACATTTCTTTAAATTTTGTGGCGTTTGGCATTGACTCATTATCTTATTTTAAATTAAGTTAAATTAAGTTGAATGTTTTAGTCATAAATGCATGATTTGTCTTAATTGGTTGTTATCGCCTCTGAAATAGCTGTTTTACATTATATATATTATCAGTCAAGAGAGTCATGCTCATTGATAATTGCTTTGAACAAAATGCAATAATTCATTGCAATTGACTGTTCATAAAATACATTTATTGAAACAGTAGTTCAACGTAATTGAAACACTTTTTATATATATTATCAATTATAATAACTTTTTGATATTTACAAAAAAAAACTGATTGGATAAATTAAGAACGATCAATAAATCAAGAAGCACCTCTTTGTTTATTTATGATTTAAACACTCTTATCAGTTAAAAAAATATATATAGTTCTAACATTGTCAATAACATGTTTAAAATGCTATACGTATTAAAATAAATAAACAAGTAGCCACTGTAAATGGAAACACGATGTAAAGGGTCGACATACCTTAATACATATCTAGAAGATTTCGCCCGTAATGCACTCGAATTTTTTTCTACTACGAGTGAACACGATGTTACAAAATTTTGACTGCATATTTTCCTTTTATCGAATTCGGAGTAAAGTGATCTGATAAATTGCTAATCAAACGTTAGCAAAATTCGTCGTGTTCATCTTTACATAATGTTAACGGATTGGAACGCGTCTAAAGGATTGAAACGGTGTTAAAGTTTTTTCGTTTTGGAGAAATTTACATCAGATCACACTAAAATGATTGTTCGAACTGAAATTGTGCTTCAAGTAGATACTGTCACAAAAGTGGTCTCATTGCATCTTCTTATTACATATTGAGTATATTAAACACATTTCGTTGTACATGCCATCATTATCGATCCATAATTGTCTGTATAATAATGTTCCTGATATTTGTTTTTGCTGTTCTGTTGGGTTTTTTTTTGGCAATGAATGCCTCGTTCACACGTACATTTATTTCGAATTGAATTCGAATCGAATGCGAATCGAATTCGCTAATGGCGTTCACACACCTCTTTTTTTTAATTCGAATTGATTCGAATTGGCTAAATCGCCTGATCCAATTCGCATTATAAATTCGTTTTTGTTAATACGAATTTTAAGTTAACGACTTTTGGACAGTAGGGCGAATTTGACACGCATTGTTATTCGAATTTTAATTCACGTTTGGACGTAAAACGTTTGGAATGCGAATTAATGTAATGCTAATCGAATTCGAGCTTAAGATTGTTTTATTGGTACTCTTGACGATAAGAACAAACAATAACTGTATATACTTACAAACGAATTAACGTTCTGCAAGTTGTATCCTGCATATACTTTTACTTTGTTTGCTGGTGGAACAAGTTTATTGTATCTTGATTCATTAGATAACATGGCGTAAATATCATTTGCGTCACTCACATCGGATGATGTTAAATAATCAAATAAATCTGAAATAAAAGACAAAAATCCTAATTCCAGGAAGCTGCAAAATAATCTGCACACATGTTTAGATACAACTGATACACTTTGACGCTACATTTGTTCGTGTGCGTGGTTGTGCGCTTGTATAGTTTTTATTTATTTGTCACAAATAAACGACAAATGTCCATTTTTTTACAAAAAAAAATCAACATTATAAAAAGAAGTAATACATTTGTAACAATAGTAATCAAAAGTACCAGGATTATAATTTAACAACATTCGCGGATTTTAACCTAAAACAGGAAAATAATAACGATTGATCAATTATTGTTAAAAATCAACCGTGCATCATTGAAATCACAACTGACAAAAACAAAACATAAACGAATAAACATTATTATTTAATTGTTTGGTTTAAGTACATCCACTCGACAGTATCGTTTCTTTCATATTCAGAAGATAAAAGACTGAGAAACAAAAGAAATGTACTTAAATATATGATGTAAAAGTGGTATGAGAAAAACACTCATTATACATGTACACCACTGTCACACTATTATATATAAAATTAACATATTTAAATATGTATTAAGATGTGGAAGTTAAATTGTACAGATTAATCGAGTACAGCGTTTGAAAGCTCCTGATACAAACAAAATAATGTACGTATGTTTGTTTTGCCGAAATAAAAGTCTCCCTTTACGATTTTATCTAATATTGATCGAACATATCTAATTGGTTTCGTCCCAAAATTCGAAAAAAAAAATGTTTCCGACTCTTTGGTTGTACTAAATGAACATTGATTGCACGCACGTATTTGTACACCAGTTGTATTCTATGAAAAGAAGGCAGCCCTTACATTTGTATGTTGTTTTTGATTAAAATTAAATTGCTTATCTTTTTTAGGCTTACTACTGTTCTTTTTATACTATATTTGTAGCGTAAAAAGAGATTGGTTAGCAGTTTGAAATAACTTATACATGTTATATGTTATAAGATGATGTATTGCCAATCATGTTTGCTGTCATCTTTAATTTCACTATAGATAAGGTGCAAAAATCAATATCAATTATCATTGAATGACATTAACTACTATCATGTATAAAAGGTCTCGAAAGACAATTACAGCTATGTTGCCTTTAGGTAGATCTTGATTTACTGATCGATGTTACTGTCAAGTGTTTCTTTATCTTCTACAGTTTTTGTCCCGAAACGCAAAAAACGGTTGAAACTGTTATTTATGAGCAACATCATATTTAGGCATTCGAATATCAACTTTCGCTATCTGATTTATTTACAGATCATTTAAGGACAACACCTTCTACAGATAGTTATCCGAACAGTTGACCTATATGTTCGTCTGCTCATTTGATCTATTTTCAATCATTTACACACAAGCACCAACATTTGCTTCCCTCTTCTTATAATCAGGCTTAGGCCTTGACAACCATGTTGATTGACATTTATGATCATCGAACTGATGTTTAAACACGTTACTTTTGACATAATTGTGCACAGCTTTGCTGCCAATTGTCTAGTATTTGTAAAGGAAAAAAATAAAAGTAAAAAGACTATGAAAAACGTTCACACCGACCATTTCTTTATGTCACTGGAGTTAATGGACTAAACCTGACCTTTCATGCACCATTCTCCTCACTTACCTATATAAATAAGGAAAAGTAAAAGTCCTCTTGTGCATAATCCATGAGCCATGATTTTCAAAGACCGGTATGCAGAATCACATTTATCAGTTTCTTGATTTGATTGATATTTCAGTACAGTTTTTAGTAATAAATTGAAGTAACTTTATATTATATCGTCTCTATCATGAATGTTTGTTTCATGCAAAGTATCAATCTTTAAGTTCAGAACTCCGATAGTAAATGAATCGAACTGTGTTCACAATTACAACAAACGTCTACAATAATCAACGGATAATGCTTAAATGATACTTCTAGAGCACACGGCTTTATATAGCTTGCATGGTAACATATCCTTGACCGCGAAACCGAGTTATCAAAACAACAATTGAACCTTATTTATATTATAATGAAGATTTACCAACGCAACAATCAATTGAGCAAAACAAAATAGCAACTTTTGAATATCCTGGTGACGAAAGAAACATAACCTATATATAATGTATTCAATTGCATGTGATATATACCAATACATGGGTCCGGTGTTTCTCAATATTCAAAATCTAAATATAGCACACAAGAAAGAAAACCATTGAAGGGTAAACTATTGTTGAAGTTTAAAACATATTATGCATATGTATGCTTTCATATAAGTTGCTCTTATTTCGTCTGACATATCTCTTATCGACCTAAGATCAAATAGATTTAACAAAGCTACAGTTAATTAAATGGAATAGAGCAAAGGTATTTATAAACTAATGTAGATCATAGTTACGAGGTTAATAGTAAAGCTTTGTCTGATATATCTAATTGCATGTCCTATAAACAAACAAAGAACAGATCCGGTATTAAACACAAAGACCTATAAATACAAAACTATTGGTGCAGTGTATTACATGATCGTATATTCTCTTATTTTATAAGTCATATCCTTGTTCAACCTAATTATATATTATGGCAGTTTTTCAAATAAAACATTAGTTCCAAATAATGGACCAATAATAGCAACTACCGAATATCCTTGTGAGGAAGTAAACATTAAATATATATAAATGATCAGATTACTGATAACATAATTAGTTGCATGTCAGATTTGACACGAATTAGATCCGGTGTTTAAGAAAATTTAAATATAGTTCACAATACAAAACGTCCTTGGAATTATTACAGTGTACTATATGCTCTTATATCGTAGTCATATTTCTTAACAACCAACAATTCATAATGTAGATTTCACAATGTTTAACGAAATAAATTGAGTAAAGAAAACAGCAACATACATTCTGGTGAAAATGCAAACTATACATAACATTATATATATGTAAGATCAGATATGTAATGTATGTCTAATTACATCATAAACACTTTCTGTTTTTAAATTGATTCTGCCTTGGTTGAAGTGAATGACATATTAGTAAAATCTCCCTTAAAGTTCATATTAAACGTACATGGCACATGGCTAATGATATTGTATGTGGATGAAATGGTGGATATTTTTGTGGTGTTACAAGTTCTGTCAATTTTATCAGCACATTACGTGTAAATATGCGATTCCTTTTTGGTTGCATGTACATCATACCTACAATTATACGTCTCCAATTATGTCTTGACAAACAAAAGTTGTGCTAGTGAACTATAAATTAAGTCGAGGGTAAAAATATTTAAAATGACCTGTCGGTCATCGAACACCAATATGGACACACCCTTATGTTTTGATCAGAAAAATACATAATAAATCAAATACATGTAATGTAGATAATCGAAACTATATATATGATATATGACTTTAACACAATGTGTTAAGAATAATTAATTAGAATAGGAGCTAAAATGTAGGGGATTTGGTGTTTACATTATTTAAACCGTTAAATGTATATAACACCACAAAAATCACAAAAGAGGATAGCAAATTACCAGAGGGACAGTCAAACTCATAGATCGTTAATAAACAGACAACGCCATGGCTGACAAATAAAAACAAACAAATAAACAAACAAGCAATAGTAGGGCCACCATAAGGTCGAACACATTAAATAACAGTTTATATAATATGTTCTAAATCAGTCATAGTAAAATAGAAAAAAAACAAAGTCCATATGAAAAATCCACAAATCAGAAAATGCCTACTGAGGAGTTCCATGATTTTTTTACTGCCATCTACATTATTCTGTCAATTTAAATCTTTTTTCGATTTATTTGCAATCATATTGTGTTAAATGTTTACTATGTTTGATGTTTTGTTTTTAGCGTTTTTCTCATGTCAATGATACACATCATTATTTTAAACAGTTGTTTGTGTCAGTATAATGGTAAGTATTTCATTCATTATAAGGATCAACATCATTTATTGTAAGACAAATTGTAAGTTGACCACTCTGTACTTTAAGATAATATTGATTGCCAATGTGAAAGAAGGGCCTGATGGATAAGTGAGAACAACTATGTTAACAACAAGCTACTTACATTTTGTGCACCAATACATCTGCATGTACAAAATGTTGGAAGGATAATTTTAAGTAAACAATTGGCAGCACAGTCGAGACATTAATTCCATGTTCTAATCGTACAAAAATGCAAGTGTTATTTGCAGTTTTTGCTATAACCATCTGTTGTTAGAGTATGTTGGAATTTAGTAGCTGCATAAGACACACATATTTGAGATTTGTAAGTCAGATCTTTTTGCAACAATATGTATACAATGTTCACATGTATAGCAGCTGCTGTCGGGTAACATTTTTTGTTTAAGGATTAGAAAACAAGTGGCTAAAAAGAGGGAGGAAAGATACCAAAGGGACAGTCAACCTCATTAATCGAAAATAAACTGACAACACCATGTCTAAAAATGAAAAAGACAAACAGACAAACAATAGTACACATGACACAACATAGAAAAACTGAATAATAAACAAAACGAACCCCACCAAAAACAGGCGTGATCTTATATGCTCCGGAAGGGTAGGCAGATCCTGCTCCACATGCGGCACCCGTCGTGTTGCTTATGTGATAAAAAATCCGGTAAATAGTCTAATTCGGTAGGTCACATTTATAAAAGGGAAGGGGATTGTAGTTATGACGTAAGGAACCTATCCAATATTATTTGTGAAACGGTTATTCCAAAACGTTCAACCAACTCGTGATGGCGTCCGTAAAATTTAAGATGGGATGATTTCAACTTCACCATTTGGAACTTTTGGTTTAAAAGCTTCCTTGTGATCAGCAACTCTCTATAAAAAAAAAACATGATTGGAAATGCAAGCACGGGAATATCGTATCAATTGGGAGATATATACCCCGTATGCAGGTGCTGCTGGAATGTTGCTACTTAGAAATGGAAAGTTCACAATTTGAAAGCTACAGTATTCATCTATTTCATCTTACAGTTTTTTTTTCAACCAACCATCATTGTCAATTTATGAGTCCGACTTAACTGTATCTTTAGTATCATGTATCTCTAGTTCGATGGGATAGATGCGTTCCACATAGTCACCATTTTTTTTATATAATAGTGAAAGAACATCATCTATATAGCGGAAAGTAGAGTTAAAGGATATCGCTAACTTCTTATCTTTCTTCCTCAGATATTCCTGCATGAAGTCTTCGTCATAATAATAAAGAAACAAGTCGGCAACTAGAGGGGCACAATTTGTTCCAATTGGAATATCGACAGTCGGTTGAAAAACATGTCATCTGAACGTAACAAATATGTAGTCAATCAAGAAATCAAGCATCTTGATAATATCAGTTTTAGAGGATTTTTCGTTGGAATCAGAGTGATCCTTTACAAAGTAGGATTTATCCCTCCCTAAGACAAGATACTTATATCTACGATGGCCATTCTTTTTATGAAGCAAAGTAATACCAACTCTTTCAATTTGTCTTTTAGTTTGGAGAGTGGCCTTTTTAACTCTTTTGGATTCGAGCGTCACAGATGAGTCTTTGAAGACGAAACGCGCGTCTGGAGTATATACAAAATTTGGTCCTGATATCTATGATGAGTTTATTTACAACCACTTGGTCGAAGCCACTGCTGGGGGAGATTTGTTTCCCCAAGGGTATCACCAGCCTAGTAGTCAGCACTTTTGTGAAATGAATTATAATTGATATGGTAATATTTATAAATTAACTGTTGACAAAATTTTGAATGTTTGAAATACAAAGGCTTAGGTCTCTGATAAAACGTCGCATTCATAAGTTGAAGAACTGTGTGAATGATCGACCCAAGTCCATTTTTAGTGACAAAGAGGCTGTAAAATGTCTATCATCTCTTCAGGATAAGTATGTTGTTGTTCCTGTGGACAAAGCTTCAAATAATATTGTCTTTGTATGTAAATCGTATTACTACGAGTGTCTTATAAAAGAATTAGGAATAAATGAGCACTCAGGTAATCCTTCATACAAAAACATATCATTTGACAAGGATGAGATTTTAGCGAATCATAAGTCCTTCATGGCTTCTATGAACATTACATTGAACAACAAATCGGAGGACTTACCTTGTTTGTATTGGATACCTAAACTTCACAAAATTCCGTACAAACAACGGTACATTGCTGGCTCATCTGCTTGTTCTACTAAAGAATTGTCCATTAGATTGACTAAAATTCTGTCAGCAGTTAAAGAGGGACTTCAGATATACTGTGAAACTGTTTACTCACGCAGTGGTATTAATCATATGTGGATTCTTAAAAACTCTAAAGAACTTCTGGATAATTTTAAATCTCGATCTTTTTCTGAAATTAGTTCTATTAAAACTTTTGATTTTTCAACCTTGTATACAACCATTCCCCTTGTGAAATTGAAAAATCGTCTAAAAGAAATAATCCACAATGCTTTTCATCATAAAAATGGTAGCATACGCTATAAATTTATCACGTTGGGATACCATAAGGCATATTTTGTTAATAAGGAACAAAAGGGTAAAACATACTACACAGAGGAACAAGTGATCAGTATGCTAGAGTTTCTTATTGACAATATATTTGTTGAATTTGGAGGTAGACTTTTTCAACAAATTGTCGGCATTCCTATGGGAACGAATTGTGCGCCTCTCCTTGCCGATCTCTTCTTATTTTCATATGAATCAGAGTTCCTTCAGACACTTGTTAAAAACAAGAAGATCAAAGAAGCCAGGTTATTTAATTTCACTTTCAGATATATTGATGATGTTCTTTCCATTAACAATCCGAACTTTTCTGATTGGGTTCCATTAATATACCCACCAGAACTAGAAATTAAAGAGACCACAGACACGGCTTCCTCCGCCTCATTTTTAGACTTATACCTCGAATTTGACATACACAGAATCTATGACAAACGAGACGATTTCAATTTTGAAATTATCAATTTCCCCTACCTTAGTAGTAATATACCAACTTCACCTGTATATGGAATATACATTTCCCAACTTATTAGGTATTCAAGAGCTTGCAGCTCCTATTCAGACTTTGTACAACGTCACCAGTGTCTGAGCAGAAAGTTGATGAACCAGGGGTATGTCAAAGAACGTCTCGTCCTTTTTCTAAAAAAAGTTCATCGGAAGATACCCAGAACTTGTTGATAAATATTCCGTATCAACTTCACAAATAATACAAGATGGTCTTGAAGTATAGATTTTGCGTACTGACGTTGGTTATCATCTTAATAACGCGTTATAGTATTATTTTATTAGTCTTTATTAATATTGCTTGTAAATTTTTGAGATATTCTTTTGAATTGACTCTGTGGTTATATAAAAACATCATGCTTTGAACGACAAAATTATTTCATTTACTTAAATTACTCTTACTTATGGATTTTGACATACTATGAATAATAAAATTATTTCATTCAATAAAATACTTTAAATTTCTGTTAAGTCTGTTTTTTATTTTATACATTTGACGTGATACTGTACGTATGTATCCCGTCATACTTTGAACCACACCTTATTTATTTAATTTTATTACATTTACTGTTTAGTCTGTTGTTTGTTATATCTACTTTACGTGACTATGCATGTATGTAAACCTTCATACTTTGAACGACAAAATTATTTTATGTCTACCTGTGCGAATTTCAAACGCGCAATTTTACACCAGCAATGAAAACCTTCTATTCTTTCCGGGTATACTTTATATAGATATATTAAGGGGAATAAGAAAAGAAAAATGAGTATATTAAATTTGATGTATGCCTTTTTGTGCTTCTTCGTTTACATTTGTTGTTTTTATAGTGTTGCAAGTATGTTTGTTTTGTTCATACTTTTAACGACAAAATTATTTTTATGTCTACCTGTACGAATTTCAAACGCGCATTTTTATACCAGCAATGAAAACCTTCTTTCCTTTACGGGTAGACTTTATATACATAAATTAAGTGGTACAAGAAAAGCAAAATGAGTATGTTAAATTTGATGTATGCCTTTTTGTGATTCTTCGTTACATTTGTTGTTTTTATAGTGATGCAAGTATGTTTGTTTTGTTCATACTTTTAACGACAAAATTATTTTTATGTCTACCTGTACGAATTTCAAGCGCGCAATTTTACACCAGCAATGAAAACATTCTTTCCTTTATGGGTAGACTTTATATACATAAATTAAGTGGTACAAGAAAAGCAAAATGAGTATGTTAAATATGATGTATGCCTTTTTGTGATTCTTCGTTACATTTGTTGTTTTATAGTGATATTAAGATGATAACACAATATTGACTGCTGTACCCCTATTTTTGACATTTTTACTCTTTGAGTATGTTTGTTTTGTTCATACATCGTTGACAATGTTATGGAATTTGATGCGACTGTCATACAAGTGAGAGGTTTAGCTAGCTATAAAACCAGGTTCAATCCACCATTTTCTACATTAGAAAATGCCTGTACCAAGTCAGGAATATGACAGTTGTTATCCATTCGTTTGATGTGTTTGGACTTTTGATTTTGCCTTTTGATTTTTGATTTTCCTTTTTGAATTTTCCTCGGAGTTCGGTATTTTTGTGTATTTACTTTTTTCTACCTCCGGCACAGATTACCTTAGCTGTATTTTGCAAAACTTTTAGGAATTTTGGTCCTCAATGCCCTTCAACTTCGTACCTTTTTTGGGCTTTTTTTAACTTTTTTAGATTTGAGCATCAATGATGAGTCTTTGTTAGACGGAACGCGCGTCTTGCGTATATTCAAAATTTTGTCCTGGTATCTATGATGAGTTTATATACTTGTGTAAAGAGTAGAAAAGTCATTTTTTTAATAATAGTGCAAGATGAAAGAGAGTTAGATTGTATGTACTCTAAAAGATCTTTGGAATTTTTAAGTATTCACATCTGATTCACGCCCCCTCTAGCATAGGTAGTTTCATAACAACGTTGAAGCCCGTCTTTGATTGCTGATTAAACAGATGTTAATAATTTAGAAAGAGGTTTCGTGGAACACTTGGAAATCCCAGCAATATACCGTTGTTTATAAGGTAACTTATGTAGTTAAGGTATCCAATACATTGATGGAAGATCAAGGTTTTTTTTATCTTTGGTTGAATTTCCAAAGGAACATAGAACAGACCTGTGATTATCCAGGATTTTCTCTTGTCGTGTCAAGTGTCGTGAGGGTATATGTCGAGTTTCCAAGTGAATTGTCAATACCTAATTCGTTTATCAAGCAGTTAATGTAATGAGTTTTACACACACAAACGATGTTGTTTGGGGCTTTATCTGCGGGGACAACAACATAATTGTCATTGAGGTAGGATAAGTGTTTTTCAACATAAGGGTCTTTAAAGATTGACGTACCATTGGCATTGATACTGATTTGTATCAACGACCTCACTGCCTCAATGCATTCGGAAAGAGTGTTTACGTCTTCCTTTTCGCGTGTAGCCCATTGTCTGGCATAATCCTCGACTGAATCCATCAAAATTTCAAAGTTGTATTTCAACATGTTCAAATTGATGGATTTAGGCTAACGATATTTCGGACCTTTCGATAACACATTTCGTAGAGAAGTGTTACTAACAATGTTGAGGTCACTGGTAATGATAGGCCAGCCGGATTATATGTGTATTGGGAACTAGCACCAGTGCAATCAGGAGGTTTAGACTTGAAGTCGTCAATATCGAAATCCTGCAAAACGTGTGTGTAATTGAAAATTTTAGTTGCAATATGTTTGGTATAGGTAAAAGAAATGATAAGTACAAACTTTTCTTTGAAATAAGGAGGTATTTTCGATTGAACTAATTTATGATGAAGGATATTGCCCAAGATGACGCCATCGAGACCTTTGATGGCAAAGGAAAGATTAAGGAAATATCTTTTCCCTTTTTCATCTTTTCCAATGCGGTCTGGCTTGAAAACTATAAGACTTTCAACATATCCGAAATTATAGCTTCAAGTTTGTATTTGTTTGAATGAAGGTTTGTAACATTGGATTCCAAACATAACTTGAACATGGAAGGTGTAAGGAATAAATTTTCGTGCGAATGTGGTGAATACCTAACGGCTTTTGTATAAATGGCAGCACATCATCATGAAGAGAATGGAATGTTAAATGACCTGCTAATCAGTTTCTTACCACCGGATATATGCTTATTAAAAAAAAACGTTTTAAATCGCTGCATTTGTATGTACTTGTCAGGAACCTGTGTTGATCAATTGTTGTCGTTTGTTAGTGTGTTTCCCGTTGTATTTTTTTTACACTAGTCATTTTTGGGGCTCTTTATAGCGTGCAGTTCTTCATCATTGTAAGACTTTTACAATGTTATGTTGACACAGTAACTGTAAATGATAGACCATTGTTCATTCGTCGTGCCGAAGTCAACACAGATTTGTATAATGCATTCATTTGTCATGATGTCATGGTTTTATACATATAGTCTATTGATTATTTTCTCAAAAATAAAGAATGTCATTAAACTCTGATGATATCTAGTCTAGTCAAACAGATTCAAACAATAAAAAAAAATTACATGTTAAAATTGTTATAAAAGAATGACAACTCTTGTCGCCTTATATGAAATATTTGGTTAAAATTGTTATATTTTTTAAAATAAATATTGAATCAATCACTCCTATTGTTATTGATATACTATGCTTATTTCAGTATATCGCAATACGCCGTACAAACTAAATATTTGTATTTTGATGTTCGCCATGCATTGCCTTTCAATTCGTCGTACAATAAATATAATTTTTATGGTTCATTATCTTTAAAAAAAAAATTGATGGCGATTTTTTTTAATTCTGAAGTTACACTATCATAACCTGGGGGAAATGAAACCCGTTACATATCTGAACAGCGGGACGACGGGGACGATCCAACTAGACATTTTCAGCAACCAACTGAAGTTTTTGTAGTATTACACAAAATCGTGTCTCTGTTTTCTACTCCTTCATGACCTTGGCATACCAATATTTACATGAATAACGCACTTTATATAATTGGAAGGAATTTCGATACCTTGTATATATTTTTTATTTTTTCTCTTGTCTTAGTTACTCCCAATTTCTAGAGACGATGATACACACTGATCTTTAGACGCAGATACAAAATTTCAATCCTCGTATTTATGATGAGTTTATTTACAAACACTGGATCGATGCCACTGCTGCTGTTTTTTTTTGTTTTATTCCCTTAGGGTTTCACCAGCTCAGTAGTCAGTACTGCTTAGTTGACATGATATATCATTGATATGATCATAATTATAAATGAACTGTTTACAAAATTTTGTATGTTTGAAATGAATAGGTTATTCTACCTCCGGGATAGATATTTTTAGGCATCTTTAGGTCCTCAATGCTCTTCAACTTCGTACTTTATTTGGCCTTTTTAACATTTATTTATTCGAGCGTCACTGATAAGTCTTTTGCAGACGAAACGCGCTTCTGACGTATATACTAAATTTCAATCCTGATATCTACATGTATGGTGAGTTTATTTACAACCACTAGGTCGATTCCACTGCTGGTGGAGTTCTTATTCCCCGAAGGTATTTATCACCCCAGTAATCAACACATTACAGTTCATTGATATGGTTTTAAATACTAAGGCTTTTTTAACCTCAGCAATATATAAGCTTAGTCGTATTTGGCCTTTTTTTTTGTTGTCCTCAATGTTCTTTGATGTCGTACTTTATTTGGCTTTGTTTAACTGTTTTTGATTCGAGCATCAAATATAAGTCTTTTGGAAACGAAAAGCGCGTGCACACGTTCTTGTGATGTACTGTTGTAATGTAACACAATTGTCCCAGGTTAGGGGGTGAATGGGATTCCTCTTAACATGTTCAACATTCTGTTTCTATGTGCCGGTCCCTAGTCAGGAGCCTGTCATTCAATGGCTGTCGTTTGCCTAATACGTGTTACATACTAGTTTTATGTGTGTTCATTTTCTGTACATACATAAGGCCTTTATTTGGATGGAGAGTTGTCTCATTGGCACTCCCACCACATCTTCCTATATCTCTTTAGTTTTCTCGTTTGAATTGTTTTACATTGTAATTTGGGGACCTTTCAATACTGAGTATGCGGTATGGGCTTTGCTCAAAGTTGAAGGCATCAGATGACCTATAATTGTTACTTTCTGTTTCATTTAGTCTCTTGTGGAGAGTTGTCTCAGTGACAATCATAACACATCTTCTTTTTTAAATTTCTTCGTCACAAATATACGTCACTTTTTGTTTTGACCTCTGCTGTCATTAACGGAATATGTTCGATGTTATTTTGCGATTCATATGTTAGAACGACTATTATTTTATTTATTTGTGCGTTTCTCTGTGTTTAGTGTTCTTGTGTTTGTTTTTGCTGTATTCCTGTCACATATAGTGCCGCCATGTTAGCGGTATTCTTTTTAAATTGCCATATAAGCGGGAAGGTTTGGCTTACAATAAAACCAGGTTCTACCCAACATGTGTTTTACTTTAAATGTCCTGTACACTGTCCAAATATGGCAGTTGTTATTGAATAGTTAGTTTCTATGTATGTTGGTGATTGTTTTTTGCAATTAAGTGTTCCGTGGTTTTCCACCTAAAACTAATGTGTTTCCTTCGATTTGAGCTTATAACTCGGACTTGGTTTTTCTCAATCAAGTTATGACTTTTGAATAGCGGTTTTAATTGACTGTAAGTATTGTTGCCTTTATTTGAATTACTGTAAACCACATTATTTTCACGAATACTTTATTTCGAGTTTAGCCCTTTCGGGTTCATTTCGCGGCAATTTAATTTCACGATTTTCTAATTAACTTGATGTAGTGTAATAAGTTAGATCCAAGTTTTATATATTTGCCAAGATTTAAATTCGTGTTTATTTTTCTATTCGCGAAAGTCGCAAAAATAAATCGCTCGCGAACATTAGTTGGTTTACAGTATCACTCACTAACTGTTCCTTTGTGTAGTCTGTGATCTAGCATTTGTGACTGTTTTTCTTCTTTTGAAATTGATGTTTGTGTATTATATCAGGCATAACCAAACATGTTATGCATACAATACCTGTACCATGCAAGGATTGTGACACCTATGTTTCGCTCTTTCTGGTTGATTATTTTTTATTTTGTCATGCAATTATGTTATTTTCTTCACATATTGTTTACCTTTAAGTTATCTATCTTTATTAATAATTTTTATTATATAAATGTCAATTGTAGAAGAGCAAGGTTTTTTGGCTGATTGGAGTGGTTATATTTTTAAATATTACAAATGACAAAAAAGAAGAAAAGATATAATTTAAAAAAAAAAACTAACCCAAAACTACATGTTTGGTATGATCGTTCTCGACTTAGGTAAATCTTGATAAGCGCTGACAAATCAACAAATTGCGTGTCTTTTTTTTAATGTTTACCACCAAGACTTGTGCATAAGAATTGAATAACAAACAATATCAACATTTTATTTTGCAGTAAATATTTATGCTATCAATTTTAAGCTATATAGAATAATGAATAGGTATATGAAAATCATCTTATTTGTACTTGTAAAATAGTAGCTGCTGAAACTTAATTGAAGATTTACTGAAACATGTTTTGTATGAAATGGCTCCCTCTTTTATTCTGCGACACTCAATGTTATTGTGAAACAAAGGGTTACTAAAATATATAAAACTGTAAAAAATACAAAAAAGAAATTATCTAAGAATTCTGATAATTCCTTGTTGCTGTAAGGTGTATTCAGTTTAATATTATCCAAATTACTGTCTTTTTCGTTCCACTTAGATTCGTTCATCGACGGGTTATTTTCAGTGACTGCACTTTTATCAAGATGCTTTATACTTTTGGTGCCGCATCGTGACTTCCTGAATGTTCTGACCAAAGAGTGAACCCAATTTGGGGCAATGTAGTGGTCTGGTTCATGATAGAGCCGTATGATTAATATCGTAACAATAATTGCAATACAGGCAAATCCCAATGTAACGGTAAGAAAAACCACTGAAAATAAAAAATGATATTAATATCCTATATAATAGATCATAATTTCTCTTTTCAATATCAAAGTACTTGACCATATGTTTTTTCTTTTGATAACGAAACTGAAATAACATTGATAGGTTGCTATAACATAGTATCGCTTTCTGAAAAGGAGTTATTTATTCACTCTTCAAAAAGATTTTTTTAGTTTCAAATTCAAGTTCACCGATTGTCTCAAATTCTTACAATAAGCTTAAAACGTACATAAACGTTCACAAAATTATATTTTTCTAAACCAAATAATGTACGATGCACATACTTATCATGCTTATATACTTGCAGTATGTTAATGGTTAACATGTGGATTTTAGACTTGATGCCATTTAATTTATCATTGAGATGACCTACCGAAGACTGCCGATGGTCCTTTAACCCGACAAAAACATAAAGATTAAAATAGATTGCGAACTCATGCAATTGGATTTTGCAGGTCTTTTGGTTTAGATTTACTAATATGCTATAGAAAATAATTAAACTGCATAAGAAAACTTTGTTCTAGATCGATTCAGTCAAGCAAATGTTTCACTTTCAATGTCAATTGATACCAATGGCTCACAGGAAACGAGTAAAACAGTTCCAAACTTACCCAGAACTGATGTATGTTTTGATGTTGTAGGCATGTTGTCTGCAAATAACGTCAATAAAACAGCCAGAGCAAGTAAAACTGTCAGTATATATCCGACTTTTTCTCCGGATTCAACAGGTAGAATAAATGTCACGGATGTTAATACCGCAGTAACGATAACTGGAAATATAACACTCATTATGTAATGACCAGGAAGCCGCTCAAACACTATTCGGACCAAAGTTCCGAATATGCCAGGCCGTCTTCTAATAACTCTGATGACTGCTGAGAAGTTGCTACAAGGTCAAATTCGCCATTTGTTCTGTAGTCTTGTAAATTCAAATTCGTTTTCAAGAATGTTAACTGAACAGCTTCTGTGTGAAATCCCCAGCTAGCTACTTCTATGTCACAAATTTGACTGTCATAAGGGAAGTAAGTGACGTCCATGTCACATGACGTAGACAAAACGGCGGGTAGTTCCCATCGTACTTCTCCGTTATTTTGTATTCTGACTGTCGTATCACTACCAAGACTACTTAATTCTGAAATACTGAAATAAAATGAAAAGATAAAAGTTATTGTGATAATGCATAAAATAGAAAGAATAAATGAAAAATGGCATCAAGATTCTATTATTGACTGCATGTGTATGTTTATCTACGCGTATCTAACTAGTAGCTATATGCTTGTAAATGGATACTCTTTTTTGTTTAAATATAGGTTTAAAATATATTAAGATATATTTATTCGTGAACAAACACAATACGTACGAATTCTGCACAATCAATGAAGGATGCCATACTAAGTCTTCGGTTGCATATATATATTCAATATTTCCATAGGATGATTTTGTCCAGGTCAAGCGGCTATCATTCCATACCTACGAAATAATAAAAGGTAAATAGATAGCCTAATGAATGCACTGAATCTTAATACGAGTTAACGGTACCCACGTTACTGCAACATATATACATTACGACAATCCATTTCTCTTTAGAGATGATATAAACCAAAATATTTAAAAGTAAAAATGCTTTGAACATAGCTGATAAACCAAAAAGGGTCGAAGTCGAGCACATTTAGGGCAGGGATCCACAGCTTTTAATAAAAGACTACATTTCTTAAGAAAATATATAAATTTTAAAACAGTAAATTTGAATTTTAAATACAAATTATTACCTACAAAAGAAACACAGTTAAAACGAGAATATTCTAAAGTGATACCAATATGCTTTGTATGAGTCCAACTAGCTGATTATGATTGTATGTGCTAGTCTACAAAAAGGCAGTCCACAGGAGAAACGTATTAATACTCATTACTCTGACTCTGGGTTGACTAGTATTTGCCCTTAACATTTATTGAGCGTCACTTTAATCTTTCCTCCTTTTATTCTGTTGGTGTAGTTTCTTCGTAAGGACACGGGTGTCATTCGGTTTATCGAGAGAAATGGTCGTGAAAGAATATCTAGCGGGCAAGTATTGAGAGACGATCGTAAAAGTTCTAGTAACGGATCGTGAAAGACATTTAATCGAGAAGACATATGAAAGGTCAGTAAATATTCTAATTTAATTAAGGTTCCACTAATGTCAAATTATAGGACACTTCATAAACATCTAAACTTTGCATGTATTTTTCAACCTATAATGAATAAAGTCCTAAACTATGAGAACATATGTTCATTTAAACATACTTTATATATACACATTATGTAAATTGTAAATAAACTTGAAATTGTTATGTTGTGGCCAAACCGGTTTTTGGGGTGAACACTAAATTTTCAAAAAAATCTGCAGGCCTGCAAGACGACTTAATTTGCTTAAAATTGGTATGGACGAATACTGTTACATGTAATGCAGGGCAAGCGCATGCTGATTTGTCACATACATATGTTTTGATGGCATATTTGTCCAATTTCTGTATTGTACCTTCGATATTCGTTCACTTAGATACATGAAATTAACTGAAACTCGAATATCAATACATTTTATAAAAAATCAACATGCGCTTGCCCTGCATTACATGTAATAGTATTCGTCCATACCAATTTTAAGCAAATTAAGTCGTGTTGCAGGCCTCCAGATTTTTTGGAAAATTTATTGTTCACACCAAGAACCGGTTTGGCCACAACATAACAATTTCAAGTTTATTTACAATTTATACAGTGTGTATATGTAAAGTATGTTTAAATGAACATATGTTCTCATAGTTTATGACTTTATTCCTTACAGGTTGAAAAATACATGCAAAGTTTAGATGTTTATGAAGTGTTCTATATTTTGACTTTAGTGGAACCTTAATTACACAGACACATTTACGACAAAATAAAACTGTCTGTCAAAATGGTTCAACATTATGATCAGTATGTCAGAATATCCAGTTTCAAAAGTACATAGTTATTACAAAACAACAAAAGGCAGATTGCTTCTCGACATTTCAATGACATAAAAAATGTAAACAAACACGATTATTTTTACAAATTCGACTAGATAAACTACGTTTATCAGAATAAGGACATTGTATTTGAATTAATAAAACGGTTCTCATAGTTATTTTGTATAAATATAATCTGAAACATGGTAAATAAAGAACTATTTACACAAAATTGATTTTTTGGATCGTGAAAGATCACGTACCACATTTTTGAAGATCTGATGCTACGAAGACGTTCAAATTATTCTTCCAATATATGATAATTGATATTTGTTATTGGTATTGAGAAAGGCTCGATAGGTCAACATCCTCAATAGGTTTGAGCATTTCAAAGTATTAATATTTTCCGAAAATGAAAAGAAAAAGAAATAACAACTACGGCAATAAGAAAAGACAATGGGTGACAAAACACCGAAAAAAACAACAATCCAGTGAAGGTGAGCCAATGGAAGAGGTTGAAGATGCAGATAACGTTACATAAGCAACACACGAATATTGTGAAGATGCTTTGGAAATGAATGAGATAGTTATGATTGTAGGATGTATATGTTCGACTTGTGTAAGGTTTCAACTAACATTGAACTCATTTATATCATGCATCATTCGGCAATGTTTGTTTTATGTTGTTTGTCCTTTTGAATATATACCTGTATACTATAGCGACAATGTGTTTCGTGTATGGTCTACATGTCTGTCTGCATGATTCTGATATGACCATGATGACTTTAATTGCGTTTAAGTTATTAAATGATAGTAAGATGTCTATGTCTTGATGTCGGTCAGGGTTCATATACTTTTGACCTTATGTTCCGAATTAATTGGCCCAGTATAACTTTTACATTTGTCAGTTTCTAAGGCACTGTAAGGATCGGAACACATTTATTTGGTGTACGGGATATTTGTAGAGATCTGTATGGCATGGTTCATCTGATCTTGACCTTTTTTATGAAACATTGACAATCTTAAGCGCATTTGACACTTCTAGTAACACCCTTGATATTATAGACGTTCAACAAATATACAATCATAAGTAAAAAGCAAAGATTACAGCGTTTGCGGTTTGGTATTCTATAGTATGTACTATTTAGTTAAATCAATCCTTTGCGTTGTTTATAAAGAACTTTAAAAGTTCTGTTGCACAAAATGTTGGTTATTGTTCAATCCCAAATTATATACACATGAAATGTGCTGTTTTTGCAATAATTATTTGTTTGATGGATAACATTTTGGTTTAAACGTTACATATCCATATTATTGGCTAACTTGTGTCGGTCTGCCTGAAGTGCACTAGACCGATTCACAGAGCTGAATCTTTCACACTTAGTTAGACATGACGTTATTAATTGTTTTTTTTAACTTTCGAGGTAAAGTGTTGAATAGAAAACAAGATAATAGCTTTAATGTCCATCCTTATCAAAATAGTTACAGGCTTCAACCACTTGCTGATTTATCAAATGGTAAAAGAAATTCTGATTTCTGATGACTAGTATTAGTTTGGTCACGCATTTTCTTTCACGATCGAAATAATACGTTCAAATTTGATGAAAATTCAACAAATTCAAGGTTTTCATAAACAAATTAAGCCGGTTTTAATGGAAGAACATAATTTAATTTTACTGTACTATCAGATACACCAAAGATTAAATTTCAAATATATCATGATATTCTGAAATATGACCGTTATAGGTACAAAAAGCGTGTTATTTGTAATTAATTTCATAGACACGCATTGCGCCTTTTGTGTTTTTTTCAAAAAGTACTTCATATTTTCTTTATCTTCTTTCACAGTTATGTTTAGGAAGTTAAACCATTTTGACAGACATATTTTTTCTTCGGATTTGTTCCGCGTTTTGAAAATTAAGCGATTTTTTCAAAGAATCTGAACTAGAATATACATTAAATGTCTTTCACGATCCGTTATCAGAACTTTCACGATCGTCTCTCAATACTTGACCGCCGTTAGATATTCTTTCACGATCATTTCTCTCGATAAACCGAATGACACCCGTGAAGGAGCACTCTCATGGATATTATTGTTCAAACACGGTCATAATATATCAACTGATATATGGAGAAATTAATTAAAAAACATTTCGTGTTTGCAAAGAATATAAATTTCTTACTAAAACGAAATCATATGTTTACCATTATCAGAATATATTTGGAATCATGAACGCAAGTCATTTAATAGTGCATGTAATATTTTTTTTTAAGAACGATCGGTTTTGCTCATTGAAAAATGTATTCAATAATTAATAGACATACTGACCACGGTAAACCATCCTGATGTAGACAATGTCTGTGACTTCAGATCCTATAAAAATAAAATAAGCGAGATAAAAGGAAAAAGTTCTAAAAATCGGCAGACAATATCTGAAAATCTATATACATGAATTAAGCAAAACGTATGTTGCAAAATGACTTTTGCCATATAAAATGATGTTCTAGACGTTGTATAAAGGAGAATAATGTTAAGTTGTGACTTACTGACATTTAGCTCAATAAAAATAGTTAGGTTTGTTTTCGAACTCAGTGGAATACTCCTTGAAATTAACCCACTTTCCTGTGTTTCATAACACAAATTAAAGAAACGGAAATAAATTAATTGTACTACTATAGAATAAAAGTAATGAACAAGTAGTCGATTGTTATTATGAAAAACAATCATTTGTTTTTATTTTTATTTTTTATATTCTTTAAAAAAAAACAGAAATGCGTCCATAGTCCACGAATGCCCCTCTTGCACAATCATTTTCTATGTTTAGTGGACCGGGAAAGTGAGGTCAAACTCTAATTTGACATTGAAATGAGAAGGTTCATATCATAAGGGACATGTGTAAAAGTTAAAAGGAGGGGGTGCAATACTTTTTTATGCTAAATTGTGTTTACCTTTTTCAATGTGTTGTGAACTGTTATCTGAGATAAATGTCAGCTGTTAACTGATTTCAACCCACTGTGTTAACTGTTATCAGCCTTTTTACATTTGTTTGTAACTATTTATGCCACAATTGAAGTGTTGTTAACATGTTCACGGACCCCTATTGTCCCACCTTTTTCAAGTTGATTGGACCTCAACTTCATCAAAAACAAACTTTACCAAAAATGCAAAGCTCCACTCGCATCATCATTTTCTATGTTTAGTGAGCCGTAAAATTGGGTTTAAAACTACAAATTGGCATCAAAATTAGAACTGCTATTGCTAAAGGCACATGTGTACTGAGTTTCAAGTTGATTGCACTTCAACTTCATTGACCAAAAACTCTAACTAGAAACTTTATCCTGGAGCGGGACATATTTTAAGTAATCATTATTATAATAAGAATGAAGTCACATTTTAAATAATTATTCTAAAAAGTTGCATTTTCTATAATCAGACTAAACAAGTATATACAACTCACTCTGTAACAGTACCATTTATGACATATGCGGGTCATATGCATGTATTGTTTAATTATTTTGAACAAAAAAAATGTCAGCGATGTTGGATTGTAATACATGGGAAATAATTTTCCGTTTAATTGAATGAATCGAGGTAGTTAGTTTTAAAAGCCCACTCCAATACAAAAAAAAAACATATTTCCCAATCGAATTGTTAAGTAATTAACAAAATGCATTCGTATCAAATGGTATAAAACAAAATAAACATTCCCTATGCAAAGTATCAGGTTGTAACATTTTTGTTTTGAAGAAGTGTTTGCTTTTTTAATAGCAAATTGACAATGAATTGTTACAGATGAATACTTCGGTCTATTAGTTGTTATTGCATATTGTGGGTCTTGACAGATGAAAAAAAAAAAAATGCCTTGTTGAATTAGATTGATGTATTTTTTAATTGCCGATTATTTGAGATTCGTAATCGATGTATTTCGCATAACGTAATGAGCCTATTAATTTGATATAATAGAACTTGATGAATCTGAATGTAAATTTAAAAAGCTTTAATCGAAATCAAATATACAGTATATAGCTAAAGGTATAGGGGAGGGTTAAGATTTCATAAACATGTTTAACCCCGCCGCAAATGTGCGCCTGTCCAAAGTCAGCAGCCTTTGCCTTTTGTAAGTTTTGCATAATTTTTAATTTTAGTTTCTCGTGTATAATTCGGAGGTTAGAATGACTTCCATTATCACTGTACTAGTTTATACATATTTTTGAAGGGGCCAGCTGAAGGACACCTACGGGTGCGAGAGTTTCTCAATACATTGAAGACCCATTGGTGACCTTCGACTGTTGTCTGCTCTATAGCCGGATTGTTGTCGCTTTGACACATTCCCAATTTCCTTTCTCAACTTTAGTAAATATTGATACATGAAAATGTTAATACTTGGCAATATCATAGACATTTATCCCTTTAATCTCTATCTAAAAGACGTTTATCTGTGTACAGAATTGTTTGAAATATAATAAACAAGAACATGATGCCACTATTGGACTGGTGTTTTAGAACAGAGTCGAAAGATACAAAAGGTGCATTCAAAGTTGAAAAAAACCTGACAATGCCATATGGCTACCAAAGAAAAGCCAAACTGACAAATAATAGTATATAAAGTATATAAAACTTAACATAGAAAACTAAAGACCGAACAACACGAACCCTACCAAAAACTAAGGATGATCTCAGGTGCTCCTGAAAAGTGCGCAGATTCTGTTCCAAATATGACACCCGTCGTCTTGCTCGTGTTAGTACAACCTTGTCACAAGTCTAATTCGAAAGATCACATTCGGTGAAAAATGGGAGGGGACGGGATTGTAGTTATGACATTAGGAACTTATCCGTAAGCATCTTTGAAACAGATATTCCATGACTGTTAATAAACTCACTAAGGTGCCTGTAAAATATTTTACGAAAAGTTTGTGCATTTATATGTTGTTTCGAAAACGTAGTGTTGAATGCAGAATATTGATAAATTCTGTTTGATTAATTTAGAGTTTTAGAGAATCAAGACGATTTATATTTGGATCTGTAATGACCAAGTATAATCACGCACTGTCTATAATTGTTAATGATTGATTGGTTGTTTGTTGCATAAATTCCAGTGACAATAATTACATGCAAGTTAAGGACGAGTCTTTTGTTAGAGGCTATGTGTTACCCACTAGATGTCTTCTTTACATTTGTGTTGTTGGATTGTTGACTCATTGGCGAACACCCATTTATATCCCACCCACATTTTCTCTAAAGACAAAGCATAACATGTGCACTAAGCAGTGCAAAGATAAAAGGTAGAATGAGCGATTAATGAAGTATAATATATTAACTGTTCTATATATTTTAATGGGTATTTGGGGAAATAACAAGTTCCTAATGTGTACGTTTTGGACGATTTCAAAGCAGAAGTACGGATCATTACATTTTAAATGGTTGTTAACAATGATTGAAATCTAAATCCATTTAACGACATATTAGACATACACTTGATAACTACAAACTGTTGTCTGATGCACCATTTAAAATAATAACGGATTTCATGTATCTGCAAAACGCTAATAGTGGGGAACACTGATGTGAGTAGTTGTACAAAGACATACAAACAGTTTAAAAACGCCATATAAAGCGAGTCACATGCACAAGATAGAATTCAGCCTGGCTTTGAGCAAGCATTTCCATCGTTGAGCAAGCATTTTTCTATGATAGGATAATCCGTACAATTAGTAAATATAATCGTTATTTATCAGTGACAATAAATAGAGCATACTAACATAATCTATTCCAATTAATTTTGAAGAAAAATTAAAGTTTTAATTATAAATTCATGTCGATCCCGTTTATAGCGTACTACATGTTGTATTTTACTATGTGTTATGTGTTTACGTCAACGTCATGTGGACTCTGGTTGGGTGATGTCTGGTTGTCAATCATACCACATCTTCTTATTTCTATATTGTACGAAATGATTGGGAAAAGAAAACTGTGCTGGACAAGCTTCACTCAGAGATTGAATTTTCAACGGTATATTTATTCCAATTACAATGTATTGCAATTTGAAATGAAAATTATGACAGAATTAGCAGCTTCAGACATAATTGTAATTTGCATATAAAATACATTTGAATGATTGTTACATGTTCGATAAACCATGTACTATTGTCACTCGTTTAAAAGTGTATTACAACCATTAAAACTGCGTTCAGGATTGTTCATAATAATGTACCATTCATCAATCAAAAATGCATTGGACTGATCATGCAGACGATAACATTTAACGGCATTTGCAATCTTATATGTTATGCATGTGGTTCTACGAATGATTCATATCAAATAACATCCTATAAAATGAACGATACATGTACTCAATAACACTGTGACAAATAATGTCGGTTGTTGACCTATTGCAACTTATAAAAAAAAAGTCATAAATCTAGTCAGAAATGAAAAGAACACTTTTGTTACTTTCGTCCGTCCGAAATGCTTTCCTGGTGTACTTTAAAAAAAAAGCATGAACGCTTACACACAAGCATGTGAAAGCCAAGGATGAACATGGATATGACTATAAGGGATCTAGAAAAGTACAAGTTTATCAATATGATTACAATTCTATACGTATACCAAATTATACTTATTATAATTAAAAAAAATATCAAAATAGTTCTTTGGTTAATCAAACAAAGGCAGTCCTGTAGTACTGTAAGAAGATAAACTTGAGAATAGAAATGGGGAATGTGTCAAAGAGCAGACGACAGCCGATGGCCACCAATGTGTCTGCAATGTAGCGAGAAACTCCTGTACCCGGGGGGGTGCTTGAACTGGCCCCTAAACAAAAATGTATACTAGTTCAGTGATAATTAACGTCATACTAAACTCCGAAATATACTAGAGTTAGTTACTAATATTATATCATTAGTTTGCAAGCCTATAACGGTAACTGTTATATTTGTTCTAGAAATAGAATCAAACATAGCATTCCGTAAAAAACGATAATCAGGTAATTTAAAACTTCATACAAACATAGAAAAAATAAAAGCCCAAGTCCAGGTCAAGCCGATAAAAACCAGCCATAACTAGTGTCTCTAATGTTTATTTTTGTAGTTTCCGTTTTATGTTTGATTTTCTATGCCGCAAAAGAAACTGATACAATTGAATGTTAATTATTTTATAAAGTACACTGCATATAGTAATTGATGTTGACTCTCAAGTTTTTTTTTAAAACGATTGATGAAATGCAAACCTTAATTGTTTAAACATGATTAATTAATAATGTTGATTGAACTGAGAGTAATGTTGCACTTAACACATTTAATAATTTATCGGTAATTTCTAATTATGTAAATTATAATTGATACAGTTGCGTCTTGATACAGGTATCGATTAGCCATTCCAAAATCGAGTGCATGTTGGGTTATATTCTCTAAAGTGTACACCAAAACGTCGTGATTGGTTAAAAACGTCATCAACAATGGAAATTTGACCAATGACATTCCAATATTTTCATTTGGGGGTACACCAATTAAACTTTCATAGCACACATTATCGTGAACAGTCAAATGTTAATAAAAGCGAGGGAAACCTTAAGGTAGGCGCGTACATGTACCTAACACTCACTTAAATGGACATTGCTATACATTTACCATTACGAAGTAGTTTGTCTTTCTATATATACTATTAGCATGATTAGGCAAATTTAAACTAAATTAAAACACCATAAAATTATTTTATTAACCTACTAAATAACAAGTATGAGGAAGAATTAAGCCAGATAAACTCCTTTAACCTTTTAGACTTTCTTACTACATAATTTTATAATAAAAGAGAAAATAATCCCGAGTACGCTGTAATTTAGAACAACCTATAATAAATTAATTTTCTCAGATGTAAACCGTCAACAAGTTGGTCGCAAATATTTTTCTCTTCGTATAACAAACTGTAAAAGACGACAAAACTCATAGTCATGTTAGCTGCCGGTTTCATCGCCCTTTTCAAAAGATAAATGTTCTAGTGCTAAACTTGCGAATTATGCACTGACCATGCATCTTTAATGTGGGAGTGGAATTCTATCGGAATAAATTGTTAAACACTCAAGTCTTAACTTTTGAAGACAAATTGTTTCAGAAATCAATGAAGTGAAAAAAATAGTTTAATTTAATATTTGATATACCTCTCCCCAAAGAAAAGGATAAAAAAAAAGAAAAGAAAACTTTTTTACTAAAAAAAAATTTGAATGGCCGGTGATCAATTTTTCGTAATGTTTGAAAGGGAATATTGAGGTTGTTATACACCCTAGTTATTTATTCGGCATAGTGAAGTCAGAACATCAGATAATGCCTTCTGTTGAAGAATAATGATTGGTTATTACGTCTTAGGAATTAAGATGAAATAATCGATAGAACCTGCATATTCAGTTGAAAAGCGGATCAGTTTTTGACCCCAAGTTACAGTACGCAACCTGTTTAGCAGAGGTAACTTACTGATGAGACAGATATCATTGCTTAGGGATAGCCTTAATACACTGTCACAACAAGTCGATGTGATTAGGAAAATCTGCACAAGATTATAACGTTAATTAACATTTAATTGCTAAATCAAAGCCGCTTTTGCGAATTTACAACTCAAATAATTACAAAATGTTGAGCTGTACGACTTTGATCAGATACATTCTACACATTATCAAAATGTGCTTTCTGTAACTTAAATGTGTCTACCATATTCAAATATGCTCTTCTTATACTATACTGAGAGACTAAAACGTTGTACATGTGTCACACTGACATTTGTTTCTGCATTAATGATATATGAGCACCAGTATAGTGTTGGATATTAAGATCAATCAAACAACTTACTTTTTATCATGAAATTGAATGAGTACTAAACGAAAAATTGTTATTCGAGGTTCGAAAAAAAAAGAACTTGGATTAAAACATGTGAGTTGTGTCGAAGAGTATTATATATAACTGATTTTTTTTAATCGTTTGGACCTTTTTTCCACAAACTGTTTACATGCAGACAACCAGATAATCGGTACCTGGTGATTTCTGGGGTATACATGTATTTATGACTTTTATTTTGATCATCATACATGTATCGTCTTATTGTTCTGTTCTTCTTTTTATTGTTCATTTGAACACCAATAGAAAAAAAAGCTTAATATATAAGTCTTACCAATGAATTAACAGTCAGCAAGTTGTATTCCATACTAACATTAACCGGGAAGTCTGGTAGTACCAATGTTTTGTAACCAGATTGGTTGAATAACAAGTCGTGGATAGTATTGGCATCACTTACACTGTACGATGTCGAAAGCTTCAATAAATCTAAAACGAATAAATATACAACTATAATATTTAAGAAACTAAAATGTATCTTGAATTCACTTTCATTCTATGGAAACTGCATTAGCAGTTATCATTCCTTTTGTTGAACAGTACATGCATGTACATAAGTGATTGTAGACCCTGTCTGGTATACTTGTATTTTGTAAGACATGTTTAATGCAATCTTTCTTGCTCTTGTTTGTTATTATATTTAAATGTGCTTTATATTTCATGACAGCCTTAGCTAATCTTTTAGATTTTTATTGGGCTGCTAGCTCCTTCGACATTAAGTTAAAATACCATTATTATTACAATCGGTCTCTTCTTTTTTGAGTGTTTGTAGAATCTAGTAAGACCATGTTTGCTGTTATGTATACCAAGTCAGGTTCATTTGTATGTGTTACATGTATGTGGCGTCCAGTTCGCCAAACAAGTAAACATGCTAGAGTAGGGGCCACATGAAGCCCGTTTCCGGATGCAAGACAATGATATGTGCCTTTGTGCTGTTTTCAGCTTTATAGTCGGAGTGTGGTTACATAGCAAACGTCAAATCGTACATGTAGTAAAGCAACTAAGCTTCGCGAATAATTTCACGGAATTACATTTTTTTTAGAGGAGGAAGTTTCACCTTATAGTAATTTCCTACCTCATATGAACTATTTTTTGTATTATTATGTGATTCTGATTTTATGGTTGTATGAGACTACAGTAACTTATTGAGCCTGCATTTTAAAAGTTAATTCCATTTTGTTTTTTCGGGTTTTCATTTTTCGTATTCTATATGGCGTAAGCAAAAACGCGAAATCGCGAAGTCGAAAGGAAAAACTTACGCGTTTATACGCAATATATGGCTTTAACAGGCCACCATAAAATAATCTCTAAATAATTGATTAACAACTACATTTTACATTGTATGGGTCAGCATATGGCCTTTAACAACGAGCAAAGCCAATACCGACTGGTCAGCTATTGTTTAGATTGTTGTCTCATTGATGTGTACCCAATATCTCCTCAATTTTGTGTCTCAAAGTACTAAACAGGTCGGGTGTATATTATGGTCACCAGAGTGTGGATTTTTAAGAATTAATTGTACCAATTTCAAGTTGATTTTAAATGAACTTAAATGCATACATGATATGTATAAATTATATATTTCGTTTAACGTTCAGCACAACAATGATATCATTCTTTGAATTCGAGGTAGGCAGTAAATTCGTCCATTAACATATTTGGATCCGTATTACAGTATCATTGCGGAGCACCTCTCTCAGTCTCTCGCCTTATACCATTCAGTCCTAAAACTGTATCGAATTTTTACACCGTATACATGTACCGCGTTTTGAAACTTCTGTAAAACTACCTATACAAAGAAAATAATTATATAACTCAACAATCCATTTTGTGTTGAAATTAAAACGAACTTTTAAAAAATATAATATTTCTTACCTATGAAACAAAAGAAAAACAAAATTCCTTTTTTTGTCCACAAGAATGCGTCAGATGTCATCTTCCGGTTAAAGGGTTAAGCTGCTAGCACAGTAATCCGCAATCTATAATAGTATATCTCAATACAATAGTTGATAATTATTTTAAATCGAAAACAACTATAGCACCAGTACAACTGTATCTCCCTTTAGATGGAATCATTGTGCAGTTGTATAAACGCGAACAAAATGAAAGTCAATGTTATTTAAAATATAATTAAAAAAAACAATGACGATTTAATTACAAAATAATTACTGTAACGGTTTAATTAGAAAAAAACGTCAACGGCAAACATCAACTTAACTCAGTTGACTTTGTGATCGTTTCATTTTATTAGAATCACATTAAGCAATGTTGTTATATAGGGTAACTGTTCTAAATCCTGAATCCTCAATTGAATCATAAAATGGAGACTTCAATAAGACCATATGAACGTGAAGTCTTCCAGTTGTTACGAATTTACTTAATTTAAATGTTTTTATAAACATTTACACAAGGGAAAAGCGAACTCAATGATCCACAATATTTTAATCATCGGTTTAAGTATTTGAAATATGTATAGCTGTGAAAATGTCTCTATCTGTCTCTGATCATGATCATTATTAAGAGATTTTCCTAACAATAACATTGGTCCGTTAAAAAGAAGTTTTACTTAATAAACTTTAAACCCAAGTTCTATAGTATATATATTTGTGACTGAACGTTTTGTTTTAAACATTGTTTATTTTTAACAAAATTTTATTTAGATAATGAGTTACATTTGTAACGCATAAAAGCAACAACCACTGAACAGCAAGCAACTGGCACTGCACTCGGCACTGGACAGGCACATGCAGAACGTGAAGGCGCATTAATCCACCCATTACCTTGGACAGTGGTGTACATGTAACAGATCGGAAGTTTACTAAAAATACATGTTTACAAACATGACAATTACAAACTATTTAGTTGTGTTGGTTTCTCTATTGCAGTCGCCAGAGAAATTAATGATAAATGTTTTTCCTTTTTTGTATCTTTAAGCTTAAGTGAAAAATTATATATCAGATGCTTGAATAGAATATGACTTTTCATGTAAACTAGAGGCTCTATAGAGCCTGTGTAGCTCTATGTCACATTGGTCTATTGGAAAAGGTCACTTTTCAACAATGAAGACGAAAATAGAATTCTTGACAAAATTCTGTGTTATGTTAATCTCAGATTGCTGATCATTTTTATTAAAATCTAGTTAGTTTCTTTCTATCTTCTTTAGTATTTGCTCAAAACGCAAAAGAGGGGTAAAAATCCGTATCTAAGGGACTGGGCAATCACTGTTAGAAAGAGCTGACAGCCTTTTACCTCTATCAGCGAAATGTAACTTGTTTGAAAATCTTGACATGCTGATAATGTTTGTGATTTAAATTGTCTATTTATCTATTTTGATTTTGGTCATGGTATGCAACCCCTCCCTCCCCCCCAAAAAATGAAAAAAAATCGTCATTTATTAAAGAGCAATAATTCCACTGAGACGTCGGACAATTTCTTCTATACTGTCTTAATTGTAGATATTGTCTTGCTAATCATGTTTGCTTATTAAAGTTTCTATCTACATGTATCTATTAAAAATTTTACGATATAAGGTAAAAACGTAAAAAAACTGGTACCGTAAACATTTTCGTAAAAGGGTAATAGCTCTAATAAGGAGTCAGCTGAAGATCTAGACAACTTATTTGTAGAACTTGTTTTGCTGATTATTTTTTGCAATTGAATGTTTCTCTGTATCTAATATAGCTTGAGGTCATCGGGCAAATCTTTTAAACTAGATACCCAAATAATTATGTAGGCAAACTTTGGTTAAGTTTTGCCTAGCAGTTTCAGAGGAGAAGAATTGTGTAAAAGTAAACGAACGGCGGACGCCAATTGATGAGAAAAGCTTACCTGACCCATTTGTCAGAAGAGCTAATAGAACATACTTTATTTTGGTCAGTATGCAGCACTTATGTGTATGAATCGATATGAAATTCTACCAAGTTTTAAAGATTATAGAAATCATTTTGTCCAATGGCATTAAATCAGAAAACAGAAAGAGAGCAGTAGATTTACATTGTAATATATTATTAAATGAAGCCTCACGTGCAACAGCGTATATTTCGATTCTTTGAAGACAAAAAAGGGGAATGAAAAAAATGGTCTGGAATCAAACTACAGATCATAACGTGAAAAAAGACTAACAAAACCGAAGAAAAACTGAAAACGGCGAAATAAAAATCGATAATGAATATGACTATGCATGCATACAAGTTAAATATCAATCGAGATTTCCCTCTTCGAAATTTAGCATGTATTGTTTTGTTTTTTTTATTATTTGTTTCTGACCAAGGTAGCAGTTGTAAAAGGTGAAATGATCGACGAAATGTTTTTCTAAAATTTCTGTAAACTACCTCTCAGTTCCTGCCGTTTCAAATGTTAACATAAAATACATTGAACTCAACTACATTAGTTATTATATAAATTACATGTAGGAAACGTAACCTATCCTTAATGAGGAAACACTGTACAATAAAATTAGTTAAGATTTAAAGGGGAGGGGGGTATTTCCGAAAAGTCAAGCAAAAAACAAAAAAAACAAAAAAAAACGAAAGAGGGTTAGACACAAAGTGTGTTATCTTTTGAATTTCCAAAACACGGATTTGTTTATCATAATGAGGTCAGTTATGTCAAAATAAACATTATCAAAATGGATTAATACATTTCTTCATCTGTAATCAATAATTATTATAAACATATTAGACAACTTTGATGAATAAGTTTAAATCATAAAAGTTTTAAATTGCGCTCGGTAAGGTTTAACCCTTCTGTTATTCAATTTATAAAAAGAAATCACAACAATTTAACAACATTCAATATTTAAAATGTTTTCATCCATACGCATTGTTAAAGATATATACAAGTATACATGTACTTGATGAAGAACTAAGTGGTATTACAGTATTAAGCTCTCCATTATTGATATACCATTGAGTATTAAACTGAAGTGTGGTAACTATTAATGAAATGATCTTATCTAATGTTGAAATGTTCAGTCATGATTAAAATCATATCATAAATAATAAATATTATTGCATAATAAATGTGGACTAATTTTTAAAGCGTCCTAGGGAATACATTCCGTATCGGGTAATAAAGATGTTGAAATTTCAAAATGCTTAAAATCGTCATTTTCAATTTTAAAGATGCTTGTCATTTCGCCGTTTTTATATTCTCGGATACGATCGATTTCGTTTGGGTTATTTTTAAGGTGACACATCAATGCTCGTTTCTAAAATCCCGCTTTTTTTAAAGTAATTTAACCACTTTCCATTTTTACACTCCTTTTTCCCAGACCCCTAAATACTTTAATACCGGCGTTTTACGTTTCCGCAAATTGGCATTACTTTTCCGCGAAAAAAAGATGACGATTCCGGAAAAAAAAGTTTACGTTTCCGCAAATAAATATCTTACTTTTCCGGAAAAAAAGTAACTATTCCGGAAAAAATAAATTATTACTTTTCCGCTTACTTTTCCGCAATTAATTAAGGAATACCTATTGCTCGAAAACAAAGCTATAATAAAAAAATAAATATGTATTAAGTTATAATAATAATAATAATAGTAATAATAATAATAATAATAGCTTTATTTAAAGAGAGTAACTTACTTGGATTAAACCAATTATAGTTACAATACAAGTTATAGGTCATCATAACATGTAAGTAAAATACATCATTAAAATGTATGAAAACGTATGTTCAAAAATATCTTGATATGAGTTCATAAGGCAGTTCTGGTAGAATATTTGTAGCCAACACGTCATACAAAGTCCATAGTAGCACATTCACCGTTTACAAGTTTTGTATTTTGTTCAGGAAAGAAGTCCATCTTCTCCTTTTCATATTTCCGAACGGGGGCTTTTACAGTTATAGTTCTCATCTTTATGTAAGATGTTGTCTTCAGTTTCAATAACACCTCGACCTAATACTTCTATCGTTAGATATGGAGCATCGGCAATTAATTCAAAGCATTCTTCAATCATGTCAGTTGGCAAGTAAGCCAAACCAAAAATTTCTCAATGAAGTTTAACTCATCCTTACCGGAGTCAACTACTTATATCTAGTAAATTATAGCTATACTGAGATCAGAACATTTTCTTTATTAAAAAAAAAATATATATATATAATTTATCATATATGTATATTCAAATCTTTATAATTTACCAGGTAAATTTGCGGAAAAGTAATAAATACAAATTGCGGAAACGTATACTTTAAATTTGCGGAAACGTAGTATTGGAACTTTGAAAAATTAGCGGAAATGCAATACGCCCTTTAATACCCTATACACACTATTTAAATACGACATCCCCAAAACGTCAAACCATTCACTTATTTAAGATTTTCGTTTACCTCTGTTGAATCTCCTTTTTTTTTATCAAACAAAAAACCCAACTACATGTATATTGGTTATAAGTCCAGCGAACAATATTACAGCCATTAAAAACATGTTTCTGCTTACATCACACTGTGTTTTATTTATATAACTATGAAGACTGAAATGTTATCTGTATAATGTATTATATAAAAAAAAAAGAAGATGTGGTATGATTGCCAATGAGACAACTATCTACAAAAGACAAAAATGACACAGACATTAACAACTATAGGTCACTGTACGGCCTTCAACAATGAGCAAAGCCCATACCGCATAGTCAGCTATAAAAGGCCCCGATAAGACAGTGTAAAACAATTCATACGAGAAAACTAACGGCATTATTTATGTAAAAAATAAGGCTGTTTGTTATATGTTGAATTAAATTTTAAAATAATGATAATGATCGGAACATTTTTTTATTTGTATACTATATAGCTATGATTTGAAATTTTGACACCCAAAATGTATTAAAAAAATATATTATCCAATTATTATATACGGCAAAACTTAAGATAATCACAACACGATTGAAATGATTTTGATCTTAAACTACATTCTACGCGTTTGTGTATTTTCTTTATATGTAATAAATATATATAGACTTTTTACTATATACTATATACTAACGCTGCCTAGTTTAAAACTTATAGCCCTCCCCCACCCCCCCCCCCTCCCCTTCCCCAAAAATTAATAAAATACAGATCCGCATCTGATGTAGACTTTCAAATTGACATCGTTTGAGGTTTTACAGGTCAGAGACATCATTTATCTACTGTTAAGACAGGAAATATTTCTATGCTTATTTAAAAAAAAAGCTTAAGTAAAAATATCAAATACAATTGAGCTTGAAGGCAGAATAGATTAAAAAAAAGAATCGTATGCTTTTAGTTCAAGTCGGGTGAAAGTTTTAATCAATAAAGTGATGAAAGTATATAAAAATAAGATGTGGTATGCATGTAATTGCCAATTAGACAACTCCCAACCGGAGACAAACTGACGTAGAAGATAGCTATTTTGGGTCACCGTAGCACTGCCTTCAGAAATGAGCATAAATACTAAAAGTTTGCCAACATCTGTCATAAATGCAGTTTTTCTAATATCAATTGGTAAACTCTCCACAAGAGACCAAACGACATAGAAATCAAAGAAAACTACAGGTCCTCTTGCATCCGGCCTGCAACAATGAGCAAAACCTACAGTAAGCTATAAAAGGCCCCGAAATGACAAATGAAAACTATTGGAACCAGATAACTAACGGCCTTGTTGATGTAAATTAGTTATATATGAAGAGATGGGGGCACTTATGTGGGTCCCGCTGTAAATAACATATGGTAAATAAATGTGTATAGAAAACAGTTCTCAAGATATAGAGCGGACACGATCTTTTAACTTCCATAGGCCATGAGGTTGTCAACTAAAACAAAAGTTTTTGACCTCGAACTTTGGCCTAGGTACTTGAACAAACATTATTACACAACCTCTGGTATTCCAAGTATAAATTACTGTATGAAACTATAACGATTCTCTATATATAGAATGGACACAATTCATTACGAACGGACTGAAGAATATAAAAACAGATTGATAGGACGATCCACCACTAGGCGGGGCACTAATGAACAAAGTACACAAAGATATGCAGCAGCAAACGACAAACACTACAGTACAGGTCATTCCTGTCTGTCCAGAATGTGAAAGGGTTAAACATGTTAGCGTTCAATCCCACCTTAACATTGGACAGCGATGTAACACTGCAGTACAGGTCATTCCTGTATGTCCTGAATGTGGAAGGGTTAAACATGTTAGCGTTCAATCCTGCCTAAACATTAGACAGCGATGTAACACTGCAGTACAGGTCATTCCTGTATGTCCTGAATGTGGAAGGGTTAAACATGTTAGCGTTCAATCCTGCCTAAACATTAGACAGCGATGTAACACTGCAGTACAGGTCATTCCTGTATGTCCTGAATGTGGAAGGGTTAAACATGTTAGCGTTCAATCCTGCCTAAACATTAGACAGCGATGTAACACTGCAGTACAGGTCATTCCTGTATGTCCTGAATGTGGAAGGGTTAAGCATGTTAGCGTTCAATCCTGCCTAAACATTAGACAGCGATGTAACACTGCAGTACAGGTCATTCCTGTATGTCCAGAATGTGGAGGAGTTAAACATGTTAGCGTTCAATCCTGCCTAAACATTAAACAGCGATATAACACTGCAGTACAGGTCATTCCTGTATGTCCTGAATGTGGAAGGGTTAAACATGTTAGCGTTCAATCCTGCCTAAACCTTGGACAGCGTTGTAACACTGCAGTACAGGTCATTCCTGTATGTCCTGAATGTGGAAGGGTTAAATATGTTAGCGTTCAATCCCGCCTAAACATTAGATAGCGATGTAACACTGCAGTACAGGTCATTCCTGTATGTCCTGAATGTGGAAGGGTTAAACATGTTAGCGTTCAATCCTGCCTAAACCTTGGACAGCGATGTAACACTGCAGTACACGTCATTCCTGTATGTCCTGAATGTGGAAGGGTTAAACATGTTAGCGTTCAATCCCGCCTAAACCTTGGACAGCGTGGTAACACTGCAGTACAGGTCATTCCTGTCTGTCCTGAATGTGGAAGGGTAAAACATGTTAGCGTTCAATCCCGCCTAAACCTTGGACAGCGTTGTAACACTGCAGTACAGGTCATTCCTGTCTGTCCTGAATGTGGAAGGGTTAAACATGTTAGCGTTCAATCCTGCCTAAACATTAGACAGCGTTGTAACACTGCAGTACAGGTCATTCCTGTCTGTCCTGAATGTGGAAGGGTTAAACATGTTAGCGTTCAATCCTGCCTAAACATTGGACAGCGATGTAACACTGCAGTACAGGTCATTCCTGTATGTCCTGAATGTGGAAGGGTTAAACATGTTAGCGTTCAATCCCGCCACAACATTAGACAGCGATGTAACACTGCAGTACAGGTCATTCCTGTATGTCCTGAATGTGGAAGGGTTAAACATGTTAGCGTTCAATCCCGCCTAAACCTTGGACAGCGATGTAACACTGCAGTACAGGTCATTCCTGTATGTCCTGAATGTGGAAGGGTTAAACATGTTAGCGTTCAATCCTGCCTTAACCTTGGACAGCGATGTAACACTGCAGTACAGGTCATTCCTGTCTGTCCTGAATGTGGAAGGGTTAAACATGTTAGCGTTCAATCCTGCCTTAACCTTGGACAGCGATGTAACACTGCAGTACAGGTCATTCCTGTCTGTCCTGAATGTGGAAGGGTAAAACATGTTAGCGTTCAATCCCGCCTAAACCTTGGACAGCGTTGTAATACTGCAGTACAGGTCATTCCTGTCTGTCCTGAATGTGGAAGGGTTAAACATGTTAGCGTTCAATCCCGCCTAAACCTTGGACAGCGATGTAACACTGCAGTACAGGTCATTCCTGTATGTCCTGAATGTGGAAGGGTTAAACATGTTAGCGTTCAATCCCGCCTAAACCTTGGACAGCGTGGTAACACTGCAGTACAGGTCATTCCTGTCTGTCCTGAATGTGGAAGGGTAAAACATGTTAGCGTTCAATCCCGCCTAAACCTTAGACAGCGTTGTAATACTGCAGTACAGGTCATTCCTGTCTGTCCTGAATGTGGAAGGGTTAAACATGTTAGCGTTCAATCCCGCCTAAACCTTGGACAGCGATGTAACACTGCAGTACACGTCATTCCTGTATGTCCTGAATGTGGAAGGGTTAAACATGTTAGCGTTCAATCCTGCCTAAACCTTGGACAGCGTTGTAACACTGCAGTACAGGTCATTCCTGTCTGTCCTGAATGTGGAAGGGTTAAACATGTTAGCGTTCAATCCTGCCTAAACATTAGACAGCGATGTAACACTGCAGTACAGGTCATTCCTGTCTGTCCTGAGTGTGGAAGGGTTAAACATATTAGCGTTCAATCCCGCCTAAACCTTGGACAGCGTTGTAACACTGCAGTACAGGTCATTCCTGTATGTCCTGAATGTGGAAGGGTTAAACATGTTAGCGTTCAATCCTGCCTAAACATTGGACAGCGATGTAACACTGCAGTACAGGTCATTCCTGTATGTCCTGAATGTGGAAGGGTTAAACATGTTAGCGTTCAATCCCGCCACAACATTAGACAGCGATGTAACACTGCAGTACAGGTCATTCCTGTATGTCCTGAATGTGGAAGGGTTAAACATGTTAGCGTTCAATCCTGCCTAAACCTTGGACAGCGATGTAACACTGCAGTACAGGTCATTCCTGTATGTCCTGAATGTGGAAGGGTTAAACATGTTAGCGTTCAATCCTGCCTAAACATTGGACAGCGATGTAACACTGCAGTACAGGTCATTCCTGTATGTCCTGAATGTGGAAGGGTTAAACATGTTAGCGTTCAATCCCGCCACAACATTAGACAGCGATGTAACACTGCAGTACAGGTCATTCCTGTATGTCCTGAATGTGGAAGGGTTAAACATGTTAGCGTTCAATCCTGCCTAAACCTTGGACAGCGATGTAACACTGCAGTACAGGTCATTCCTGTATGTCCTGAATGTGGAAGGGTTAAACATGTTAGCGTTTAATCCCGCCTAAACCTTGGACAGCGTTGTAACACTGCAGTACAGGTCATTCCTGTATGTCCAGAATGTGGAAGGATTAAACATGTTAGCGTTCAATCCCGCCTAAACCTTGGACAGCGATGTAACACTGCAGTACAGGTCATTCCTGTCTGTCCAGAAAGTTGAAGAGTTAAACATGTTAGCGAGCGTTCAATCCCGCCTAAACAGTGGACAGCGATGTAACACTGTAGTGCAGGTCATTCCTGTCTGTTCAGAATGTGGAAGGGTTTAATATGTTAGCGTTCAATCCGAGTAGTATAGTACTTTAACGAGTCCAGCGCACCCCCCAAAAAAAAAATTTGACCCCCAAAAAATTACCCTCATTTCAAGTTAAAGAGCACTAAATTTTCATAAAAAAAGCAAAAAACACCCAAAAAACACCAAATTTTCTTACTCCCCAAAAATTTTTTTTTTAACTTTTTTATGAAAAAAAAACGTTATTAAAAACACCCAAAAAACAACAAAAAAATTCCAAAAAAAAAAAAAAATAAAAAAACCGGGATAACTGACAGAGAAAGAATTCTGTGGGATTTAAGAGAAAAAATAATTTCCCCAGTGCGCCCCAACCTTGATTTTTAATTAATTTTATCAATATAGTCTAGTAATAAAACGGATCAATACTACTACAACTTAAATTGCTTTTTACATTTGCTATTTAATAGGACATGACTTTTAAATAGACTAAATCGATCATTGCAAATATTTACATGGTTGTCAAGAGTATGTTTACATGTTGCCTAGACAATGTTGTCATCACATGTAAACATATAGCAGACTGGTGCGGTCTTTCGTTTCAAATTAACAGTGGTGAGACATTAATTTTACCTTCAAATCAGTGTGAACGTGAACCAGATATGGAATCAGAACAACAATGGACTGTTACCCAAAAACAATTTATTAATGATTATAGAATTTACTACCACAATATGGGATTGTTGGTTAACGAAATTGATTCAAATGGACCAACCGGAAAGATGCCGAAGCTTCCTAAAAAACCTAAACAACGGCTTAGTGACGTTTATGGAAAAGTGAATAAGGAAAAAATGACCCCCCTAGAACTGCACAAATATCTAACAGACAACATTGCTGATGTTAACCGCGCAATTTCTAGAGAAACATTCAGCCAGGAGTATTTGTTTCGTGACAATGAGAGTGAGACGAACATTGTGGAAAAATTAAATAAAGGGATACGAAATCTTAAACGGCAGGATGCTCAAACACTTTTTATCTATATTAATTTTGGACATTTTTTAAATCTTACCAAAGCCTGGCTGGAAAATGAAAGGAAAGAAGGAAGAATTCAACAATCTTGGTCTGCATGGTTAAAAGAGAAGACAGGGTATTCCGATGACCACGCGAGGAAGCTACGTGCTCTCGCAAAGGTTCTTCACGGATACCATCAATTTTTTAATGTGGGATTACCTCTAAATTTCATTTTGAGAAAACTAAAAGAAATAGAAATCATGCTACAAATTCCAGATTTCAATGCATTCTGGAGAGGACCTGTGGTTCTACCAAACACCAATGATCTTCAATCATCGCAAGACGATCCACTTACACTGACTGCTTCCGAGTGACTTTTTCAATGCTATATTTAGAAACTTAGAACTTTCTCAATCTGTAATTGTGTTTTTTTAATATAGTATATGTGATATTGATTTTCTTATTCCATATAAGGAGTGATCATACATGATCAGTGGCTGGGACAACTTTGTATATATTCCGTATAAGGAATGACTATTTCTCAATGCTATATTTAGAAACGGTTATGCATAACCGGGTAACTTTCAGTGGATGTGACAGTTCTTATCATGAGCGGTTTGGGCAAAAGAACTTTGAACAGTTATATTATGTTTATAGTGTTTGACGACTTGTATGTATTTATTGCACTTTTGTTTTCAAATTAAAATTTCGAAACTGATTATTGTTTTGGTAATAAATTAACCGTAAGTAAATAAAGATTTAAAACTTAGTCATCTGTAATTCTTGTTCATAGAAAGAACCTGTTATTTCTTCGCCTTTTAAATCAATTATTTTATAAGTAAAAGGAATTGTATTTAAAACTTTTTCAATTACAAATATTTCTTTAGTCCAACGAGTAGTATAACCCTTTTCAAATTTACCCTTCTTTTTTGTTATTCTTACTCTAGTACCTGCTTTAAATTTAGGTTTTTTAATTTTCTCTTCCTTTTCTGGATATAAATTTTTATACACTGTTAATTCATTTTTTGATTTACTTGCTTCAACAGGTGTCATTTTAATTGAAGAATGTACTGTATTATTATAATTTTTAACTAATTTATCTAATATATCATAATATTTTAAAGTTTCATTAGCAGTAAAGTATTTATACATATGTTGTTTCATTGTTCCTATCCATCGTTCCACTACACTGGATTTTTCTTCATTCTCAGTTGAATATAACTTTATGTTATTATCTTTTAACAATTCTTTTACTTGTCGATTATAAAATTCGGATCCTTTATCTGACCAAATATATATTGGTTTTCTTTCTTTAAATAATGTTTTAAAAGCTTCACTGACTGTTACTCCTGTTTTATTTTTCAAAGGGATTAACCAACCATATTTACTAAAAACATCTATAACTGCTAATAAATATTTATAGTGTTTATTTTGTTTTGAATATGGTTGCATATCTATTAAATCAACTGCCCATGTTTGATCTATTGAATGAACATAAACACGTCTTTTAGGAAAAGATTTTACAACTCTATGATGTAGTTCATCTGCTAATTTATTTGTTAGATTTGTTTTAGACATTTTGAAGTAACTAAAATGTTTTTTTTTAAAATGGATGAAAGAAAACATTGTTCAAAATGTAATGAATACAAGTTACTAAGTGAATATTACAAAGCAAAAGACAAACCACTGGGAGTTAAATCTGCATGTAAAGAATGTTTAAAACCTTCAAAACAAAATCATTATCAAAATAACAAAGAAAAATATAAAAAAGCTTTTAAAGAATTTATGGAAAGAAATCCTTTTTATTGGAATTTATATCAAAGAAAATAATATAATTAAAATTAAATATTACAAAATGGGATCTAAAAAATCCTTTAAAGATCTTATTACTGAAACTACTATTGATGATATAGAAGAAATCAATGCAACTAAATACATAAACTTATTAAAAGATAAAATAGTTATTAATCAATTTCCTTTAAAAATAAAGATAATAATAACAAGTGAATTTACAACTCCTATGGCATTTGATAGAATAGAAAGTCATTACTCTCATCCTGTTGAAGTTGTCCTAACACAAAACAATTTATCTACATTTTACAATAATTTGTTAGATAAATTTAAAGCTTGGGTAGATAAATTTCAAGAAAGAGGATCTGGTTTTGTTTTCGATGGTATCAAAAGTGTAAAAGTAAAACTATATAAATATGAATATCAAAGAGCTTCGTCTTATTTTCCCCTTCAATTTAAATCAAGTAATATTATTAATGTCCAAAATAAAAAGGATAATAAGTGTTTTCTTTGGTCAATATTGGCAAGTTTATATCCAGCCAATAAAGACAAACAAAGAGTAACAAAATATAAAGAATATGAAAATGAAATTAACATGACAGGAATTGAATATCCTGTATCAATAAAAGATATCCCAAAAGTAGAGAAACAAAATAATCTAAGTATAAATGTATTTGCTTTAGAGGATCAAACAAATAAACAATCTTTACATCCAGTTTATATATCAAATGTAGAAAGTAAAAACGTAATTGATCTCTTATACATTGAAAGTAACGAAAATACTCATTATTGTCTAATTAAAGATTTAAATAGTTTTATGTGTGATAAGAATAGAAATAAATCGTTTATATGTAGAAACTGTTTGCAAGGATTTCAAAGAGAAGAAACACTAATAAAACATAAAAAAATATGTTATGATAACAAACATTGTAAAACCATAATGCCAAAACCAGGAAAAAATATTCTTAAATTCAATAATCATCATTTTAAAAATAGATTACCATTTGTTATATATTGTGATTTCGAAGCATATAATATACCCATGCAATCCTGTACTCCAGATCCTAATAAATCTTATATAAAACCAATAAGTAAACAAGAAATAAATAGTTATGGTATTTATGTTCATTCTGATTATCCAGAAATATATAAACCACAATACTTTTCTTATGTTGGTGATGATGCAGTAGAAAAATATGTGGAAAAAGTAATGAAGATATACAAAGAAATAACTTATAAGATCTACCTTAACGAAAAGAAAAAAACAATATTAAATAATCATGAAGAAGGTGAATTTCAAGAAGCAACCGGATGTTATATTTGTGGAGAAGAATTTAAAGAAAGCGAAAAAGTAAGAGAACATAATCATCTTTCAGGTAAATATAGAGGAGCAGCGTGTCAATCGTGTAACACAAAAGAAGGTAAAGCAACAAAATTAATACCCGTGTTCTTTCATAATGGATCGAATTATGATTTCCACTTTTTAATCGAAGAATTAATGAAATATGAAGATGAATATAATAAAGTAAAACTTCTTTCTAAAAACTCAGAAAATTATATTTCTATAGATTATGGATCAAATTATAAAAAATTAAGATTCCTAGATTCATATAGATTTATGTTAAAAGGCTTATCAGATATTGCCAAATCAATGGAAGAGTTTCCTATTTTAGAAAAAGAGTTTAAAGGTAATATAGCTCTTTTAAAACAAAAAGGATTCTATCCATATGAATACATAGATTCTATAAAAAAATTTGAAGATAAAAAACTTCCTGAAATAGAAAATTTTTATTCTAAATTAAAAAAAGAAACAATTACAAAAGAAGAGTACAAACATGCACAAAGAGTCTGGGAACATTATAATTGTAAAACTTTATTAGACTATCATAATTTATATCTCAAAACAGATGTTCTTATCTTAGCCGATGCATTCGAAAAATTTAGAAATTTCTTTCTAGAACATCATGAAATAGACCCATGTTATTGTTATTCTGCTCCAGGTTTAACATGGCAATGTGGATTAAAATATACAGGAATAAAATTAGAATTGTTGACTGATGTTGATATGTTACAAATGTTTGAGAAAGGAATAAGAGGAGGATTTTCTGGAGTATTAGGTCCTAGACATGTAAAAGCTTTTAATAAATATACAACAAATTATGATAAAGATTATAGAATAATAGATGAACATGAAAAAAAAGAATGTTTAGAATTAATAAAAGAAGGAAAAGATTTAAATAAATTTTTTGAAAAAAATTATTTGTCGTATCTACATGTAGATGCAAATAATTTGTATGGATGGGCTATGTCTCAAAAACTTCCTACAGGAGATTTTAAATGGGAAAAAGATCCAAATTATTATAAAAAAATTCCAAAAGGAAGAGGATGTTTAATTGAATGTGATTTACAATATACAAAAAAATGTAAAAAGAAAACATATAAATATCCTTTAGCACCAGAAAAGATGAAAGTAAATAAAGAAGAATTATCTGAATACCAATTAAATTTACTTGGAAATAAACCATTAGGTAATGAAGAAAAATTATTTTTAACATTGAGAGATAAAAAAAATATATATAATTCACGATAGCATTTTAAAAAAATATATAAAACTTGGAATGATAGTAACAAAAGTTTACAGAACAATTTCATTTAAAGAATCAAATTGGTTAGCAAAATACATAAATTTCAATACAGAACAAAGAACTAAAGCAAAATCAGATTTTGAAAAAGATCTTTGGAAACTGATGAACAATAGTTTCTATGGTAAAACATTAGAAAATATCAGAGGAAGAAGTGAAATAAAATTATTTACAGACAGGGAAGAAGTAAAAAAATATAAAAAAAAACCAAATTTTAAAGACTCAATAATATTTAATGATAACTTTGTTGCAATTGAAAATAATGTTACTTCTGTTAAATTTAATAAACCTATTTATTTAGGACAGGCTATATTGGATTACTCAAAACAATTAATGTATAGCTTTTATTATGATGTTGCTAATGAATTATGGGAAAAGAATGAATTAGTTGCAAGTGATACTGATAGTATGATTTTGAGTGTAAAAACCAAAGATATTTATAAAGACATGGAAGAAATGATAGATGAACTTGATACGTCTGGTTATCCAAAAGATCACCCTTTATATTCAGAAAAAAATAAAAAAGTAATTGGTAAATTTAAAGATGAACTTAATGGGAAAATTATGAATGAAATAGTTTATTTAAAAAGTAAAGCATATTCTTTTACATTAACAGATTTAAGTGAAGAAAAAAAATTAAAAGGAATTGGAAAAACTACAATAAATAAAGATATTAAATTTGATGATTATAAAGATTGTTTGTTCAATAATAAAACCAAAATGAATAAAATGTGTACAATGAACTCGAGCAAACACAAAATGTTTGTTAATGAAGTAAATAAAATAAGTATGACTCCATTCGACGACAAAAGATATATTTTAGATAATGGAATAGATACTCAACCTTTCGGATTTTAATTTATTTTATTACCCAAACAATAAAACCAGTTAATGCCATACCACCAACAACAAATGCAATCTCTCTATTTTTCTGGTCTTCTGATGGAGTATAAAAATCACTTAATGTAGGTTTAGGTGATAATGAAGTTAATTTTTTATTCGTGACACGATAGTATAGTTTCATTGCCTGGTCAACATCATCAAAAGTCTGAACCGCATGATGTTCCCTTTGTAATTGTTTATTTATAAAATCTAATCTTTGTATTCTTTTTTTATTCCATTCTGCTTGTGCTTTTTCTAATTTTTCTATAGCTTTATCATGTCTTATTTTCTCTTCATTTGCATTACTACCCATATGTGAAAATAAATAATTACTCCCTGAAAATGCAAAAGCATTTGTTATTGCCCCACCAAGCATCATTGTTAAAGCACTTGCCATTTTATAAAAACAAAAATTACTTCATAATATCAGTAGGTATAATACCTTGCTTAATCAACATATCTTTTGTTGCCATTGCAAGTAATATATCAATGGATAACATTACAACATCATTCATATTAAAATCCACTTTTGGTGCTGGCCTCCTTAATACCTTTTTACCTATTTCTGCATATCCAACTGTTAACAATGTTTCCACTCCAGCATGATATAACATATTTGCTATTTGTTTTCCGTCTTTTTGAGTTGTCATTTTAATGTACTAAATTTAATTAAATTCAAAAGGATCAATTTCTTTCTTTTGTTTTTCTGGTTTTGTTATTTCTTTAATCATTCTTTCTGGTTTCTTACTTTGGTTGTAAAAAAACAATCCCAATCCAACAATACTTATAGAAAAAAGTACAAATTTATAATCAACTAGGGAACTGGAGTGTTTCTCAACCGAAGGAATATGTTCGTTTGATTCATAATCTGTTTCTGTATCAGAATCTTTTGTTATTTGTTTGATTTTTGAATTTTCTTTTTTGAATTTTTCCACTTCTTTTTTTCTCAATTCTGCATTTCTTATTCTTACTTCTGCACCTTTTTTACCAGCAGCTACTCTTTTTGGGTCTTTTGGTTTGGGTTTTTTAAATACTTCTATTTGTTCAGGATTTTCATTCATCATTTTTTATGTCATTATTTTCATCTTTTTTTCGGAAATCGAGCGAAGCGAGTGGTTCGATATGTCTTGCTGTTGTTAATATTGCAGTAAAAGGAGCAAGATACATTCCATATCTATAGTACAGTTCACAACATGTATTAGTTAAAGCATTATTGATAAAAGGATCTTCCTCTAAGTCTTGTATCAAAATTGGTGGATTAACAACTTTGAAAAACTTTGATACACCCATGACATATAAATTTATAAAGAGGTTTCCTAATGTCTTGGTCATACTAGCTCCCAATCTTGCTTCATATTTACAGTATAGTTTGTTTATTTGTTCTGTTGTCATTTTATCAATATCTGACAGTTGTAATTCTTTACCCAGATATTGTTTACTACTCCCACCAGCAACAACAGCTGATAATCTTTCGCGTTTTTTTTTCTTGAAGGGAACCGTTCACTTCGCTCGCTTCATCATCAATATTTATGTTTTCCACAATTTGCTCGCTTAATAATTCTTCAGCATTCATTTTATACGTTTCAAAAAACGGATATAATTTATTTTTAACTTTAAAAAAATTAAATACAACATATCCAACCAATGATAAGACTGCAGTGTTTGTTGCAATTGTTAGTATTTCCAACAGCATTGCTTTTTTTTATTGCTTATTTTGGTTAAATTACTTAAGCATTACTTAAGCATTACTTAAGCATTACTTGAGAATTGCTTATTTTTGGTTAAATTACTTAAGAATTACTTAAGCATTACTTAAGCATTACTTAAGCATTACTTGAGAATTGCTAAAAAAATCAATTAAGTAACCAATAATCAGTAGGTTGATCTGTCTTTAATATTAATTTACGATGTTTCTTTTTTTTAAGTTCTTCCTTTATTCTTTGTCTTTCTTCCAAAGTAGGAATAACATCATTTTCTCTTAGACAATTATCAAAACTATCTCTATCTTTTGTGTAGAACATGCATAACCATTTTGTTTGTTCTCTTAAATCTTTTAAAACAGAGTTGTATCTCTGTGAAATGACCCACACTGATTGTTCCGCATGTCTTCCTGAAAATGCAAGCTCGGACAGCATATCTTTTTTCTTTGTTAGTTCTTTTGTTGCACTGCAGTCATCAATGATATATAATGTTGGATGACCAGCATATTTTGTAAAGAACATTCTTAGTAGTTCTTGTAGCTTCTCTTCTTCATAAAGGGAACCGTTCGCTTCTCTCACTTCAACAATAGGATTAACAATTATTAGATTTTTTGTTTTTGGTTTTCTAACATCACCAATCCATTCACGATTTTTGTATGCTTTGTTCCATTGGATGGTTGGACAAAGTATGACTATATATTTGAAAACTCCACTATATTCTCCTTCTAATAAATCAAGAACAAACTCTGTTTTTCCACATCCTGTTTGTCCACATATAATAGCACAATGGGGATATTTTGGTAATTCATAAAGGGAATCGGAGTGTATCTCGCTCCGCTCGTTTGTTTCCATTTTTTAAGGGGAACCGCTAGTAATTAACTTCTTTAAATCTTCCATCTTCAAAATTAATTTGTGCATCTTGTATAACAAACAGATAAACATTTATTAATTTATTTGCTCCTGCTGTTTTAGTTATTTGGATAGTAATACCTTCAGAAGCATTTTCAATTCTTCTACCTGAACCGTGTAATGAGTTGTCATCTGTTGAACGTAAATCTAACCATAATGCATAATTAGTTGTAAGATATTTTTCTAATGTTGTATAGGATAAATTTAAATCCTTTAAAACTTCTTCTGTTGTTTTATTTCTTTTTGAATTTAAAGCAAAGAATTTATTTATTTCATCCCATTGTTGATATGCTTTCATTCCTTGACTGTATAGTTGATTTGGAACACCTTCTATTGTCATTTCTACTTTTGTTATGTTAGGATTATAATAAGTTTCGGTACTTGTTCTTTCAGGATCTTCGAACAACATTAGAATTCCTTTCATACTTCTAGCTGGAACATTTAAATTTATATTCCACAATGTATCAGATTTGTTTTTGGTTATTTTTCTATGTCTTAGTATTCTATCGTACAAAATAACCATCTTACCATTAACTTGTTGTCTTATCTGTCTTGCTAATTCTGCATCAGTAACCATATCAAATTCTAAACAAATGTTTTTGATTGTATAACTTGCAGATGTATCTGTTGATTTAATAACATTGCTATAATTATTAAATGTAAGTTCATATTCAAGTCTATCACCAAGACCTGCTTGATAAAAAGGCATATGAGTTTCTAATAGTTCAAAATCAAGTGGGATACAAAATCTTGCACCATATGCAGTTGCAATTGCTTCATCGCCTATGTCTGATGCTTTATCATCCGCGCCAACTCTGTGTTTTAACATGTTTGTTTCACCAATTCCTTGGTATGCCATATTTAAACGTTCAGATGTAGATTTCCATAAATCAACATAACAATGATAAATATCACTATCATCAATTGACATAATTTCATTTCCACTTATACGAATTGTTGTTTTTTTAACTATTGTTCTTCCTATGTTTTGATATATAGTTGCATTGTCGTCTGTAGATGTGAGTTCTATTTCAAATGCCAATCTGGTTGTTCCAGGAACAATAACATCATTATTGCTTAGATTGGGGAATCTCACTAATAGCTGTTGATTTTGATCAATAGTTGAAGGATTATTTGTTATTGATACACTTTGACGAATACCTTTCACACCACGGGGTTCTCTTATTTTTCTGTAAGGATTTAATTTGTTTGCCGACATTTTTAAGGATTAAATTTGTTATAAAAATAATTCAATTACCACTGATACTAGAGTATTGATACATGTATAATTATTAGTCATACTAATAAAACTTATTAAATCTCCAGCCTTAACTTCAAAAGGTGTATAAAAGTTATTAAAACCGTGTGTGACACCATTATCCAAACTCATTTTGTAACTAGTTGACTTATCATTAACAATCATCTTAATGGCTATAATATCTGTGCTTGTTCTTAAACTTACTAAACTAATACCCAATATTTGTCCTGGAAAGTTCATTACATAATAACCACCACCATCACCAAAATTAAACTTTTTATTTCCATGTATTGGACCATCAATTCCAGCATATATACTTATTATTTTTCTGTCTGGTTTATTTTTAATATTACCAACTATATTTTCAACATTTAAAACTCTGATGCTTAGGGTAGCGACACTCCGATGTAAATTTTTATCCTTAGTATCCATTGTTTGAAGCTCACTCTTCATATTTAATATTTCTTTTTCTACGTTTTTTTTTTGACACCAAGTATGCTCATTTTATTAAATAAATTATATAACTTCTAAAACACAATTAATTGGTAAATGATTAATTATCTTGTTATTATTTTCATCTCTTATTTCTAATTTCAATTCTGTTATAACATCATTTACTAAACACTTATATTCCGGATGCTCAAATCTCGCTGTTATAACTTCACCAAACTCTTTATTCTCGACTGGAATAACAGCCAATAATGTACTTGGCTTACCATCAAGATAATTATGAGAAGTGCTAACTTGTTCCAAATGGATATATAATGATTTATGGATAGCAAAATCCTCAAATTTGTTTCCATAATGTAATTCATTAGGTTCGAATTTACGTTTATTATTAAACCCTAACATATTTCCCAAACCCTTACTTATCCTTAACTCAGTAGTAGTGTTTAATGAAGCGATACCATTTGCTTCATTTACGGATAATACAATATTTTCTTTTTGAAATTCATCCACTATTTGTTGAAAACTATAATAACCATTCATAATCCTTTGCTGTGTCTCTCCGGTTTTTGTTATAAACCCATGATAAACATTATACCAACCTATACTGTATCTTATAAATTTCAAACCAATACGTTTATTTCCATTTCTGTTATTTATGTATTGTTCTAAGTTTATTGTATTATCAATATTTGAAATAGTATGAAACATTTTTAATATAAAAAAATGATAACAAAAGAATTTAAATATAATCCTAATGTTTCATATAATCCAGGTATTAAATATTCTGAAAAAGATCATCAATTAAAAACAAATCTTGTAAATCAAACGATATTTGTAAATCAAAAAGAGAACTTTAAAACAGCTTTTCCTGATTTATTTCAAAACTATCAAAACCCATCAATACACACTAACGAACCATGGAATGCCTGGATTCATTCTTCATTTGATTGGTGGCAATGTCAGTTAAATTTTGCAGTTTGGTGTGCAAGTACAGGATGTGGTGTTTCTTATAATGATCATATACAAAATACTTCAAATCTTACAAAGTCTTTTTATATGTTTCATTTATATTATTGCATTGCCAGAATTTTAAAAGAACTTAAATCACCTTTACCAACAGATTCTTCTTTCTGTTATTACAAGAACCCATATGACAAAGCTGCATATCAGAAATTATGTGATGAATTTAATATTTCTCCAAATACAGATTGGAGACAAAAACTAGAATCATCATGTCAAGGATTAGGAAGTTTTGAGCAATATTATAAACCAAGTGGTGAATATAGACAAAATCATAAAAAGGATGGTCCATTGTTTAATATTCGTGATACAATTTATCATGAAAAAGATATAAGTATGGCTTGGACAACATTTATTTTAGATAAATCAGAAGGTTTTACACGAGCAGGTATTGAACGTATTAATGAAAGTATTAAAATTTACGTATGGGCTTTGTTGGGTGCTCAATCTCAAACAAAAACAGAAATTTTAAAAGTAGGAACAGGATTTGATGCACAAAAACAATTCTTAGCAAATGTACAAGATGTAATAAATAGTCCTATCGATTTACCCACCCAGATATCGAATTATGAAAATGTTTTAAAATATGCAAGAAGTAAAGTTGATTATGCTTATGGACTTGGTTTATATATGTCTCCCAGTGATATGGTTTTACAAATTGGAAGTATTGTTGGTTATAATAATAAAATTATAATTGCAACAGAAAATCAAACACTTGGGTTAAATGATGATTTAAATAATAAAAATTTTGATCATGTTGATTTTAAACCAAAAGAACCTGTAAAACCACAAGAACCTATAAAACCTGAAAAGCCTAAAGAACCAAAAATAGATCCAATAAAAAAAATTGAACATGAAGATCATGAAGATAATAAACAAGCAATAATATTTGTAAGTATTGTAATAGGATTTACAGCACTTTATTTTTTCAAATAATCTCTAGCAGCAGTAAACAATAAACTAACAACTAAAATAAGCAATGCCCATAAGTTGTTTGCAAACCAATTTACTACGTCTTTTGTTGCAGACAATAACCAAGAAACAATAGAACCTATAATACCTGGTAATGCAGCTGCTAATTTTCCTGCAAGAAAAGATAATAATTTTCCAAGATTTTTTAATTGTTTTTTTATCCAGTCTTGTACACCACCTTTTGATGGAGCAGAAGAAGGAGAAAGAGAAGTAGTTCCACCAGTAAATGCCTCAACAATAACACCAATAATCATTCCAAAAGCAGTTAAAACACTAACTATTGTTATTCCTTGTTCGCTGAATAATGTTCTTATTCTTTCACCTAATGTTTTGTCTTCGTTTAACATTTTATGTATTGTTTGTTTAAATCTGTTTACTTGACTACGTAGTTTTTCTTTATTAATATTAATTACTTCTAGTCTTGCACTTCTCTCAGATTCCAACTCTCTTATTCGACTACTTATTCTATCTATTTGAAATTCATCATTGTCTTCTTTAGCTTGTTCTAATTTGGCATTTTCTTTTGCTAAGTCTTTATTTGTTTCATTCAGTTTTGCTAAATTATTTGCAATCTCATCTTCCGATGTTGTAAATGCTTTTATTATACCATCCATCTCTCTTTTTGTCATTTCTGTTTGTGTTTCTTCATTTATTAAAGATGTTCCTTGTTCATTAAATAAAGTTTCTATTTCTTTCACATATGTTTCTGCATTACTTGCTATTTCTAATAATTCTTGTCCTTCTTGTTGTGTAGATATTTCTTGTAATGGAATTTCTATATTATCGAGTTCACGAATTGGTGATTTTATCGTTCTTTGAAAATCTTGAAAATCTGCTCTAGCTTCTCTTAAATTATCAGATATTTTATAATCATCTACACCTAAAACATCCCTGACAAAATTAACACCGTATTCTCTTTGAAGAGTGCTAAATTTATAAAACTTTAATACTCCTTTTTGGTAATATGTTAATGCAATATCATTACCTTTTTCATCTTTTACATATAAGATTTGTCTTCCCTTATGATCTTCCCCAACAAAAAAAACCTCTTCATTACGCATAGTTTCACCATTTTTTTTATAAAATTGTTTAATCATTTTTTTTGTAGTTTCTTTTTTACGAATTTTAGCATCATTTTCTGATAAATCTCTTGATTTTTCAAATTCCTTATTTATATTATTTTGAAACTCTTCATTATCTTGAAAAGACGTTTCTTCTTCTTCTTCTTCATCATAATCATTATTTTTAAACTCAGGATTATCAAACTCATAACCTCCTTCAGCCATTTTATTCATCTAAAATATTAGATAATAAACAATAAAAAGAACCTGTTAAAAACAACTTAAGATAAAAATAATTAAATTTTTTATTTAACATTATTTTTACATTTTTTACTAATTTTTCTTTTGTTTCTTCATCCATTTATTTAATTAAAAATTGATTCATAGTTTGGTGGATTTCCGTTATCAACTAAAATTATTTTATTAAAGAAAATCAAAGATTTTCCATTTTTTTTTTAATTCGTTTTTTACTCTATTTTCTGTTTCCTCAATTAGTTTTTTTCTTTCATTATCATTCATTACTGTTTGTGTTTGTTTTGTTCGTATATTTTCTTTCATTTTGTTGTATTTTTCTAATTCATCTAAAATAAGTTTAAATTCATCTGCACTTATCTGTCCGTCAGTTAAAGATTTTGATATTAAATCTTTTATGCTGTTTAACTTGCATTCTGCCATTGTTTTAATTTCATAATGTTTTTTTGATTTTGTTGTCAACTTTCTTCTAATTAATTTAACTAGACCTCCTAAACTTCCACATACAACAGCTGCAATTTGTATGGGAAGTAAGATAGGAAAAGCTATTCCTATACCAGCTAAAACAACATATGTCGAAATTAAACTTGTATCAACACCATCAGTAACATTAACTCCGCGTTTATATTTTTTGTATAGTGATTTACGTTTATCTCTCTCATTTATTAATGTTTTTTCTATTTCTGTTATTTTTTGTAGTCTATAATTTTGTCCATCTTCTATAGGTAATTCTGGATATAAATCAGGAGCTGTAGGTTGTTTCATTTTTTAAAGTAAAAATTGATTATTTTTTTCTCTTAAATCCCACAGAATTCTTTCTCTGTCAGTTATCCCGGTTTTTTTTTTTTTTTTTTTTTTGGAATTTTTTTGTTGTTTTTTGGGTGTTTTTAATAACGTTTTTTTTCATAAAAAAGTTAAAAAAAAAATTTTTGGGGAGTAAGAAAATTTGGTGTTTTTTGGGTGTTTTTTGCTTTTTTTATGAAAATTTAGTGCTCTTTAACTTGAAATGAGGGTAATTTTTTGGGGGTCAAATTTTTTTTTTGGGGGGTGCGCTGGACTCGTTAAAGTACTATACTACTAATCCTGCCTAAACCTTGGACAGCGATGTAACATTACAACAAATAAACAAACTAAAAAAAATTAGTTGACATTGGCTTAACTCATCAGATTGATACAAGCGTAGACTAACATGAAACAAAATCATGACCACAGAACGGACGAGACCGGATATAGGATCCCTACAACTACAAATGTAAATAGTCACTACATTTAATTGAAGATCTAATTGTAGTATTCGCTCTTACTTCTGTAGCAGCTAGTTCAAAGCCAATAAAAACTTATACAAACAGTATGTATCTGAGACTAATCAGTCCAACGTAATTCATTAAGCACGGTCAAATAATTTATAGAAATACATTTTTTTTGTGTACATAGATCAATCTGCTTAAATACTGTCCGAATGCTTCATGTATTTAACGTCAGATCGAGATGTCGCGATTAAAAATTTGAAAATATGTCGGTTCCTCCAAAATGTATGTGAATGTGATACATTTTAAATGTAACATACATCCATTTAATACTTACAGTATCATGATAGATAACAATTAAGGACCAATAATACAAAATAATAAAAAATGATTTATACTAAAGTTATATAAATAATAAATAATTTACCTCTGATGATACACCTGCGTAACTTTATGATAATTGTTATACAAAACAGAAGATATGGTATGATTGCAAATGACACAACTGCCCCCAAAAGACAAAAATGACATAAACATTAACAACTATAGGTAACCGTACGGCCTTCAACAATGAGCAAAGCCCATACCCCATAGTCAGCTATAAAAGGCCCCGATAAGACCATGTAAAACAATTCAAACGAAAAAACCAACGGCCTTAATATTTATGTAAAAAAAATGAACGAAAAACAAATATGTAACACATAAACAAACGACAACCACTGAATTACAGGCTTATTCCTATTTTTACAAACTTACCGATCCTAACTGCAAACAGGAACTGATTAAAATGGCGATGCTATAATTGGTGGATTCTTGATTAAGCAATGGTGATTATAAGATTAAATTAGTTAGCAATAGTCCGATTTGCATGGACTGTTCATTAAAGATATTCAAGATAAGCAATTACATGTATGCTTTCGTTAATCGACGCTGTTAGCAAATCTGTACCTACATTATCAATGTCGTAAATTGAATCCTATTTCATAGAGCCCCGGGATAGGGCTTATAATTTACAAACGGACATTTCATCTTAAGTGGATACTATTTATTTATCGCCTGGTGGTGTATGAATGTGGTTGAGGAAGATTACAACATGATATTAAAACCCCAACATACAATGAAAATACATGTATATGTCTTTTCCTCTTTCATAACAATGTGAAAATATTTCTGGCCATCAATAAGTATATGATTATGCTATACTAGAAAGATGAAATAAGTTCAATCCACAGAAATAATGGAGCGTAGACCCGTATGTCTCACTGCTTGATTGGAGTGTTGACAATATATAGTGACATACTACACATTTACATTGTTTGTGTATTTTGTACTTCAATCATCACGGAGTATCCTTGGAGGTATGGCAATATGTGTGTCGCCTGAGCTGTTGCAAAAACATATCTTTCTAAAAGTATTAAGATGTTACACTAGTGTTTCAGGTAAAGATGAAGGTTGGCAGAGTTAAAACGTTTAAACCCGAGGCAACTTTTTGCACTTGTCCTACGTCAGGAACCTTAAGTTCAGTGGTTGTCGTTTGTTGATGTGGTTTATAAGTGTTTCCTGTTTTTAACTCACCTTTCCTAAAAGGAAATGTGAGCTTTTCTCATCACTTGGCGTCCGTCGTCGTCGTCGTCGTCTGTCGTCGTTAACAATTTTTCAAACATCTTCTCCTCTGAAACTACTTAATGAATTTGGATGAAACTTAGCATGATTGTTCCTTAGATTTTCCTGCACAAAGTTTGTACTTCGATTTTTGATCCGTCAAAAAACATGGCCGCCGTTACTTAAAATAGAACATAGGGGGAAAATGCAGTTTTTGGCTTATATCTCAAAAACGAAAGCATTTAGAGCAAATCTGACATGGGGTAAAAATGTTCATTAGGTCAAGATCTATCCGCCCTGAAATTTTCAGATGAATCAAACAACCCAATGTTGGGTTGCTGCCACTTAATTGGTAATTTTAAGGAAATTTTGCAGTTTTTTGTCATTATCTTGAATATTATTATAGTTTAAACATATTTTATTTGCTGAATTAAAGCAAAATGGATTAGACACAAGTAAATCATACTTATGAAGTCTTCTCCATAATACAATATAAAGTTACAATAATAGTATAATATAATGGACATGCATATAAAACAAACAGTTTATACAATATAATACTAGCTATCATAGGTGAACAAAGAGGAGACAAAGTAAAAAAGGAAGAAGAATATTTTGTTCGTTCGAAAGTTCCAAGTGTCCGCAAATTAATAGTTTTGTATCTAAAACAAAGTTTTCAGATAGCCAGTTAAGGTTATCGAATAAGTTTTTCCTACATAATGTGTATTTTGGGCAAACGAAGAAGTAATGGTAGACATCCTCAATATCGGACCCACAATATTATTATAGATAAAGATAAACTGTAGACAGCAAAAATGATCAGCAAAGTAAGATCTACAAATAAGTTTTCTATGACCAACATCGTCAATTGACCCTTTAAGGGGTTATTGTCCTTTAATGACAATTTTTCACAATTTGTTCATCATATTGCTTACTTTAAAAAAATCTCTTCTCTAAAATTACTCAACCAAATTCAACCAAACTTCAACTGAATGATCAGTAGGGTGTATAAAATAAAGTTTGTGTTTTATTTTCTATTTCGTCAAAAAACATGGCCATCATGGCTATAAATAGAACACAGGGTAAAATGCAGTTTTTGGCTTATATCTCAAAAACTCCAGCATTTAGAGCAAATAAGACAAGAAGTTAAAGTATTTATTAGGTCAACCTGTCCTGACACTTTCAGCCGAATTGGGTAACTGGTTTTTCAGGTATAATGCCCGTAAATTGATGATTTTAAAGAAATTTTGCAGTTTTTGGTTATTATCTTGAATATTATTATACATGTAGATACAGATAAACTGTTAATAGCAAAAATGTTAAGCAAAGTAAGATCTACAAATAAGTCAATTTGACCAAAATTGTCAATTGACAATTAACTTAAGGAGTTATTGCCATTTAAAGACTTTTTTCACAATTTGTTCATCATGTTGACTTACTTTAAAAAATATTCTCCTTTTTTTTTTGCTTTTGAAGAAAAAAGGACGATTCAAAGAACATTTAAATAAATTGAAAAGCCAAAATTATCATTGATGAGAGATTTAACCAAAAAAAGTAAGGTGAGCGATTCAGGCTCTTGAGAGCCTCTTGTTTTATATATATTTAATTATTATGTTATACTGTTGGTTTTCCTGTTTTAATAAGATTTACACTTACTTGTCATTTTTGGGCCCTTTAAAGCGTGCTGTTAGGTTTCAGCCAAGGCTCCGTATTGTAGACTATCATTTAACTTATTATGGTTCACTTTAACAAATTGTGACTTGAATGGAGAGTTTTCTCATTTGCAGTCATACCACATCTTACTATAACTATTAACGTTCTATTCATTCTATTGAATGTGACTTGTACTACAATGTATCGATCAAGTGTGAAACTGGATCAGGATGATAATCTTACTCGACGTGTTCTTCCGGAAGAAAAAATGTACTCCGGAAAAAAAATATACTCCGGATTTCTCTCTGTAGAAGTCATCCTTTTATCGTAGTTTGTCATTTCCTTTATTTGTTCATTTTCATATAATGTTCTTTTCAAGTCTTTTAAAGATTATTGACCCCACATTTCATTAACCTTCTTGAAAAAGAAACCTACAATAGCATTTAAAAGAAACAGGAACAGCGGATATGAATTATGTCTTTAAACTCAAATTAATTAGACGCTGGCATTTTCAATAAAGGGATGGCCCTTTGGCAATGCATGCTTTATAAATACTACAAGAAACAGAAATATTTTATAAAAAGCTGTTTTCAGAATAGTGATACACCTTAACAAAACTTCCAAAATTTATGTAAATCAGAATGCAAACTACGGATACGGTTTTCCATAATTTGTATTACTCATTAAACAATTTGTACTTTTTCGACTGAAAATGAAAAATAATAAATAGTTTCATCCGAAGACTTTTGATCTAATTACTTTAATCAGAAACGCAAGCAGCCAAACATATCAAAGCCAAGGTTGTCTTATAAGTACATTAACACGCGAAATTGTTTTGATGTTCAATACACAGTGAACATCCTTTTAATCAGTTATGTAGTACTACATAGAGAATAATACATGGCAAAATCCGTATCATATGTCGTATCATCCCGAGACATCAATATCAGCCCGAGGGCCTTTAGGCCCAAGGGATGATATTGGTCGAGGGTGATACGGCATGTGATACGGATTTTGCCATGTATTATACGCTTTATCATATATTTCAACAGAAGAGTATATTATATGAACTGTTTTCTGATCCATAGCACTGGGTTACCTTCAGTTCTGCTGTTTGTCTGGTTTCAAAGCCTTAAAATAACTGCTCAATTATATATACGAAGCACCTGGGTTCTCTTACAATCTGTTGTTTTGAAAATATTTTGTTTATTATTGTATTTATTTGAGTGTTTTGTATATTTTATAGTTGCATTTAGTGCGCCAAAAAAAAATTTGTTGTAAAAACTTGATGTTTGTAACGTCACATACAATATGAAAACTTGATGTTCGTGACGTTACATACCAAACAATGACGTCATTCAAAAAATTGACCTTATTTTAAGGAAATTTTTTCTTAAGCAAAAAAAAAAAACAACAACAGACGATGTAAAAAAAAAAAAAAAGGTATGCGATACGGGTTTTACCATGCGATACGGGGTATGCGATACGGGTTTAGCTATGCGATACGGGGTATGCGATACAGGGTATGTGATACAGATTGGAAAAACGAACCTTTATTAGATATACAAAATAGCTGTATTTTGTACTAAATATATGATAAATGTAATTAATATCCCTCATGTCTAATATGATATACGTTTGAGTTAAAGCGGGGTGATTGACAGGAATAACTCATATAATTGATAGCATTATTAGGACAAATCACAGATTACACATTTTATTGATGTTAATTAATTCAATTATAGTATAACAACCTCCTACATGTATCAACATCAATGCTGTTGGAGATTGGAAAGTTTGATGACTGTGAATGAAATTGATATCAGTACATTGTAACGTATATTATAATGATGATGGTAATTAGACCATTGACCACAGTTATAATAAACAAAAAACACAAATTCGTCAGTGCACATTTTTGAAAAACCTTTTATGATATTATTTGTAAAACGTATATTTTGAGGTTTGACTTATGTTTTTTAGAGAATAAAAATTTTAAATTTACAATATTGAGATATTTTATTATATAATATGATATAAGTTTAAAAGTAATGTAATGTCCCAAGTCCTTTCCACATAATTATACATTTTTTTTCTTTTTAATTCAGCTTGATCATGTTGATTTGCCTTAAAAAAATAATAAATTTAATACTCAGAAACGTTTCCGCCGAAAATTATATATAATGAAGATATGTTATTTCCATCAGTTAATTTAATGTATCGAGCTGGCATGCAGTCAGTCAACTGCTAGTAGTCCTTTGTTAGTTCATGTGTCATTATCAGTTTGCTTAGTTTCGTTTGATACTTTTTCTGACACCGCACTCGGACTTCTTTTGAATTTTAACCTTTTTTTTCTCTGTGCATACAACTGTGTATTTTTTTCCTACATTGTCTAGAGGTATAGAGGTGGTGTTTGCGCCTGTCCCAATTCAGGAGCTTCTGGCCTTTGTTAGTCTTGTAATTTTAATTTATTTCCTTAAATTTAATACGTTTTGGAGTTTAGTATGACGTCCATTAACACTGACACATTTCTGTTTAGGGACCACCTGCAAAACGCCACCGGGTGCTGGATTTTCTCGTTGTGTTGAAGACCCACAGGTGGCCTTCGGGCTGTTGTCTCTTTCCCCCAGTTCTATTCCCAATTTTATTTTTACATACGGCTGCTGCTGTCAGTGTGAAAGCATACTGTTTACTGTTAAAATATGCTAAATTCATGATACTACATTAAACAAAATTAGAATGCTAAAGAAGAAAAATCTGTAGCGTTCTATTTCATATAAATGAAGAAACGCTTATCCAAATTTTGTAAAATTCCAGGAAGTTGTATTGAAAATCATTCAAGTTTCAAAGCCTTTTAAAAGAAGAAAAAGCTTAAAGTTGATTGCATAAAGCCTCGGTCACAACCTAACGGATAGCTCGAACGGATGCCTAACGGATAACTTTTTTTTAATCCGTTCATGTCCGTTAGACGTCCGTTCTTATGCGTTAGACGTCCGTCCATATCCGTTGCCTGTCGGTTTTAATTAAAAGTGTCCGTTTTATCCGTCGACTTCCGTTCTGTCCGGTGGAAGATTTTGAGCATGTTCAAAACTTTGAACGGACGTCCAACGGATGAATTGTCCGTTTAACGTCCGGGAGGTATTCATTTTGTACGATACTCGTCCGTTTCGTTTCCGTTTTGTATCCGTTACATGTCCGTTATGTACATCCGTTGGAGGTCTGACAGGTAAATTCACCAACGGACTTCTAACGGTCGTCTAACGGATAAATCGGGATGTTGAACAAATGTGAAACGGACTTCTACCGGACGTATAACGGATAAAACGGATGATGAACGGATCTGAAACGGATAAACGCCAATTGGAATTAAAATTCATGAATTCTTATTATTCAAAATCGATCGTAGAGTAAGGACGCGTCATCACAGTCAAGCAGCTCTTATTTAGGCCAGACACTGCCCGTTGCCGGCATTTTGAAGAACAAACCAAAACTAGTTACACGGAAACATTTTGAATATTTATGCGATTTACATGTATTATTATTGTCGCCTGCAATTTTTCTGTATATCTTATTCGTCCGTTTTATCCGGTACGCTTCCGTTAGGTGTCCGTTTTATGCGGTACTCGTCCGTTGGACGAGAAACGGAGCCGTACCGGACAGAACGGATGTCGAACGTACATCCAACGGACGAGTACCGCATAAAACGGACACCTAACGGAAGCGTACCGGATAAAACGGATAAACAAGATATACGAAAAAATTAAAGGCGACAATGATAATACATGTAAATCTCATTAATATTGAAAATGTTTTGTGTAACTGGTTTTGGTTTGTTCTTCAAAATGACGCTAAAGCGCAGTGTCTGACCTGAATAACAGCTGTTTGATTGTGAAGATGTGCCCTTACTCTAAGATCGATTCTGAATAATAAGAATTCACGAACCCTAAGAAATCTAATTGGCATTTTTGATGAGAAATTTTCAATTGGCATTTATCCGTTTCAGATCCGTTCATCATCCGTTTTATCCGTTATACGTCCGATAGAAGTCCGTTTTACATCCGTTTTATCCGTTAGAAGTCCGTTTGTGAATTTATCTGCCAGACCTCCAACGGATGCATAACGGACACGTAACGGATACAAAACGGAAACGAAACGTACAACAAGTACGAGTACCGTACAAAACGGACGCATAACGGACGTCCAACGGACATTGCATCCGTTGGACGTCCGTTCAAAGTTTTGAACATGCTCAAAATTTTCCATCGGACAGACCGGTAGTCGACGGATAAAACGTACGCTTAACGGACACGCAACGGATATGGACGGACGCCTAACGGATAAGAACGGACGTCTAACGGATCAGAACGGACGTCTAACGGACATGAACGGATTGAAAAAAGTTATCCGTTAGGCGTCCGTTCGAGCTATCCGGTAAGGTGTGACCGAGGCTGTACATCAACGGACTCCCAACGGAAAACAATAATTTAAACAGACAACCTTTATTTTCATCCATTAGGCGTCCGTTCGTCTTATCCGGTAAGGTGTGACCGAGGCTTAAAGAACGTATGTTTATTAGTACTACTACATTATTGAAGTAAAATGGATAAACATTTTTGTATCCATGGATGCACCTTTTTTGCATTTTTATTTTAAATTGCATATTTTCAAAATAATCAAGCAAGCAGAGAAAAAGAATGACATTGGTATATTGTAACAAAATTCAAAGGTCCTCCTATAATATGTTTTAAAGTCAACCACCATGACCAAATTCGACAGTTGGTCTCTCCTATGGATCATTGCACGCGATGGCTGAGAATTAAAATCATCTTTGCAAATAAAAACAAATCCTACGTTTTGAGGAGGTATTACAGCTGGTGAACTATCAGACTTCGAGGGCTCCAGAATCCACTCAGTAGTCAGAGTTTTGGTAATGTCATGTTATAAAGGATACACATTGATTTTAAAATTATAATATTGATTATTGATATCATTAAATTAAATGCAATACAATTAAAATAATTATTAGAAAAAAAAATGTATTTATTTATTTACAAAAATATTAAATTACAACAGCATGAATGGTTATACTTCAAGGGTCTTATTCAAAATTATCACATATATCATGGATATGTTCAATTTGAACTAGTATACATTTTTTGTTAAGAGGCAAGCTGATGCCTGCCTCTGGGTTTTGGATTTTCACGCTGCGGTGAAGAGCCAATGGTGGTCTTGTGTTATTTTTGTGCTCTTTTGTTGGGTTGTTGTATCTTTGACACATTCTTTGTTTCCATTCACCATCATATTTTTATATCAAATGCACTGGATTTGAAAGCAATTTTTTTAACCACGATACAGTTTGATTTGTTTTGATGCGTAATTTATTTGAAATTTCATTTAAAGGAGGAGGACGAAATTGTTCGCTTGAATGGAAAAAGCATGTCAATCTCTAACTTGATGTCTCAGTGAGAATATAAAAAAAGAAGATGTGGTATGATTGACAATGAAACAACTATCCACAAAAGACCAAAATGACACAAACACTAACAACTATAGGTCACAGTACGGCCTTCAACAATGAGCAAAGACCATACCGCATAGTCAGCAAACGACATCCACTGAATAACAGGCTCCTGACTTGGGACAGGCACATACATAAATAATGTGGCGGGGTTAAACATGTTTGAAGTTTACATTGGTTATATTGCTGGTTCCAAATATTTTAATATCGATTATTGATACCATTAATGCAGTAATAAAAAAAAATAATAATTGATAAAAAATAATTAAATTATTGATTAACAAAATTAATAAACACAACAGCATGCAAAGTAATATACGACAAGGGCTTTATTTAAAAGAAATCACATATCATCCCGCCTCTTGGTGCGAAATTTTCTTGCTGTGTTGCAGACCGATTGATGGCCACCGGCTGTTTTTATGTCAGGAATGTTGTTTCTTTGACACATACCCCGTGTCCATTCTCAATTTTATGTTAACATTAAATGCATTGGATTTGAAAGCTATTTTTTTTAACCATAATACAGATTATACAGATTGGATTTGTTTTGATACTTTAGATATGAAGTTTCTTTAATATATTTCCTAGATGTATGAGGGTTAACCTTTCCGAAGCACCTGATACAATGTATCACCCGCAAAATTTGGTGTGGTTCGTGTTGCTCAGTCTTTAGCTTTCTATGTTGTGTCTTCTGTATTATTATTTGTCTGTTTGTCTTTTTATTTTTTGCCATGGCGTTGTCAATTTATTTTCGATCTATGAGTTTGACTGTCCCTCTTGTTCTGTTTGTCCCTCTTTTACTATACACCTATGCTTGTTACTCAAAATATCTGTTTCATTACATGAATTGAATTGCTGTTTTGTTTTTATCTTCCCTCTCATTTGAATGAATGATTACCCTAAAGGGTTAACCTTGTCTTGAATATTTTAGTCAAAACAATGATAAACCCTTTTAGTGATCATTATCTTTTACGTCTGTATAGTGATCACGTGATGAAATTTTAAAAAAGCTATCATTCACAATTAGTTTTCGACCAAGGAGGTCATATAACAACTTTGTTTTCGGCATTACATGATTTTAACATCTAGAACTATGAAAAGTTCAAATTGAGCATACCCACATTTTAGAAAGTACCAAATGCAAAGTTATCGATCAAAAACGTACATGTACTTAAAAAGAATTGTGTGGTACATGGTAGTGATAAAGCAACCCAACAACGCATTATATTTCAAACATAGACCTTGTTTTTAATTTTGTATGCGCTGTAGTTTAAATAATCAAGAGGTTCCAAGTGTCATGGTAAATCCTAAAACAACTATTAAATAGACAACCGTAAACACGAAAAAACAAAACTTGTCAAAAAATTCAGCGAGGTCTTTGTTGGTATTGTTATCCTGTTCAAAAGGCCGAACCGTGTCGTTGTTGTTCCATGCAGACTTGCCACCTTGTTTAGTATTGACTTTTCTAGGTACCTTGTCGTCAGATAATTCTACTGTAGCAGTTTTGCATTTAAGTTTTCTACATTTGTTTGCGAATCCATGGACCCATTTTGGCATGGCATCAGTATCAGGTTTATGGTAAAGTCTTATAATTAGTACGGTCAATATGATGACAAACGAAGCTAGACCAAGCGTAACGGTTAGGAATATAACTGAAAAATTAAAAAGAAAAATATATCAAAACGATTTAACTTGAATACATGTACAATATGGATGGAAGATGATATTTTTCTCATTCAAAAGGCAAGCAAGTGTTAATTATTTTTATATAATACCTTTTTGTTTATTAAAAATCTGCACTTTCACTAAACATTTTAAACCATACAATGCTTTTATATACATGTATAACGGAAGACACAAGGTTATCATTCGAGGTTACCATGTTAGATTGTAAAATTGACTCAGTTTAAGAGGAAACATATAATTGACTTTGTGTTTTACCATTTCGATGCACACATGCAGAAAAGCGAAAGGCATTTTAATCCCAGGCATATATTACCTTAGCCGTATTTGGCACTACTTTTTAGAATTTTAGATCCTCAATACCCTTCAACTTTGTATTTGTTTGGTTAATATATATTTTGATATGAGCGTCACTGATGAGTCTTATGTAGACGAAACGCGAGTCTGGCATACTTAATTATAATCCTGTTACCTTTGATAACTATTTACTCAGTTTAACATTATATTACAGTTATTGTCTTTGTATGATGTAGATTTGAGGTTATATCTTTGGGATTTGTTACAAAAATGTATTGTTCACCTGATATTTGAATTGAATAATGTAATACGTGTACTTTAATTAAAAAAAAGGACCAACTCATATCTTAACATCATTCAACACTGCAGTACACAGATAAAACAATAACTGAAGGTAATATTTGCTACAGTGTGTAAATTGTAGAGGCACTCATAAATAACAAAATATACCCTTACCAAGAACGGAAGTATGTTTTGAAGTTGTTGGCAAACTATCCGAAAACAATGTCAGTAATACAGCTAAGGCTAGAAGTACAGTCAAGATATATCCAACCTTCTCTCCTGACTCTACTGGTAACATAAACGTTACTGAGGTTAGCACAGCTGTGACAATAACAGGAAATATGACACTCATCAAATAATAACCCGGAAGTCGTTGCACGTGCAAAGAAAACAACAATTCAGAATAGGTCAAATCGTCTTCAATTATTTCGCCATGGTGCTGGTCGGTAGAGAGTAGGTCCCATTCGCCATTTGTCCTGTAGTTATTAAGGTTGACATGAGTTTTCAAAAATGATAAATTAACTGCCGTTGAAGGAAAACCCCAGCTAGCTAGTTCTACTTCGCATGTCTGGATATCATATGGGAAGAACGTGACATCCATGTCACATGACGTAGACAGAACAGCTGGTGGTTCCCATCGTACCTCTCCGTCATACTGTATCCTTAACTGAATGTCATCTTGACCAAGATTTGTTAAACCAATAACCCTGAAAGAGTTTAAAATAAAAGTTGTATACGACTTTCATTAATTTTTCAAAATGAATTAATTTGTAAGTAATAAGGTCTTTTAAAAAAGAGGGGCGAATGATACCAGAGGGGCAGTTAACCTCACACATAATTACATAATTGTAATGGAATTCAATATCTACAATAAGTCAACCGACAACAAACTGTCAAAGGGACTGAACTAGAGAGCAACATTCATAAAAACATGAACAACAATACACAAACAAAACTTTGAAAGCTAATATATACAATGAATGTAAATGTTGAATAAGGGAAGTGACAGATAAAAATCGATAATTTCAACAAGTGCCCTGATTATCAGCTAACTTATCATGACTTCGCATGTGAAGAAATAGCACCACGCTTTCTCACGCGGTAATAATCCTTCCATTAACTCCGAGGGGACTTTCGGAAGTTACATGTTGCAAGGTTCTTATCATGAATTATATTACCCTTAATTGTAAGTGTGACTCCAAAGTTTTCGGAATTGTGGCTATTGCAGGTTTATTGTTCCTTTTGTTCCTTTTTGTTATTTTGTTCTCTGATCGCGCTTGAAAAGTTTGCCAACCAACGATCAATTACAATCTTTCATACTTTTATCATACCCGTGATGAGATACTTAACAGGTTAACTCGTAGGATGAAGGAAAATATTCAGAAGATTGTTTTGTCTATATATTTATATAGGATCAACTTTGTGATAGTATTTTTTATGTTATAAAGGAGGTAAATCCTTTTTTGTTTTTAATCTTAATCCGACAGTTATTATATGAAAATGTAAGGAAAACATAATTACGAGTTCTCAACAATCAATTCAGGATGCCATAATATTTTTTGCGAAGCGTAAATATGCTCTATGTTTCCATAAGAAGATTTTGTCCATGCAAGTCTGCTATCATTCCAAACCTGAAATCAGAATTGTTTTGTAAAAATGTACATTTATATAAATGTTGCTATTTTTATCTCCTTGGTTTTCAATGTGTGTAGGAACTCCGATTCATATGAAAAAAAGAGATGGTCGATCCGGAGAGGCTTACAGCAATCTCGCGTCCTTCATTTCAAAATGAATTGTAACATTCATGATGACACACATTTCCTCAAAAAAAAGTTCAGAGGTAAATTACAAAACACTTGATTCCAATCGACTTTTCATGATCTTAGTAACACAATGTAATTATTACTTTTGAATGCTCCTTTTAGAAATTTCATAGAGTTGTTAAAGCGTTGATTGAGTTGGCTCTCGAAAAAATAATAATCAAAGGTACCAGGCTTATAATTTGATACGCCAGACGCGCGTTTTGTCTACATAAGACTCATCATTGATACTCAGATCAAAATAGTAATAAAGCCATACAAGTACAAAGTTGAAGAGCATTGAGGACCAAAATGTTGTGCCAATTCGGCTAAGTATCGATGCCTGGGATAAGAAAATCTTTAGTATTTTGAAAAATGCATACTTTTGTAAACAGGAAATTTATAAAAATTATCATATACGTGAAAGAGTCGAATAATTGATCATTAAAGAGACAGAAACATTTGACACTTGACAATCTTTCCAACTTCTCGATAGAGACAGACATTTTAATGATGTTGCCGCAAATAATACTCACCACGGTAAACCATCCAGACGTTGTCAATGTTTGAGTTTTCATTTCCTATAACAAAAGAAATACAATTAGAAATCTAAATGGTTAACATATTTCTTTAAATCTATTTTTTTATAATAATATTGCGTTTTATTGCCTCCTTTTGAAAAAAAGTAAAAGCACATCAAAAACAACTGTCGTATTTCTAACTTGTTACAGGCAATTTCAAATGTTGAAATAGATGTATGATACGATGTGTAGGATTTTGAGGATTTCGATTTGAAATTAAGTTTTATTGTAATCTAAAGTCACGTATTTGTTGATTATGAAGGAAGAATATCATCAAAGATTTAAAATTTACAACTTGGCATACAAGAAGAACGTTTTGTATACGTTCTCCTATTTATTTGTATTGTTGTCCTGTAATATTATGTTGTCATTTCAATTTTAAAAGTGCGAGGTGTGGCATGCCACAAAACCAGGTACAACCCACCATTTTTTTCCTTTAAAAATGTCCTGTACCAAGTCAGGAATATGGCCATTGTTATATTACTGTTCGTTTCTGTGTGCGTTACATTTTAACGTTGCGTCGTTTGTGTTCTCTTATTTTTTAGTGTAAATTAACATTGCGATAAGAAGGGTCACAGTACTTGTCTATCCCAAATTCATGTATTTGGTTTTGATGTTATATTTGTAATTCTTGTGGGATTTTGTCTGATGCTTGGTCCGTTTGTGTGTGTGTGTTACATTTTAGTGGTGTGTCGTTGTTCTCCTCTTATATTTAATGCGTTTTCCTCGGTTTTAGTTTATTTCCCCGATTTTGTTTTTTGTCCATGGATTTATGAGTTTGTGGTGCTCGAAATGAAACTATTGGATAGCCAAATAAAATACGGAATCAAAGAGCATTGCACATAAAAAGTGTTCCAAATACAGTTAGGATTTATATTTAGGGAGGAACCTCAGTAATTCGAACAATGAACATCTCATTAACAGGAATTCAGATAGAAAATCAGCAAATAAATAATATTTCAAACATTATAACTTTCCTAACAGTGTAAGTAATTCTGAAAAATTAAGAAATACTTATTTATCTGATAAGCTATTTACATAGAGTTAAATACATGAGGATAATTTTGAAATCTATTCGTAAACTCATAAGTGTAATGATATAATATATAGTCTAGAGTTAGTAAACAGTTTATGAGAAAATCTAGCTAATCATGTTAATAGCCAAACGTTCCATGGCATTAAACATGTTATATTAGAAAAACAGAACTTCATTTTGAGTTGTTTATACTGTATAAACACATGTAACATCAATAGATATTTCAAATGGGAAAAATACACACTTAAAACAAATAGATTTGATCCTAGTTCTTGATCTGCGATTAAAACATCAAAGTATCGACATAACTTTGAAATAAGAGCTGAAAAAGCTGAAAATGCAACTTGTCGATTCTTATTGATCAAGGCGTTGAAAAGAAATTTGTGAAATACATTCATCTTCATTACTCTCCTTTAATAATGACATTTCAATAAATTGAAATGTTTAAACATTAAACTATTTCAATTATCTATTGTCCGATTGGAAATGTAAATCCATTACAGCCAAAGTTTTTTTAATTACATTGAGATATTTGAAGGGTTAAATATCGACATATTCTTTTGAAATAAACACACTGAAAACATCCTCAATTACGCCAGCAAAAACAGATGTAACGAGTTTCTAATCTGTGCTTACATCATTAAATTCATTAACTCATAACAAAGGTGCGATGAAATTAGTAATTATTTCAAGTCTATTTTATACTTTGGATGATTTGGGCTTAAAATGTCATCTTTATCTTTTTTGTTTGATATGACATGCGTTAAGGTCTCATCATGTATATATAATTACATTCCGCGCTTTATACAAAATGAACTTCGGTCAACGTGTTTACAACCCTATGAAGTTACAAAAAGAAGCATTCACTTCTTAAATAAAAAAAATATATAAAAATAAAAAGACGTGGTATGATTGATAATGAGATAACTCTAGATTCGAGACCAAATAAAACCAAACGTAACACTATAAGTCATTGTATTGTCATCAGGATGAGATTAACCTCTGTCGTGTAGTTAATGGTCCCGAAATGACAAGACCACTTTAGCATGTTTAGAGTTTAATATTACATACATTGTTTAAATTTTGTTAAGCGTTGACGAGTGTTCCAACAGTTTTTTCTTTCTTTTTAAGTTGTCAGAATTTAGATAGAACTGTGTTAAAAGCCCTTCAGATTAATAAGAACTGTTTTATTTTTTAATTCTCCAAAGGTTGGATACAACCATTTTAACTTCAGAGGTCACACGATCATACCGGTCGAATTTCTTTGTTGGTAAAAACTGTAATTCACAGTCTCAAATTTTCTGTATGACATAATGTTGATTTATGATTGTGGTTCCTATGTCGAGCAAATACTTCGATGACGTTAAATTACGTATCTTAAACTATTTGACCCTTCCTACAAAAAAATACCCCAGCAACTGTAACAAAGCGAGGCAAAGGCAACAATAAAGTAAAACATGGAGTAAAATTAAATTCATGTTTTTCTTTATTTTAAACTGAGTTTATATTTTTACACTAGGTTCTACCTGTACAATAAATATAAATACACCATGTTACAGCTTATGCGAATAGGATTTGTACCAAAACATGAATCAAGATTGGACATTCCCCCTAGCTTGGGACAGTTGTGTAACAATACAGTTTAATAAATTTGTCAACTTACGAGCGAATTAATGGTCAGGAGGTTATACTCAGCCTGTACAGTTACGGGCTCTTCTGGGAGAACATGTTTGTTATAACTTGTCAGTAAAGCTGTATGTATATTTTCTGCATCACTGACACTGTACGAGGATACAAACTTGACTGAAAAATATAGAATACCTGTCAAAACTTGTTTCTGTAAACAATATTTGCGCCGATTAACATTTTGGGGATCCACACACATATATCATGTTACGAATATTCGTGTAGGTTCATAAACAGAATAATATGTAGGAGTAACCAATTGGAACCGTGTTTAACCTGGTAAAATTTGACTGAAGATGACGCACTCCAAATTTATCCAGGTTGTTAAAATCTGTGCAGTTTATTGACATGTCATGTGAATACAATTTTCTGAAGATGCACAAAATTTTGCAGATTAAAGTCATTACAAAACATTGAAAACAACGCTATTAATAATTTATTGCGTCCGAAGCGCTTTTCTGGATTTGCATTCATCGGGAACGCTCAAATCCAAACATTTGAAATCCTAAGATGTATAAGTACCGAAACCGTTGAATAGCTATATGTCAAAAATACCTAAAATAAGTACCCAAATTAATCTAAGGCCAACTTTACCTGAGGAAGTTGAAACCTTAGTTACAATTAAAACTTATTTGTATATATATATATATTTATATACAACTCGTCTAAACATCAACCAAACAATGTTAGATCTCTAAATTTGTTTTCGCAAATGTTTGGTTCTTCCCTCGCCGGGATTCGAACCCATGCTACTGTGATATCGTGATACCAAATTGCCTGCACTGCAGTCGTCCCACTAGACCACACGACCACCTGGGCTCTACAATAATAGAGCTTTCGCTGGCCGTGTGTTACCTTTCCACGTCAGTTTCAATCTAGCGGTGTACTGCAGTACATGACATATAAGGCATGAAGATTTTATTGTTACAGATCAGCTAAATTATCTATAGTAAAATTTATATATATATAACATACAATTTACGTAAATGTTTCGATACTGAAAAGAATGAAAACAAAATGACAACATTATCTATTTAACATTATCACGATAAGTCAATCAATTCACATTCAATTTCCATAATTGCAAAAAGTAAATGATCTGTAGAATAACATTGTTTCGAGTAATTAAACAATGCTCTTAAATTAAACGATACTTAATTATTAGATTTAATATATGAAACACCTTAATATTTGACTTTGAAGAAAATAAACACTTACAGTTTGATTCTACGATAACAATCGAAATCACAGTAAAATATACTCCTTTTTGCATCAACATCATTTTCACCAATGTAATCAATTGCAAAGTCGGAATGATTAAATTAGGTATTAGCTAGTGCATGATTTCAGTATTAATTTATCAATTAAGCCATCTTAATACTAGAGACGTAATCGACAACTACATTTAGATTTACACAATAATGGACATGACTTTTTGCAATCTTTGCAACCAATGCATGCATATGAATAAATGTTTTGTTTTGAGACCTAACCTGGTCCCTTAACAATCATGCTGCTATTATAATGAAAATCGAATTTTAGATGATATTTGTTTAGGTTTTTTTTCTAATTAGATTGACATTAATTTTATTAAAAGTAATAAAGTATGTATCGCGTTTAATTAAATTGTTTAATGTTATAGAACTTTATCATTGGTTTATATGATTTGAAACAACTTTTCATTCCGGAATCAATTCTTACTCTATTTCATTTTATAAATTAAAAATCGAGAATGGTGAAGCACGATAACTATTTGCATTGGCAAGCGCATTTTTCAGACAAAAATTGTTTATTATAAAAAATTTATTTTGAACGGGTAAATTTAAAGTAAGAATGAAAAAAAATGAGAGATGCTGATATTTTTTTTTTATTAATATCGTTTTATCAGACAATAATTTTTTACAGTAGTTCGTGCATATGCACATATATCTTATATAGGTGATTGCGTGTTTTAAATACATTTATGAAAATTTAGAATAAAACTGATGTATAAGATTAAGGTATCAATATCAGTTTATAATGTAATGGTATACATACACTTAGCGTATGACTTGTTGTTACATGGATCTTTATTTCATTTATATCTTGTTTTAATATTATAATTGTCTGTATTTGGATCATGCCTCTGTTGTGCTCTTTCCAAAAAAATATTGAATTGAATTGAATAAAATGCACTATAACACATACAAGTATTTTCTTTGAAATATTAATTATATTACAAGTATGTGATATTATAATATTCAGTTTTGATCAGTTGTTAACAATTGCACATTGACCTATATATTTGTTTTGCTTTTTGGTTACTTTACTAATCCCATCAATATATACTAGTGTTATTAAAAGCTTTTTATTTTGAAACTGAGTAGCGAACCTCCTTAAACAGTGAGGGTTAAAAAAATAATTGATGACAAATCATATTACCCTCATTCGCAAGAAATTTTGTCCAACTTGTGAGACATATATCGTTATTTTGGAGGAATAGACAATACAGGCTTAAGATTCTACTACCGTGATGTCGAGTCGCAGTTTGCTCTTGAAGCGATTAGGAATTCAAATATATTTGATGCCATGAATATAAATGACTTTAAATCTTAGAAAAGGTTAGAGGAGTTAATATACAATAAGGATCAGTAGCTAAACATTACTTATCGTACCAAAATGCCGTAAAAGCAGAGGGAAACCTAACCTCAATATTTAAAACGTATTAATTCTGTAAATTGCAAAAATGAGACCGGGGATAGGTACAACGTGAAAAACGATATCTTGGCTAAAATACTAAATGTCCGAAACCATATAGAAAACTTTCAGCTTTTTCTCCAGCTAGTATTTATTCGAAAAAATACTATTTCATAATATCGTATTCTTTACTTTTTCTGAACAAAACGCTGCATTCACGCGATATAGGACGTTATGTAAAAGTTCTTTTATTCTTGTGTACCAATTTCCGTGGTTTAAACAAAAGGAATATGATCATGCGTTCTTAAATTCGAGGAATTAAGTCAACGTAAGAAAAAAATCGGGCTAAGAATTTGAAGCCAGCATGACCATCAGAAATTATGTTCTTGAAATTATTTTACTATGCTTTTTATATTGATTTATGGGACATTGCAAAAATAGGTTTGCATTTCCATTTACTTGTTCGTCTTTCAAAAATGCCAACAATTATTAAATATTTAATGAAATAATTGCTTTTGAATATAAGCTTTGCTTACAAATTGTCTCGGTTGACATATTGCAGAGTAAACATTATAAATGTTGCATTAGAAGTGATGACACGTAGCATGAGACCAACATATACACGATCATTAAAGGGGTATAAAGGGTCATACACATGTCACTGAAGAAAATGTGTTCTTGCAAATAATATACTGTTGTTTTATATTGATTTGAGGGACATTGCAAAAAAAAGGTGATCCTCTTCACTACGATTCGAGCATCACTGATGAGTCTTTTGTAGACGAAACACGCGTCTGGCGTAAATACAACATTTTATCCTGGTACATGTATCTATGATGAGTTCATTCAAAACCTCTGGGTCGATGCAACAGCTGGTGGAGTTTTAGTCCCCCGAGGGTATCACCAGCCCAGTAGTCAGCACTTATGTGCTTACATGAATTATCATTTATATGGTCATATTAATGAATTAACTGTTTACAAAGCTTTTGTGAATTTTTGAAATAATAAGTCTTTCCTACCTGATATATAAATTACCCTAGCTATATTTGTCTAATTTTAAGGAATTTTGGTTCCCAATGCTCTTCAACGTCGAACTTTATTTGGCATTTTAAACGTTTTTTAATTCGAGCATCACTGATGAGTCTTTTGTAGACGAAACGCGCGTCTGGCGTACATACAAAAGTCAAACCTGGTATCTATGATGAGTTTATTTAAATGTTAGTCTTTCATTAATGACAACATTCAACAAATATTTGATAAAATGATAGCTTTTCAATATGAGCTTCCTGTATGCTTACACATTGTCTTGATTAAGGGATAAGACATAGTGAGAATTTTTAAATGTTGCATACGTTCAAATTAAAAAGCCTTTTGACGACAGAAATTAACTAGACATGATAGATAAAAGAGCATCAGAAGTTATATTGAAGGTCAAACAAATGTCACATTAAAACAGTCATATAAAAAGTCCTATTCATGTATTTGGAATAATAGAACTTATTGCTATTGGAAAGCCCAACCAGATTAGGTTTTCGTATGAGAATTTTGCACACTTGAATATTACAGCATGAAATAAACTGAAATCTAACTCTCATTGATCAAAACTGTAATTTTTGATAGCATTTAATGGTACGAAGTCGGACAGTTTACATTTCTTAAAGGATTAGAAGGGTAATCCCTTCCTGGAGCTTTTAGTAAAAGTGATATTTTTTTTTATTATTAATAAGATTTAGTATATCGCGACATAAATTGTCGAAATTTGCATTTGGTGCAGAAAAAATGGTACCATTTATGTAATTCAAGATTAAACTAACAATGCCCGTATCCATATACTGATATTGTGGAACCTACATCAGAATTTTTCCATTTATATCTTACTTTAGACAACACTTGTGACATTCCATTGGACACTAAAATTCGTAGATAGAACAATACACGAAAATCGGTAGCCCACGAATAAAAGTACTCCTTGGTATCACAAAAACATAAAACGTTTTGAGAATTAGGCCTAGACTTTTCAATGGGCAAATTTTGAATTTTATAAAAGGATTAGACAACAAGATCATCACGTTTTGAAATATTTAGAGTAAGAATATCATATATGGCGAAAAATACAGTTATTATTTTTTCTCTTCCTGAGAAGTATATTGTCAACTTCATATAAATAAATATACACGTCAATAAGAAGAGGAACAGTTAGTTTGAAATACAATGGCGATTGTTTGTCTCCAAACGTAACAAACATGTTATCAATCAAGGAATAAAGCATCTTGATAATGTCAGTTATAGAGAATTCTGTGGATTCAGTAGTATTCATTGCATATCATATTTTGTGGTTTTCGTGGGTACAGGTGAACCACGAATTCAAATGTTATAAGAATCACAAATTTTCTATAGGCTTTGAATGCAGAGATTGGGAAAACCACGAAATCATATATTTACGAAAATGCTTGTTTTCCTAAACCAACGAAAATAAATAAAATAGTATGTAGTTTGACATACTTATCTATTAAAGTATAAAATTCAGAATGGAAATGGGGAGTAGTATGTATCTCTCTCTAAGACGAGATACTAGTATTTACGTTCTTTTTAATGAAACAAAGCAGGACCAGCTATTTCAATTGATCATTTAATTAAAGAATCAAGTAAAAGGCAAAACATCACAATCAAATATTGTATGTGGAAATAACAGCTACACTTCACTTTGAATGACGAGGTCTGACATTTATAACATAACGCCGATATGAGTGATTGAACTGACAGGTCTGTGTGCACCATTGGTAGCAATATTGGATGCTCAAGTTCCTCAAGGTTCAAACTAAAGAGAACGAAGGCTATGGTCTCTAAATACGTCGGGTCTTATTCGCATCACCAACAGGTTTCAGGGGAATAAAAATTAACAATTTCTATATCATAAAACAGTTAAGCTCGAACTGATACAAGTTTACAACTGGCCACTTATGGTTTATTAACACAACTTCATGCGGTACTGCAGACATATGAAAGCCTTATATGATCCGATGAACAAACACGGGAAACGATCATAAACCCATAATCTTGCAAGATCCTGACATAAGTTTTTGACTGTCACGAATGATTTTATTACAATATAATGAACACTAAGAATCAAGTAATCAAGATAAATGCTGATCTTTATCAAAGGAAAATCAGAAGTGAAAAGCAGTCCGGGCGAAGAACTAATAGCACGTTTTGATAGTTCCATTTTCACACTGCGGGTGTCTGAATATTTTGATAAAAGTAATAGCTATTCATGAAAATTAGCATTAACATATGTAGTTCTCGGAAGTATGATTCAGCAAACAAATCCAACGGCTTGTTAGTCACCTCTATTTGTCCAATATAGTTATAGATCCGGCCTGTTCTTGTATTTCTGAAAAAATAAATAACACGGCAGCAGACAACAGAAATTGTTATAAGATGGTAGATTGCAAGGGGAGGTGGTTTTTTTTAAAACTTGTACATCTCTACAAGAGTAGCTTGTTTGATGTAATTCTGAATAGTCACGTGACGTTGATTGGCAGGAATTGAGAAACGGATCCAAAGGATGCAGTTATCATTTCTCTTTAATTAAATTGTTTTATCTTATAAATGAGATAAACCGTATTAGTTTTTAGACCCATTGCTTGACATGATCCCCGATTGAACAGTATTTGGAAGTTGTGATCCCAATGGATTAGGTTTACTACATTTCTGACTTTTGGATATTACAGAAATAACTCGCACGTATGAAATCAGAAGATTTGGACTTCAAGTCGTCAACATTTAGATCCTGCAACACGTGTTTGTGATTACAAATTCAGTTGCGATTAATTGGGTTTTGTTTTAATAAGAAACGATAGATAAATGTTCATATTGCTTTCAACCAAGGGAGGTACATGTATGTTCGAACGAATGAATTTATGATTACAGATATGGCGCGTGTTGATGACATATAAAAAAGACAACACCCGGCCACTTGAATGTGCAGGTTAACGTTCATATTACAATTACTTCGACTCCCTTCGTATATCAATGATATCGTTTGCCTCTTTTATATTGTCATATGTATGGACATTTGATAGTATTCTATATTTGATGACTCGAAACTAAATAAAAATCTTTCAATGAGATAGTACTTTTATATGCAAATCTTGGTATTAGATTCTGACATTCTTTTTTGGATAATTGATCGTCAATCTTCTTCCATGGAGTGAAAATGTGCTTGATCTCTTAGTTTGTAAATCTGTTTTGCTGGATGCAAGTCTGTAATTTTATAATGTGATCAGGATTCATTCCACTAACATAACAGTTTAACCGATATATAGACGTGTTCAGTTGAAATTCATATGCGCCCTTTTAAATGTTTAATGGTTCTAAACCCGTACGTACAGACAGTGTAGAGTTTACGCAAAATTCATATCTTATTTTCATTTACAAGTTCATGAAGGAACATGTATCATTCGCCTCATGATTACTGCTGAATACCAATCTAATTGTATCATGCGATTTCCAACAATTTTCCTATCATTAATCTAAAATATATCACATTAGTAAAAAATCATACCCTTTTATAAAAAAAATGGCATGCTATTATAGCTTTAGTAAGTATATTATATTTCGTTGTTTTACATACAAGTAGATGCAGTTGTTTACTGTCTAATAAATACGTTTAGTAAAGATTAATTTAATAAGGAATATACCACGACATTTGAAACATTTAAACATGTTTCTATAGTTCATTTCGTTTTGAATAGAATTATACAGTGATACAAACTATAGGAGACTTTTTAGAAACACTATATCCAAATACAAATTAAATACATGCATCCCTCTATAGTTCATTTCGTTTTGTCTAGTATTATATAGTGATACACCATATAGAAGATTTTTGTATTAAATAGAAACATTATAAATCAAATACAAGTTAATAAAATCATTCTTATCATCTCTATTTTGAATACTCTTATTTCATGAACACCAACATAAATTTAACTATAATCCAACTTATTGCGCAGTGTATTATATAAAAATCAGTGATTACCAAAAATATATAAACTGCTTTTTAATGTAGTTGCGTAAGATTTTGAAGGAAGAATATTTTTACACACAAAAAAAAGATTACAAGCTGTCTTGGGGAATGTTTTCCGTACTTAATCATGTTAATAAGTGTTTTTAGTACAATATGTGTTGAGGACGTTAGAGTTGTTACATATTTTTTAGAAACTATCCAGCTGCTCAAATGGTATGATACTAAAGCTGAGTAAAAACTGTACAAATCAAGGAGCATTTAACACACACAATCTGTTCCGTTTTTACTTTTCCTTTTTCGCCTTTTGGAAATATTTAGAAGCAATACTGTTTAATGTATCATACTTTACAATTATTTTTTTTTCAATTGACAGTATCTTTCAGATACTACATCCCTAAATTAAAAGACGTCAGTATTACGAATGATACTACATGTGACACAGCAACTGTTAAGCCTCCCGGGGCTATCGAGTTTGACTCAGTGTTGGTGTTTCAGTATCATGTGCAAGTATAGTGATGTCTGTCTTTTTTAGGGCCATACATTTGTGTTAATTGTTTATATTCGAATTATTTGAATTATGATTTTCGATTGTCTCGTGTTATTTTCTCTTTTTGATTATATTACAAAATATGATAATTCTTTATACTTTTATGCAGCATGTTCCTGAATAGATGGAGGGTCACGCTCTGTCTTAAACAAAAGCTACTAGCATGTGAAACGAAATTGTTTGTAAACATATTAAAGAAATAATTCTTTTTTCCCAAATTGCTAAATACTTTTAAATTGTATATGATGTGTTCAACATACTATTAATGTTTCAAATAAAAGAAAGATAACCAGTGTTGTTATTTCTAGTAATTATAATAGAAAAACATCAAAATATAAATTATATTATCATGACATTTGTCAGTAAACACCCACTAGCAAAAGATCTACATGTATAGGTAATCTTATGTTGTACTCAAATTCAAAATTCAAATCAAATTATAAAAATAAAATAGAAAATGAGATTTCAAAATGAAAATTTGTAAATTCAAACGAAAACTAGAATGAAATAGATTGTCATGAAAGTGGTGTGCTGAATGAAACCTGGCAAGATATGACATTTGAGATCGGCTGAATTTTCAATGGATGAAGGTTCCAAATTATATAATAATATAGTGATATATCAAGTTTATCGGTACTGATGCAGCCAAAAATATCCGACATAGTAATTACCTCAGCTAAAATACTGTCATAACATCGTTTATTGGTACTCTATAACTGTTGATCCGTTATATCTCGTCAGATGGATGTCGTACTGTAGTTAATTATGTTAATTATATTGACTTTATAAAAAATGGCAAACAGTTGTTTATCTAATATGAGTTAAATACTAGATGGATTTTGTAAAATTTAACATAAAACAACAGTATCGAAAAACAAAAAGATGAAGAATTGGGTGGTTTCACATAGATTTTGCGTAAAATAAGCTTATCAATCTGGCGTTCTTATATTAAGTAACATTCTTGCAAATGGTGCATTTAGAATATTGCAAGGAGGGATAAAACTGTCAGGATTTGAATGCCATTTAATCGATTTAAGACACGTGTTACATAGATCTATGCATGCACTGTTACAAGTCTCGCCTTCCTTTCATAACACGATTAAATGATCAAGCCCTTTTAATAGAGTTATAGTTACAGAGACCTTAAACGAAAAATAGTCACATTATCTATGAAACAACATACATAATATGCAATAGATTTTAATAATAATTATTGATTTTTAATTTCCTTCATTATAGAAAAATATATTTGTGAGCATACACTATTTAAATGAAGTCTGATAAGGATTTTGTTCATTTAAAATAAATCATACATACAAATGCAGCAATAAGGAAATAGTTTTAAGAAATAGAATCAAACCTCCCATTCATACATGTAATGTTGTAAGCTGAAAATGTAAATCAATGAAATGAATACTGTGAAAAGATTCTTTTATCTAAATAAAAACAAAATGTGTTAAGTTGAATCAAGGAAGTTTAAAGTTTCATTTTACGAATTTAAACTAAATTTTACTTTGATGGTAAGATAATTCGGATAATGCATCCACAGATTTTTTTTATTTTAAAATAATTTAATCTAAAAATATGTTTTTAAATACTTTTAAGACACCCTAAGCTTTATCTAAACGTGTTTATTTAAATAGTGTGATACATTCCTAAAACACTCTTCTTTTGTGTTAATATAAAGAAATAATAATAGTGCTTATTGTTAGTGATGACCAGTACATATAAAGTAAAGTATTTGCCTTCAGATTGTTATTTATAACGTATCACTAGAAAACGTATGATGAAAATTAACCTTATTGAATATAAAAAAAAAACTCTCATTTATGTCAGTTGATTAATTTGACAAATGGACATAATGATATTATGTACATTGATTATTTACACACGGCTGACTAAGTTAGCTTTAAGCACTTTAAAGCAAAATCATATCAAATCAAGCAATACGTATTGATGCTGTAATATGTGGATAAAGCATGTAAGATGTGACTAAATATACATAGAATTATATAAGGCAAACAGAATAGTATGATGATTATACAATAAGATATACATTAATAGTATAAGTCAAATAGAATGCTATACAATACAATTTCGGTGGTTAGCACAATTATAATGGCATATTAATTTTTGTAACATTAGGTTTTTATTTAAAGTTTGCTTTATCGTACAGTATTTTTCAAGCAATTTTGAATACATTACATTGAACATTTACAATTTTTTTTGTATCGCGATACTTGTCAACAAAATAATTAATTCTAAATATATCATTTTGACCTTACCTGCTTGTAATGAACAGCTACATGGCTCATAGTCAACAGATGTCGTTTCAAATACAGACGTTGATTGAACTTTTGACAAACAGGTTGTTGGATGTATGGTTGTAGTGTAACATGGTTGATCAATTGTACTTGAAATAATGTCAGAATCCGATTGGAAATCGCTTTCTTTTGAATTGCATGAACACATGGTTATTACCTCTGTTATTGTTTGAGCCGTCGATGGAAACATGCTGGTCATGTCTCTATAGGCGGTAGTTGTTTCAGAATCTGTAGATACAAGCTGTCTGGTAGGAGTGAATGAAATCATTGACGAATCTGAGTCAGAGTCAATTAAAGACGTCGATACATAAAAGGTAGTATGTAATGGCATCTCTGATTCTGATTTTAACGAATCAGAAGGTGTTTTTGAACTTTGACTGAGGATTATGGATGAAAACAAATTGTTTTCTACCATTGACGATGAGATAAAAGTGCTAGATTTTATTTCATCTTTCAGTTTCGTAGAAGTTTTTAGTTCAACTACATCTGACAATTTTGATGACGTTAAAACCGTACTTTCTTCTGTTGAATAATAAGTTGTTAACTCACCAGTTAAGCTCGTAAAGTATGTTATTTGAAGTGGAATCCGAAGGTTCAATGGTTGTATACACATAGCTCTCCGTTCCTGTTGCAGACATAAATGTACTAATGGAAATATAATCTATAGTTGTCTCTTCTGCATGAATTATTTTAGTTGATTCAACCAAAAGAGAATGATATGTTGATGTTGTTTCGGACGTACATGTATTCTGTTAAAAATATAAACTTGCATAAACACTGCAAATCAGTTCCAACAAAACAATAAAATAACAAAAACACCGAACTCCGTGGTAAGAACTAAACAGAAATTCCCTAAGCAAACTGTAACATATTCGAACTAGTTTCTATGCATGTGTCACCCTACATAGTGTCCTTTTTCCAATTCTAACATGTTGATTGTGTTGTTGAGTTGGAATGGCGGGTGGCCCATGTATATCAGGATATACTTACATTGTCAACGCACCTGGTCCTACTTCATTTTGAGATAATAAGACACCAAAGTTTTTGCGTACAATTTTCTTTTTTTTCTTTTTTAATAATTTTTTGAGATTACTACTATAATTTTCATCATTTGACCTTCTTACCATTTTTATACATTTTAAATATAAATATGTCATTTGAGTTTTTAATATAGTTCGAGGAAATTCAAAAAGTTTTCAGAAAATTGCGCTTTAAAGTTATCCTCGAGTTTGTAAATATATGAATAATATGACAAGTGACAAAAGAGGGACGAAAGATACCAAAGGGACAGTCAAACTCATAAATCTAAAACAAACTGACAACGCCATGGCTAAAAATGAAAAAGACAAACAGAAAAACAATAGTACACATGACACAACATAGAAAACTAAAGAATAAACAACACGAACCCCACCAAAAACTAGGGGTGATCTCAGGTGCTCCGGAAGGGTAAGCAGATCCTGCTCCACATGCGGTACCCGTCGTGTTGCTTATGTGATTACAAATCCGGTAAATAGTCTAATTCGGTAGGTCAAATTCATGAAAAGGAAGGGGATTGTAGTAACGACGTAAGGAACATATCCGATATCATTTGTGAAACGGTTATTCCATAACGGTCAACCAACTCGTGATGGCGTCCGTAAAATTTACGAAGGGATGATTTCAACTTCACCATTTGGAACTCTTGATTTAATAGCTTCCTTGTGAGCAGTAACCCTCTATCAAGAAAATCATGATAGTAAATGCAAGCACGGGAATATCGTATCAATTGAGAGATATATACCCCGTATGCAGGTGCTGCTGGAATGTTGCTACTTAGAAATGGAAAGTTCACAATTGGAAAGCTGAAATCATCTCTTTTGTCGTAAAGTTTTGTCTTCAACCGACCCTCATTGTCAATTTCTAGATGTAAGTCAAGATATGAAGCTGACTTAACTGTATCTGTAGTATCCTTTATCTCCAATTCGATGGGATAGATGCGTTCAACATAGTCACCAAATTTTGAATTGTTTAGTGAAAGAACGTCATCTATATCGCGGAAAGTAGAGTTAAAGGATATTGCTAACTTCTTATCTTTCTTCCTAAGAAGTTCCTGCATGAAGTCAGCCTCATAATAATAAAGAAACAAGTCAGCAAGTAGAGGGGCACAGTTTGTTCCCATTGGGATGCCGACAGTCTGTTGAAAAACACGTCCTCCGAACGTAACAAATATGTTGTCAATCAAGAAATTAAGCATCTTGATAATATCGGTTTCAGAGAATTTTTTGTTTGAATCAGAGTGATTCTTTACAAAGTAGGATTTATCCCTCCCTAAGACAAGATACTTGTATCTACGTTGGCCATTCTTTTTTATGAAGCAAAGTAATACCAACTCTTTTAATTTGTCTTTAAGTTTGGAATGTGGAATACTTGTGTAAAGAGTACAGAAGTCAAATGTTTTAATACTGTTACAAGATGAAAGAGAGTTAGATTGTATGTACTCTAAAAGATCTTTGGAATTTTTAAGTATCCACATCTGATTCACGCCACCTCTAGAATAGGCAGTTTCACAATAACTTTGAAGTCCGTCTTTGATTGCTGATAAAATGGATGTTAATAATTTAGAAAGAGGTTTTGTGGAGCACTTGGAAGACCCAGCAGTATACCGCTGTTTGTAAGGACACTTATGTAGTTTAGGTATCCAAATGTGGAGCAGCATATGATTTTAGTTCAGGGTACCATATATTACATTCGCCTTTTAAGATGTGTTCCGTGTTATTTAGTCTTGTGTTTTATAAGCTGTGTTTTGTCTCTTTCGTTTTTTATTTTTTCCATACAATGGCGTTGTCAGATTATTGAATTTGAAGTGTCGTATGGTGTAAGTCAACTCACTTTTATGCAATAAGAAGAGGTGATTATTTGTTCATTTTGATGTACGGTTTAAAGAAATCAAAAGAAAGATGGAACACATGTAAAAAATTTCATAAATTTTGTTATTCATCTAGATGTTATTACCACAATCTCTGAATAAAAATGAAACCGATTCAGAAGAAATAAAAGTATTTGCTAATATATTAGATTTAAAGGATATTGTTTCCTCCTAACACTATCAATATACAGGCAGTATGATTTGACTAAACCCTCTTCGTTCCTTGTGGAACATAGGGCTGGTAAAATCACTTTCCATCTTACTCTTTGTTGGGCTATCTTTTTTTTCTTCGCTCCAGGTATATCCGATTTCCACCAGCTCAATTCAATACGTTGACTTATGTATAGACTTAAATGACTTGTAAGTTGAAATAGAAAAAAGTACACTTACCATGGTTATCAGAATAAAAATCACGTACACCAATATTATTTTCATTATCGTTCAAATGTAGTTCAGATATATACCTGAAGCTTTGGAACTGAAGTCAGAGGTAAATCTTATATATATTTTTTATAAGAATCACATATTTGACCGTTATTAGAGTCATTAATATATTTCACGCGTTCTCGAACACGCCCTACACGACTGAAAATACGTCGAGTGCCCTGCAAAAATCTACACGTTCAAATTCTATCCGTCTGTTCTTTTAGGTCTGTTCTTTCGCACATAACTACAAATGTATCTTCTGATTTGAAAAAAATCCTTTTTATTTTTGTCCCGGATTTGTTTTTAAAATGTACCCTAGGCTACGATTTTGATTATTTATCGTTTATAATGTTTTGGAGCCCACATCTTGTGAAATCAACTTATACAAGGATATAATCACATCACATAGAAATAATTGTGATATGTATACATTAATAGTGAAATGTGTCATATCATATTTTGACAGCCTTAAATTATTGCTGGTATGTTTACTCAATACGCAATCTATTGTATTAATATAGCATTATTCGTGGCATCCTATAAAACATGTGTGAATAAAACGAGTAAAATATTATAGAACGACACTCAAAGGACAATGATCGACTGCATTGATGAGAGATCATGCAATTTTGTTCAGGATAAACAGTTGTATTTCATTCTGGTACCGGTACACATTGTACGTGAACTATTATTTGGAACTGTGTGATTTTAGGAATCTTTCGAAAAAGATATTTTGTATTTAATAAGTGATACTCATTATAAACTTAGACGTAAAACATTTCGATTGCTTACTTTTTTATTTACAAAAGCAATATTTTCAGACTGACTAGGCTGCAATGATACATGATTTGGTGATGAAATATACATAAAGAAATCCTCGCTCTAAACATAAACGGTTTATAACAAAAATGCATTTTGTACATGATACAGTTGATCCACGATAATTTCAATGTGTATAAAAGTACCTTTTTGCAGTTTCCTTTCCATGTACGAAGTTTATAAATGTCAAATTTTGATTTGGATGCAATGGCAACCAATAACATAACTTTATAGAAATTGTTATATTTTTATAAAAATTATACCTCGTAATCTTATACATGTGCTCTTTTCTATTCAGCAAACACATTTGTTTTAGAAAGACTTTAGTGTTGTTCATCTTCATATCTTAATGCGATTATGTCCCTTCATTGAGACATTAAAATATTAAAAGTATACACAAATGTATTTACTCTTCATGTCAAAAGTTATCAAAATGTCGTTTTTATCCTAGTCCTAGTACCTTTCAATTGACACCGAAAAGAAAAATAATTCGGATCTTGATCATTCGAGTGTGTCATGAAAATATACTTTGTAATGATATTATTTGTAAATATTGCAATTGTGTTCCCCATTAACAATGGTTAGTGTTCTCTGAACTTACAACATTTCTTCTTTATAAGCTTACCATTAAAGAAATTGGTTTGGACTGTTTTTTGAATTACTTCAACATTTTTATCATGAAGTATTTTTTTTTGATAAACATTAATGTATTCTATGGCAGTAATGTTATTTTTAGAAAGAAACATAATATAATATTTACATAAATCAAAACCACAATCAGTTTGTTTTGTAGTTGGTTTTGAAGGTTGGCTTACCATCTTTGAGTAACGTCTGTATTCTAGACATTTATTTGGCGGGTCAAAGATAGCAGAAATTAAGTTATTATATAACAACAATAGCTACCGTATTTCATTATTGACACTTACAGTTAAGACATTTACAAGAAGTGCGTTCATTTATGTTGTAAAGGGGAAGAAGGAACAAATACATTGAATTTGCGACACAGTGGTGCGTTAAACCAAGTAAACACAATATTTATAAAGAACCTATACTATTACGTAATCATATAAACTGTGAAAACAAAATAACGATAAATGCCTGCATATGATATCCCGTTTTTTTTATAAATATAAACAGGTACAAACAAACCTACAGGTAATCTTTGTATTTATTAGAAAATTTAGTTAAGGTATTTCAATAATTGATGGAAGCAAAACAAATAACACGATTAGTTATCAGTGATGCCTACCACGTAACTGCAGACAATAGCATTTGATTTGTTTCTCTTTACTTTACCGCTACTTTAAAGCACCGCTTTGGGGCCTTTTAAGGTTTTTTGTATGCAGGACTCCGGGGTGCCCAAAGAAAAATACTGATATTCGATAGCAAAGCTGACAGAACTGATCAATTAAGATTAGAGTCGAGTGCACCTGCACGTGCGGGGTTCTTATTCAAAACCTTAGTGAGTATTTAATTTAGTAAATATAACGTTCAGTTCATAATTAACTTCATGTATCAAAAGGTCATTCGCAGGTCAAATATACCATAGAAAAATGCTATTATGAAGCAGGCCCAGGAACCACACAATGACGAATCTCAACTTTAATGACTTTACTTCATTTGTGGGATTTTCATAATTTTAGTAAGACATTTGATGTAAGATATTTTCTCTTGTGCAGTATAAGGTAAACACGTTATTATCATCAGTGCAAGAACAAAAACCCGTAAATGTGAAGAAGGAACAAATACATTGAATTTGCGACACAGTGGTGCGTTAAACCAAGTACACACAATATTTATAAAAAATTTATACTATTACCTAATAATATACACTGTATAAACAAAATAACGATAAATGTCCCCATTTGATATCTCTTTTTTATAAATTTAAACAAGTGCAGACAAATCTACAGGTAATCTTTGTGTTTATTAGAAAACTTAGTACAGGTATTTCAATAATTTATAATTATGGAAGCAAAACAAATAACACGATTAGTTATCAGTGATGCCTACCACGTAACTGCAGACAAAATAACATTTGATTAGATTTTTTTTCTTAACCGCCACTTTTACGCACCGCTTTGAGGCCTTTTAAGGTTTTTTGTATGCAAGATGCCGGAGTGACCAAAGAAAAATACTGATATTCGATAGCAAAGCTGACAATACTCATCAATTAGGATTAGAGTCTAGTGCACCTGCACGTGCGGGGTTCTAACTCACAACCTTAGCATGCTTAGTGTTGACTGGATAGTTATTACAGAAGTAACTACTTAGAACACTCAGCAACCAAGGCCCCCAAAACAATAACAGTGACCTAGTTGAGATAAATAAAGTAATGGTTCATTCGAACGATATCGTCCAAAAAAAGAAATTGAATAATGGGGAACGAACCATTATGTATTTTGCCGTAATGATTTTTAAAAGTTCCCAATGTGCAACTAAAAGATCTGTATCTATAAAAGAACATGTACATATATCATGCATATGGATGTTTATGTTTATTTAAAGTAATATACATTTCTCTGTATTCTTTATCGCTATTTTGTGCATTTTGCCATTGATCTTTTTTGTGATAATTTTCATATCATGCTACTCGCTTGAGATGGAAAATTATCGCTAGAAACTAAGGAGCCAGGTGCCGTTGATGATGAAATTGACAGCGTCGTCATAGGTAATATAGCGATAACATGGATAAACAGACTATCATTGGTCATCTCAACTCGGTTGATTTTTTTTTAAAAGTACGTTTAATAATTATAATAAAATAGTTGTGATATATCTATGTGTGAATAAATTTTACTAATAAGATCCACATTATTATAAAAACATCCTTGATTTTTATTCAAGAAGTGCGAATACTAAAACAAAAACTTTGAAAAGATAAAATCATGTCATTCGTGCGTCAAGTACAACGCTTTTATCATTTGTAAACAATTTAGGCCGTGGCATGATGTAAACTGTCAAATTGAGATTATCTTGTTTGCATTTAAACCTGTTGAATATAAATCCAAGGTGTTTTTTTTTTATCAGATATTGATCTTAGTAAACCTATCTAAAAAAACGTACAGTTTACTTAAATGTACTTGATGTTCAGTAGTTGTCGTTTGTTAATGTTCTCGTTGATTGGTGTTGTTAATAAGTGTTTCTCATTTCTTTTTTTTCAATAATGATAAGATCGTCCGTTTTCCAATTTAATTGATTTTACACTTGTTATTTCGGCTTTATAGCTTCGGTTCGGTGTGAGCCAAGGCTCTGTTTTATGACTGTTCTTTAACTTAAAATGTTTTATCTTTTACAAATTGTGACTGGGATGGAGAGTCGTCTCATCGGAACTCACACCACATATATCTTTAAAATGTACAATCAACTTCAACTTTTTGAATACGATCTAAACCTGAAATATATGTGTAGAGCATCTCACTTATAAATAAACAGATATATGTTGTAAAAAATAAACGACAGAAGAGTGTTTGATAGATTTATATGTATAAAAAAGCTGCATTGTATGTTGTGACACTATTTCGTCGATCAATGCGAAAACAGAGAGTATCTTTCAATGCACACTGTCAGCATGACAAGTCATCACTATAGGCTAAATACTTATAAGAGATGCATTTTTGTTGGTCAATGTTTTCCTTTATCTTGTCACATGTTCATGTAAATTGTTGTGTACCGAATCCATAAAAACGATGAAAGCTATGTTGCAATTGTTCCTGAAGTTGGTTTTTTTTTGTAATATAACGCATAAAGTCATGTATTGGATTCATACAATCATGGTTTTTTGTGCATGCGACGAGCCATGTGAATGTTAATAAAAAAAAAAATATATGTTTTGTTTTGTCTTAACGAATTTTATGGGTTAACAGTGACTGCAATTTATAAATTTTTATTTCATTTTCCGACAGTTTTACACTTCCTGTTATATTTTTTGTAGCAAACACACATTCTCATTTCTTATATTACCTTCCAATTACGAAAGACATCAGTTGGCTCCTTTTTAATTCAATATCAAAATCCTGCTAGCTTTTTAGAATTGGCCGTCCCTTATTATCTAGTGCAATCTGTTAATTCACCGATTATGTCCCATAATCTATTATGACATTTGAACCGAATGTGCATTGAAATGGTCGATTTTTTTCCCGTTGAATTCTTTGAGATTCTGTCATTTTGTTTTTTTAAATTTGACCATTACTATTTCATGCTTACACTGCGTTGAATGAAAACTGTAGTAAACGTTCGAAGTGTTGACTTGTTTGTTTAAGACTATTGAGTAATGTACTGTAAGTAACTGGCTGTAAAGTGATTTCATAATGATAATAATTCTTTCACTGATGTGGAGCATTCTGTTTCCCAAGATATTATTCTGTACCTGGGAAGAACGTTACTGGGTTTCTTTTTTGTACTATTTGGAAAATAAAAATGAAATATTTGCAATATTTTGCATTTGTTTTTGATGAAGTAAAAATGCGTTTAACATAGTATACGTTGAAATTAAAGTGTTTTTATATCTTCAACAAAGAATGTATTTGAAATAATCAATGTTTTATATTGACATAATTATTAATTGCCTAAACTTCCTGGTATAAATTGTTAGAATTGTACGATTGATTTATTTGTTTGTGTGTGTTAATTGTAGACTACTACTAACGTATCACAAGGACACCAACATCAAAAACAACTTCGTCTGCAAATTGGTTTACAAAAGTATATGATAATTTTGTTCCTCCCTAGACAATGGAAGAAGTTTGAATCATACTTCTTTTTGAAATGAGCAACGAAGTGGTGATATCACATGCTTAGTAAGTCCTCTTAGCGGTTTCCCCCAAAAAAAAAATATTACTTTGAAGTATTCTAGAATTATTATTCCTTTTTTAACTAAATACGTATATCCGACATATCGGCTAGAATAATTATTGCATTATTACCTTAACTATTATTCCAGAAGATTTCCTATTGCTTATAGCTTTCATTGCTTAAAAATATTAACACATGCTCTAATTTTTAGAAGACTGATGTGATCGGTTAGAAATAAACCAGATATATATGTGATTGGACAAAATTAGAAACAAGACTTTAATAGGAGTATTAGTTCTGTTTGAGTTATAGTTCTTTTACCGTTTGCGTCACTTTTGACCAAATTCTAATCAAAGTTATTATTGCCTTTTATCTACCTGTTGGTTATTGCGAGAACTGTCATATCTTTACGTTATTGTAGTGAGAGATGTGTTTTGGTTCTGCATTGTTGATCTGATTTTATTGTTGTTTCTTGGGTTACACTGTTCAAAATTAAGGGAGGATTGTCGGTTATAGAAAAAGTCATGTGTTTCAATTGTTGGTTCATATTTGGCATATTAATTTGTCGTAAATTGTTTTAATTTAATTTAGAACGCTTGGTTCCCTAATTGATTTTTCATGTTTTATTGACGAAACAACGCCATTGACTTTCATCGTTGTTCGGTTGGTTATTATTGCTTTATCGAATTCATTTGAACTTAATGGATAGTTTTTATAATTGACATTCATACCACATATCCTTCTTTGTGGCACTTTTTTTTCGTACTTCAGAGTATTTCAGATATCGCCATTGAATTTAAGCTCATAAATTATAACATGTAAGCGCTTTTTATTTATCTCTATAACATAATTCCAGTTACAAAAACTTAAAATTTTTAAAAGGTTGCCCGATAAAAAACAGACTTAAGTTTGGTAGAATGTCGATATAAAAGTCAAAGAAGGGTTTGGCTTATGAGTTCGGTCATTAACCTATCTGAATGTTTAGTTTTGCTCATCAGCTTTTCTCTCTCTTTTAATTTCAGAATGTTTTGGAATGCAGACGGTCAACATACACCAGCCTGGTTTAGAAGTTTCAGGGAAGATGATTGTTTTTAAAGTAAATGATAAAGAATGAACAGACGTCGGAAATCGGATACCAACTGATGAGAAAATCTACTAGGTCATCTGGGCTTGATGATCTTAAAATAGTGTTTTTGTTATGTCTTATACTATAGTTCTCAGCTGTAATTATATCGGAGACATATTGCAAACACTAGCACTTACTGAAAAGGTCAGCTGAATAACATTGTGACAGTCATAAAAGCATTAATAATCATATGACCATATGTTACTACTCCGTTAAAAATTATCATAATATCATGAAAAAGTCGAGTCACACTACTACCATAGAAACTGCTTTTTACTTTGTGTTTTGGCTTTTTTATTTTGTTCTTATATAAAGGACTTTTCGTTTTGAAATCGCTTTAGAGTTCGATATTTTTTTTGTTGTTATACTTTTTTTTACAATAAAATGCAGCTGCTTCCACATGTTCCATAGCTTAATAAAATGTCACGGTTGACAAAACAGAATTATGACAAAGAACGTCCTTTGTTCTAAGATACCAAGATCTTATTGATTGGTATTCCGTATGAAATCTACAAAAAAATAGTCTTGAAGTATAGTTTCTATAAATTGACGTTGATGATTATCTTGATTACGTTATATAGTCTTCTTTCTTTTTGGTTTTTGGCGTGGCTCAGTTTTAATACATCCAACCATTGCCCTCTGTGCTATTGTTTTTTTTTTTGCCATTCTGTTTTTCTTTGTTGACATTAGATAGAGAATGAAAATGGGTAATGTGTCAAAAAAGACAGCAAGCAGACGAAATTTTTTAACAACAGTCGAATGCCACCAATACGTCTTCAACACAACGAGAAAATTAAACACCCAGAGGCGGGCATCATCTGGGTTCAAACTCAATTTTACTATTTGACAGGCAAGCGACTTATGCAGCTGCACTTCTTATACTTCCCCACCATTGATGCCCTTCAAAGGTTATATACAATTGTATTTCGCTCAGTAGCACAAATGTTATACTTTTATATGAGATATACACAAAACAAACTGAAGCAAACACATACGTTTTCCCAAATTAAGTAACGATGTATGCACCACTGAATTCAATTTACTGGCTATTTCTAACGAATAAATAAAGGCGACAGCAGTAGAACGCTGTTCAAAATACAGATATCGATTAAAATAACACAAAGCCTGGTTAAAACTAAAATCGCGGGAAACGCATGAACTATGAGAGTAAATAACAGAATAACAGAAACACTGAAGTGCAACAAAACAAACGCCAAAATACATAGAAACGAACTATATATTTGACCATAACTGACATATTAGCATGATTAAGAGATATTTGTATTTTAAAATACATCAGACAGTTTATTAAATGTTTTGAGTTTTATAATACACCAGACAGTCAATTAAATATAACTATAAAATTATTCAATGCCTTTTGATAAAAGTATTTGAAAGGACGCGTAGTTGTCCCATCTAAAATGTTATATTCAATCCCTTATCAATGGGATTGCCTCAATTTGAATTGTAAAAAAGTAATTGAACTGATCATTATAATCACTTTAATATATACAGAATAATATGTAGTTTCGTTTTTGATACTGACTCTGTCATGTGCCATATCTAGAAGACCGTTAGGGCGAAATAAGATATTCCACATGATATAGTCAGTATCAAAAACGAAACTACCTATTATTCTGTTTATCGGTAATTATGACGTCACACAATGTATTGCCTAATGTTTTCAGTGATACAGCCAGTACGTTGAAAATATTAGGCAGTACGATCAAAGGGAAAATATACGAATTACCGATAAAGGTGTTTACATATCTTTTTATTGTTCCGAAGTTTCAGGTTATACAGGGCGATTCAGCAAATCTGTGTTTGATATATACAGTAACTGATCCATGTTTTAAATTGTATTTGCTTGTGTTGTATTTCGCCATGGGAACTTAATCATGAAAGGCACTTCGGACGCATTAAATTATTAAACGTGTTGTTTCTTTTTTTTATGTAGCAGTTGACTCCACGATACTATAGATTTGACTTTTGGTTTTAAATCTTGCTGGAAAACGACAAATTAGAGAGCTTGTTTAGAAACATAGTTGATAAATAATGAAAAGGATAAACACAAGTATTAGCACTTGCAGGAAGAATTTTGCTGTTTTGGTATTAAAATTCAGTGCTTGTGTTTTGTACTAAATCACATATAGTCATAAATGAAAATGCATGAATTCAAGTACCAAACATCAATTTATCTGCCACAATTGAATCAATAAAAGCTCTTACGCCATACTGTTATAGTTCCGTGGTCGATCCATTGTGAAATGACACAGTGTCAATGAACGCAATCAGTTCAGATTTATGCCATACTCTTGTGTTATTTGAAAAAGGATGGATAAATAGCCCGGGACATATTGTATATTGTATTTGAATTGCATTTTCACACCCACGGGATATCAGAAGTTCGGAGAAAAACAAATGCCAATGTTTTATTCCATATGTAATATAAAATTAGGATTCAAGGTATGATTGAATGTAGAAAACTTAATAGTTATACATGTAGGTCACCATACAAAACATCGAGCAACACATACAAAGTTTAGTCAGCAATAATATCATATTAGTTAAGAATTTGTCTCTGCGAGTTATATGTGATTTTTCCCCATGGTATATATTTTGTCACTTTGGAAATACACGTTGTTCCACCTCAGGAATACATTACCTTAGCTGTTGTTGGCAAAACGTTTAGGAATTTTGTTCCTCGATTCTCGTTAACTTCGTACTACATTTTTACCTCTTGTCATTTAAAACTTTTTGGATTCGAGCGTTACTGAAGAGTCATTGTAGACGAAACGATAAAAAAAATAAATATAAAAAATACTGAGCTTCGAGGAAAATTCAAATTTAGGAAAAAGTAAAAACACAAAAATACTGAGCTCCGAGGAAAATTTAAATGTAGGAAAAAGTAAAAACACAAAAATACTGAACTTCGAGGAAAATTCAAAAAGGAAAGTCCAAAATCAAATGGCAAAATCTATAGTTCAAACACATCAAACGAAAAGATAACAACTGTCATATTCCTGACTTGGTACAGGTACTTTCTTATGTAGAAAATGGTGGATTGAACCTGGTTTGATAGCTAGCTGAACCTCTCACTTGAATGACAGTCGCATAGACGTTAATCATATTTTAAACGTGATAAAGTGCGTTTTGTAAGAATGAATCGATTACCACTTTCTGCATTAAAAATGCATACATATACGGGTGCAAAAGAGTTAAAATAATATCGAAAGGTCGCTGCACAAATCCTTTTTTACCTTATGCATTGTCACAAATAAACACAAATGCACGTGAGTAACATCAAATGTATATATTTTAAAACTTTTAGGGTTGTTTTTAGAATTTGTTTACGCAAACACTGAATTTTAAAGATGTCACTTAAAAACTATTCCTTTGTTATTCATTGAATCAAACTGTACAAGCATTTCATGTTGCAATCTTGTAAACACGTTAGAGAGGTGTTTCATCATTTCAGAAAGAATGAAAGTGCTGCAAAAGATAAAATTAAATCACAGGTTATACGTGTTATAATGTCTCAAATATTTTTTATTTGGTCCAGTCTAGATGATAGAGGTGAGGTTGTGACAAAAATGACTTTTAAAAACTAAAAAGATAATTATAATATGGAAATAAACGACAATAGTAGTTTAAATGTATTCAATATCGTGTTATGCATTGCCGTTAATAATCTACTTTCAGTTTTACTTGTAACCCAAATTATATTTTTTTGAAAGTCCCTTTTTATATTAACTTACAATAGCTTAAGCTGAGCGGACATGTTATTGCCCATTGTGGTAAAGCACGGTATATTTCTAAGAATATTCTTCTGATTCTTTATAAAATCTTTAAAACAAGCGTAATGAATAAACAGAGTTATTCACCTTACATGAATCTTAAATTCAAGCATGATAATTATTTATGTATGGTATTAAACCAGAAGAAAACATCTGAGACGTTTTTCTGTTGTAAATCCAATCGAGTTGTTTACCTTTCAAATAAAAAAAAACAATGTTATGTGATTGTCTCCTTTTTGGTCAGTTTTTATATCGTAGCCGCAAGCACATATATATAAATCAAGTTAGACAATCGATTAGAATAAAAAAAAATGATAGACGTTACATTCGAACACGAATTTAGGATACACTTTTATTCCTGATAGCCGGAATCTTCAAATGAACATAAATTTATTGAATCATTGCAAATCAAACACGATTATATGATATTTGATGGTACATGTATAAACATGTCGCTCAGTCTTTAGTTTTCTATATTGTTTCATCTGTATCATTATTTTTCTGTTTGTCATTTTCATTAAAAGCCATGGCGTTGTCTGTTTATTTCATTACTATAAGTTTGACTGTCTCTGTCATCTTTTGTTTCTCTTTTATAAAAAAAAAATACTTTCTATAAATGATTTGATAACAAGTTTTAACCCCAAATTATACGGATCTTGTATTTTCATAGATAGATTGTCTGCAAACAAAACTGGTACACAGACAACACAGATGTAGTTTGAAACGCATACTTACAACGGACACCTCCCATGAATTTACAATGTTTACGACAGCAAACCAAGACAACACAAATGAAGTATACCCTGCGAGACAATTCTATCGAACAACACCACAACACGTGACGTATTTGCTGTGATTTTTTTTTTATCAACACAGGTCAATTAAAAATCAAAATCAATATATTTGTTTCCTTATAGACAAGGACAAGAAAATAAGATTTGATTTTTAATGTTAATTCATGTTTTTTCTAAATATGATGGGAATACTAAATTTGAATTATGTTTGCTATGGTTTCATTATGTTGTTCTGATCAACTATGTCAATATTTCTTCATAAACAAAACTGTATAATCAAACAAATTCTGTGCATAAAGCTGCTTTCAATTTGACATTGTAAAATGAAATAACTAATCTTTCCTCGAATACGAGAAAAAAAACACCAAAAACTGTATCATAAGGCAAGATTATGTAATACCGAACAGGTAACAAACTTGAAAACACACATCATTAATAAACAACAAAAATATTTAGACTGACCAATTAACAAGCAATATGTGAAATGTACCAACAATACTACAAAAGAAACAACTTAATAGATAAATTTTGGATAAAAACATACCGATACATGTCGTTTACATATGCGAATTTCCACTCGGTAAATCTGCTGTTCTTTATGTTTTCAGTAAAAAAGCATATGACTTTACATTTGATAAAACAAGTACTGAATTGTCTGAACAACTACAACTGCTACTGAACAACATTAGATTGTACTGAAATTATATGACAAGTTTATCTAAATATATCAAAATCCAAATGGCCGTTCAAAAACATTAATTGTTCTAAAACAAATGTATTATTTTACATTTTCGACAAATATATTATGCTCAATAAAAAAATTCCAAACGTAAACCTGGCTTTAAATCTTCTTCAGAAAGAAACAAAGATAAAGTAACAAATAACACAAATGATAATTGCAGAATATGTAGAAAAGAAAAATACAGTATCCAGAGCTCGTGACGCATCTTTACCGGTAATAACATATTCCTGTCCATCTACATTTGGAACGATCTTACCTCTTCGTAATAAGAAACGCTTTGCGAAAAATATCGGTAGAAATCCCATGTGTTCATCCCCGTGAAGATAATAATATTTTGCACTATAAATGGTACCAATAACAATCAATCCACTAATTGAAATAATAACAATCATTATAAGAAGTAAAGCACACATCGGATTTGAGGTTGCAGGGATAGATCCAGACACAAGCGTTAGGAATATTACATAAGATAGTAAGATGGTCATGGCGAGCGAAACTCTTTCGCCTGAGTCAACTGGAAGGACAAACACTAACGGATTTAATGAAGCAAACAGTAAAGTTGGTATAATAATTAGTATATTAAAATACAATGACTGTCTTTGGAATTTCATATTGAGATAAAATGCAGAATAATTGCCATCTGACAGTCCAACGCTAGTTTTCCTCTCTAGTAAGGTCCAGTCAGCATGTGGAGTGTAGAAGCCTAGCTGTGCCTTACTGTAAACTGATGTTAAGGTAACTTGTGATGATGACATACCCCAGGGGATAATTATTAATGTACAGGTTTGAGTATCAAATGGAAATTTCGAAACGTCCGTTGGACATTTTGCTGAAATTAGGCAACCAGGAGGATGTATCACCATTCCAGTACATGGAAATTTTGCATCACTGCCAATTGTATTCAAGTTTTTTGCACTATTTAACAAGAAGATTAATGGTGTCCATATATTGATCGAATTAAGGGTTGTCGACGTAATGTTTCCATATGAAGCAGGGTCCCAAACTAAAGAAGGATCTTTCCATGTAAGTGTTGTTCCCATTGTTATAGATATTGTTTCGTCAACCTGGTTGAATGAATTAAATGAAGTTAAATAAAATGTCACATTTACATTTAACGATTCCGATTGGTTAAGAACTGGTCGGACACTTGGTTTGTAGTCCTTCAACAGATCGGCATGTAATAATTTCGCATCCTGTAAGTTTTGTCCTGTGACTGTAATGACACACATCGTCAGGTAAATAGCTGCTGATTTAAGGTTCATCGCAAAGTTTCGCTTAATCTACTAAAATGAGCAGTATCGAAATCAACGTGTTTATATTGTTATATGACTTTACAACAACAAAAAATTTACGGTAACATGTGTGTTGAATTAAAAACGACTGAAATGATAACAATACATCTAGAAGCAAACATATACACATTCAAAGTGAAGGGAAACTCAAACATTTCTTTCATGAAAAATATTAAATTTATCTGTTAAGTGCGTTTCAATTTATAGTATTTGCTTTCATTTACATAAGAGAATACTATTAATGCAAAAATATTGATTCAGCGCTTTTAATAAAAAAAATATTGATTCATTGAGAGAAACGTTAAAACAAATTGTTATAATGCCATTTTGATCACAATGTATGTTGATTGCTGAATCAGGAACGCCCCAACTTATTACAATTACGAAGCTATGGCATTTGACTATCCAATGATTCATCTTTTATGATTGTAACATGTATAATAACATGTATCAGTATAAAATTAACAGTGTTTAACACAAGTATAAAACAACCCTTCGAAAACGGTAATGTATCTCATTCACTAGGACGCAACATTGATAAATAATTCAACTGTCATACTTGGTCATATACATTGATATATGCAATGAGTAGAACATAACTGTCGCGAGCGGGTTCCACCTCAATTTCAATTTTTGATAGGCGATCTGTTAATGCAGATGTACTTCTTAAGTTTCGCAAACACTGTGGCCCTCAAAAGGTTTAATGATATTGTGTTTTGTTTTTGAACAAATATTAACACAAATATTTAAATTTTGAAAGAAAGGTGTTGTACAAAACATATCGAAGCAAAGTTATACGTTTCCCCACTTCAGTTAAGGATTCATGCAATATTGATTTGTTTTCAATTGTAATTTTAGGTCAATTTATTTGTTTGGTTAATTGCAACAAAGCATATTTACTATTACTTAGTACGTATATGAGATATTTGTATTGTGATACAATTGATTTCTATTTTTTTTTAACATCAGACAGACCATTGAATATTACTGTAAAATTAATTTGAACAACAATGCCTTTTTTATTACATCATTTTCTAGGAGAACGCGTTTTTGTCCCATCTACAAAAGGTTCCATTGTATCCATTTTGAATTAGATTGCTATCAATATAAATGCTTACAGAGGTTTTTTTCCGTTGATTATTATCACTTTAAGATGGTTGTTAATCTTATATTTTTATTGTTCTAAAGTATCACGTAATAGGGTGTGGTTTGGCATATCTGTGTTTAGTATATAAACTAGCTGATCAATGATTTTTGTATTATTATTTGTGGATTATGTTGTCAAACGAACGATGGAAACGAAGAAATAAGTCAGTGCAAATACGTTAACATAAAGCACATGAAACGAAGTTGTCCCAAGATCACTGGAGTATACTTTAACTTGATGTAGAATGATATAAAACATTTCTTTTTTTAATTGAATTGAACTATTGTATAAAAGTTCGAGTTTATGAAACATCTTATATGCATGTCATCCATATGAAAACTTTTGCACCTTCAAATGCTCTTACAAATAAGCAGTGCATATAGTTTTAAAAAACATACGCAGATTCGAAAAAAAAGAAACATATGTCTATCTTGTAAAACATTTTTGACTGACGTTCTTAAGTTACGTTATATAGTCTAAGTGACCTCGTGATAAACGTTTTGACCAATCAGAACGTCCATAATCAGTGAAATTCCAACAGTGCGACTTTTAAAATATTTTTAATTTGTCCATCACTTTAAGTGAAACGGTAATTGAACAAATCCGCGACTACGTATTTTGCATGTCATCCATATGAAATGTATCATAATTTTTCTCGATCACTTGGCTTTATTTCCCAATAATTTTCTATCATTTAATGGATAAGTATTCTCAAAACGTATTCAAGCTTATATTTATTTTTTATATAGAAATGTGAAGAAAAAACATAACCAATCTGTGAAACAAGAAACGGTCCTAAAGCAACAGTTAATATAATTTAACTTAAACCAATAACCATATATTCTTCGAATATTTGGATATTTTTGCAATATTTCATATAGTGCCTAGAATATAATTAAGAAATAATTAATGCAAGATATACTTTATTGTAGTTTTAACACGGGTAGGCATTATGTTCGTTATTAGTTTTGCCCGAGCGATAGTGAGAGCTAAAATAACACTGTGACAAATATAATGCCTACCAATGTTAAAACTACAATAAAGTATAGCTTGCATCAATCATTGATTCTGATTAGGTTAATTAAGATAATTTCTATTTCCGATGAGTATATGGGTTAAGCGATTGTGTAGGCCCTTTCGTGAACCTCCTTTTGTTGTTTGTAAAGACGCAAACGGCTTGCACTGTGCTTTTGCAGAGGGGGATGTTTTTGAACAGCCAGCATGAACGGTTGTCGTATTGAGATCAAATATGTCCATTTTGTCTTAATATATGAATTAGTTACAATATTTGCATCATTTAAGAGTTCGGAAGTGTTTTAAGTTAATGAAATATAAAAAATGCATGCCAATTTGATAACATTCAGTATTCTGCAGAAGTCAATATACGCATTTGCTAAACAAAATGGATTTAGAGCATGGGTTTATTAACAAAGTGTAAGAAGCACGTCATATTAGAATAAATGATTATATTTCAGCTTACCAATGAAAAAAAGGGGACATAAGAGTAATACAACCAATGCCACAGCATCATCAGGATGAAAAAAAATGTTAAGGAAATACACAGAGTATCATTTGAAGTATAACATTATCAGCACTATTATAGTAACTGAATGACCAGCATTTGTCGAGCCTTTTATAACTCGTGAGTTATACCCTTGTTTTAAAGTCGATTTTGGGTTGCACAATCTTTTGATTACGGTGTATATATAGGGTACCAGCCATTACCCGACTTATAATTGAAACATTCAGCTATCAAAAAAGGGGTGACAATGGAGATAAACCAATAAGACAGCATCATCATGATAAAAAAATCCTTAAAATGTTTAGCTGTTTGATCGACGATATTATTTATGTTAAAAAATGGAATTCCATATATTGTATGTTGTTATTTTTTTATTTTTTTTTAATGCGATATATAGATTATAATGTATGCTACAATGATTATAGCCAGCGTCTTATACAAGGTATTCTGTAATCTCAATCGATAAATTACTACAAAACGTGTGTGCAAACACCAAACAATTTGCTATGCATGTATGTGTATCACACACTAGTTTTAAAGAACAGTGTATAGTACAAACTAATGGATAGAGTATTATATGATGTTGCACATTATAATAACTAACTGTAAACCAATTTATTTTCACATATACTTTAATAGGCGTAAAGCCCTTATTGACCCATATTACGATTCTCAACCTTGTTTGGTGTGGTAAATATAAAAAAAGATCCAAGTTTTACATATTCGCGATATTTTTTCTCCTAGCAAAAATTCCGAAAATAAATTAAATTGCACGCACACATTTGTTGGTTTACAGTATTAGTGTGATGAAATGAGCAGGAACTGTCGACTCTGTTTTTTTGGTGTTTACGTGTAGTTCAATCTTATGATTTTGGTTGGACAATAAGTGACTAAACTGGCACTCGAAATTTGCTTATTGTGCTCTTATTATATAAAATCTCACAGCCACCATATTAAAATAAGGAGATGTTTTGTATGATTATCAATGAGAAAATATATTTAGCAAATAGTGTTTGCTTAGATACTTCTACTGTCAGGTGCGACCAGAAGTAGTCGCTTTTATGTTTTATCTACAAGAAGGATAAACAGAAACAAAATGTAGAGAATGAATCAGAAGTTTAAACTAACATTAACAGCCATACTCATTCGTATCAAAGACTCGTTATTTGCCTCGCTATTATAAAAGAAGGTCCGAGACTACAATTACTTCGTAGTGCATTTCTTTTAGAAAATAAATGAAAATTAAAAAAAGTCTCACTTGCACTTTCTGAACTAAAGTTTTACAGTGTATTGTACTTTGGGACAAATTATATCACAATTATAGATAACTTTATCGGCTCTAACTCAAAGTATGGAAAATTTTATGTAAAGGGGGTCTTGTTGCATAACACGTAGACAAATACATTTGGAAGGGGTATCAATAAAAGGGAAACTAATACAATGTCCACACTAGGGACACTAGCATAGGTCAACGAAAATCAAGGGACGACACTTGTCGTCTCGGACCAGAAACATTATATAAACATGGTACCACCCATTCGGAAAATTTGAAATGTATCCCCAGTAATTTAATATTGAGTTCAATGGAATTGGAAGAAGAAATTATTATATATTTTTTTTTTCTTCTACAAAACGTATTTTCAAATATATTATCTAATAGTAATTCATCAAGCCAGGTCTACAAAAAATGATGTAATCGTGAGAATGGATTTTTTGTCCACATAAGAAGTACATCAGTTATGCAGCAGTTGATCCTTTGAAACTATAGATTATCAAGTTAATCTGTAATCTTTGTCGTGTGATGAAAAACAACCAACTTGAAATAAACTCATCATTATGATAGATACCAGGATGAAATTAGTATTTACAAGCTTGTTAAGAAACTGGACCTATTTCGTTGTAGTGTAGAATAAAAAAAAAGCGTTACCACATCAGCAAATTAAGACGAATAAGAATCGGCGAGGTCTACAAACTTTATATGTTTTTTGCAGAATTTACTGATTTATTTTTCAGATCACTACATACAGGACATACGTGAAAACACAAATACAAATAGTCATATAAAATATCGACAGAAATATCATATCCAAAAAGGCAGCAACATCTTTTCCGGTCATATTTATGTCACTTGTATAACATTCTCCGTTGACCTCTGGTAGTGGCTTTATTTTCTTACTTATTGCATTATTTCGTTTCTTAATAAACCATTTTGTTAAACGTTTAACTATAGTACTGACTTCTCCCACATTATCCATTTTTGCGTATCGTGAACAAATTATAACGCTGGAAACTATTAAACAACTCACAACTATAATTGTTATTATGCCGTTAAGTAGCCCACACATAGGGTTCGACGAAACAGGAATAGATTCCGAAATAATTGTTAAAAATATCGTATAGTAAAGGAGCATTGTCACTGCTAAGGAAATACGCTCGCCGGATTAAGCCGGACGTATAAAAACCATGGGGTTTAATAAAGCAAAAACAAAAGTAGGTAGAATGATCATGACTGCATAATATACGGACTGTCTCTTAACTGGTATCTTAAGATAAAACATGTCATAGCTATAGGAATCTACTGTCTTACGTCCAACGTTTGTGGAATATTCCAGAAGGGTCCAATCAGAATTTGGTGTATACCAATCTAGCTTTGCACGTTCATATAAGGATGATAATACTAAGCTTTCATTTCTTATTTCCCAAGGAAGAAACGAGAAAGTGCATTCTTTGGTGTCAAAGGGAAATCTTGCAATGCTAGCTAGACATTTACCTTGGAGCACATCTCCTGGACTGTAGTATACACGTCCGTTAGATACAACTGTTGTGCAGATCAAAGTATTAGTTCCAATAGACTTCATTGTTTCTACTCCATTCATAAGGAATATGGGAGGCAACCACAAGTCATATGGATCAATTATCATTGTGGTTATATTGTTATATGAATGTGGATTCCATTTAAGTGCCGGATCAATCCTATTCACAGCCATTACTGCTATAATAGAAACTGTTTCATCAACTTCTTTAAAAAATATCAAAGAATTGAGATTGAATTGTATTGTAACAGAAAGTGGTGTTGATCCTGACAACGGCATGATCCTTTTATTGTAGTTTTTAAACAAGTTTGTATATAAGTTTTGTAAATCATGTTGTCCTTGGCAGTGTACACCGATACTACATACCAGTTTAATTATCAAAAACAACAGCATCATTTCTTTGAAGTATGCGATTTTTTCGAAGTTGAAGTTTGACGTTATATTGATGATCAAATAATAAGGTTTGGTTCTTGTGTGTTTACCAAATCGACTATAGCAAGAAATAAACATGCATCACTTTATGTAAAAATCGTCAAGGAAAATATCAAATTTGAATAAACTTCATATAATAATTGTTCATTAGTCGATCATTTGTTAAAAACACGAGGTCATTTTATGGAATCAGTTTCATTAATACATGTCATTCTTACTATAATTGAACAAGGACGGATGAATACACTGGCATATTGATTGGTAGATATATTAAACACGTAAATGTCACGTGATATATATATTCTTACTGCATCTAAACTATGTGAGATAGCTGGATCTGCTTACCGTTCCGGACTTTTTAGACTTGTAAAAATTTGCAAAAAAAAAGATCAAAGTTTTTTTTAACTGCAATCAGTCATGTTGGCCTATATGTAAGTTTCTTGAATTGCCATTTCTATAGGGTCTGATTCAGTAAAATGTCTCCCATTGACTTTTATGCAAATCTATGTCTTTATTAAATTTATATCTGATTTGTCTTTAGAAATCAACAATCAAAAACATAAGGTCGTTGTTTGCCCTGCTTACAAACACCGTAGATTCGCACTCAGTTCCTATACTGACCGCCAATACTTTCCAACCCTGTAGTAAAAAAAATTGAGTGCATTTAGCATTCGCTTTTTTAATTCTAGTTTTGATCCATCCATCTTTTTTTTTTTTTACTACAAACATTATCTACCAATCCGAAGAGCACAGACATTCAGTGTTATACAGAAAGTTTTCTTCAATATGCGCGGTCTCTGATTACACATATGTATTAACTGAATTTACCACTCTAGCTCTTGTATTGAATAATACTTTAACCGTTTACAGTTTATATCTATCAATCAAAGTTTTTGAAAAAGTATAGAAATCCTTATGAAGAGTCGGTTGGTAAGTTGTGATATCTTGATTTATTTATAAATCTTTTTGTGACAAACATTTGCTATTTCCTGTTCCTCTTTATACATAATATTTATTGCAAATAAAGGCAACAGTAGTATACCGATGTTCAAAACTCATAAATCGATAGACAAAAAATTATCCGGGTCACAAACCAAAACCGAGGGAAACGCATTATATACAAGAGACGAATGACGACACAACATTAAAAAAATAAGACACACAGAAACGAACTAAGCATTAGACAAAAACCGATGAAAATAGCAAATATATGAAATCAAAACTAAATACATAAATTTGGGATAGAAAAGTACCACGTCTTATAATAATGTGAATTCACACTCAAATATAAGAGGAAACAAACGACACAAAAGAAACACACCGTTAAAATGTAATACACTCAGAAACGAACTTTAATATAACAATGACATTACTCCTGACTTGGTACAGGTCATTTAAAAAAAAACACGTTTAAAATGGGTACAGATTATCTTTGAGTGGCAATAACTCCTATTTTGAGTCAATTAACGATTTAAGTAACATTGACTTACTTGAAGATCTTATTGTATTGAGAAAAAAATCCTCAAACAATTCATCCACATCTATTATTGTTACTGCAAAGAAATTCATATGGTTAAACAGGTATTTCGATGACATTAACTCATATGATACAATGTAGGTCAATTCGGCAATGAAAACAGAGGCACATTTGCCATAAAAGAGTAAACTTATAACATAAACGGTTTCAATTTGCTTGCAACAGCTTGACATTGTGTCTTGACAACAAATGTGTCTTGATTGATGGCCTTCTATCTAGTATATAATACATATAATTCATTGAAAAATCATGATGAATTACCAAGAACATTAACTAAACAGACGGTTAATAAAAAATTTTAAGAATGCTATCAATATGTAAATGTCCATTGCGGTTTATTTGTTAACATATTAATTACATTTTATAATTTGCGTACTAAATACTGTAAAATATTTCCAGAAGATTTTAGGATAAACAAATACTTTTTGCTGATAATGGTTATCTTCAAAGAAGCTTTATTGTATCATTACAAATATGTTAGTTTATCTTTGAAAGCATATACTTGCTTTTACTTAAATAATACTCTATAGTAATTGTATAGTGTTGGTAATCAGTTTTAAAGTCAAAATTACATTGTTTTTCTTGTACATAACCAAACATTAAGGCCGTACCTTGACCTATAAAAGAGGGACGAAAGATACCAGAGGGACAGTCAAACTAATTAATAAACTGACAACGTCATGTCTAAAAGTGACAAACAATGGTACACATGGAACAACATCCCTTCGTAAATTTTACGGACGCCATCACCAGTTGATGACCGTTATGGTATAACAATTTCACAAATGATATTTCGCCGCGATATAGCATTTTTGTGCTAATGCTAATGCGGCGTAAAGCAACCAACAATCAATCAATCAATCACAAATGATATCTGATATGTTCCTTACGTCTAAATGTGACATACCGAATTAGAATATTTACCGGATTTGTTATAACATGAGCAACACGACTGGTGCATCATTTGGAGCAGGATCTGATTACCCTTACGGAGCACCTGAGATCACCAATTGTTTTTTCTGAAGTTCGTGTTGCTTATTCTGCAGTTTTCTATGTTGTGTCATGTGTACTGTTGTTTGTCTGTTTGTCTTTTTCATTTTTAGCCTTGGCGTTGACGGTTTATGTTCGATTTATGAGTTTGACTGTCTCTTTCGTCTCTTTCGTCCCTCTTTTACAATGTTATATATATCAGCTCGTTGATACGGTATTCAACGTTTTTTTATTTTTTAGAATTGTCGTGATAAGAGTCTTGTTGCCTACATTGAAGGTTCATTTTGCTTAGTATTAAATGTTGCGACAGATGTCGCGTTGATCTTGTTTTGTTGTACCTTTTTATTGTATTATTGTATTTACAGCAATTGCGTTATCAGGGTCATATATGTGTTTTGAATGTCCCGTCGTTATCTGCTGCGTCTTTTTGTGAAATGTCTGTACAGATTTAAACGTCTTGTAATTTAATTGATCTTAATGTAAGATGCATATAACTACTGTCGCAAAATTCATAACATTTTCCTTAAATACAAAGTTATTAGAATCCTTTAAAATCGAGTAAATTTTTTGTACGTTCTACGATGTATATATATCTTACAAAAAATACAGAAGTAATATATACTCTGTGAAAAAATTGATATGTAAGTTAAACTAATGATACTGATTGAAAATTATTCAAGTATTTAAAGTTCGAACAACTTAAAGGTTAATGTAAAATTTGAAAACATGTAAACCAAACTGCTTGTCCGGCTATGTTAAAGATTAAATACAATCCTCACATCATGTTTAACAAATTTAATTACAAAGTTCTGATTGGTCTTGCATTTTACATACACTTTCTTGGACCTCAGTCTACATGCCTGATAACACAAACATCCATTTAGTGAGTAAATCTGGTACTCTTCAAACAGTTGGAAAAGCGAAGACTGATTATATCATAAGACTTAGTGCGGATTTCGAATTTTGAAATCCATTGGTGATGTTTGGTGATCAGCAAAGCTGTGTGGTTACATTTATGTACGTATTTGAAATACATTTTCAATTTGTATTTGTCTAGCGCGAGACGTCCTACTCAAGGTAAATACATTTTGACCTTCACAAATGAGTTTCTTACAATCACAATTAAAGATTCATGTTCGTTATTATATAAACATAGGAATTTTAATTTATAAAAGTAAACCATAATAGGTCAAGGTACGGCGTTCAACACGGAGCCTGTGTTTATATATTAATCTTACCTCCCATACATTTCTAGGAATATGATAGTTTAAAAGCGTCCTCGTTGAAACCGTGTATATTTAATATTAGGTTAGTTGGAAGGCGGGGATTATTTCAAACACGGCTAGTAGTGGAGTTACGTCCCTTTATATTCCATATAAAATAATTAGGAGGCGGGACTTATTTCATGCACCGTTAGTAGTGGTGTTACGTCCCTTTAGCAAAACAGTACTGAGAAATTTTTTAACGGTTTCGACAGACGAAGAAAGTGATGATAAAGTGAAATAAATTCATTAAACATTTTTAAATATAAAAAGTTGCCATTGTTGGCATCTGTTTTGTTGGATCAAAGGAAGAAGTTTCTAAATCATGTTAATGCTAACTGTATTGAGGACTTGCTCATTTTGATAGGTCACTAGTCTAAATGTTACACGTAAATATAGTCGGTAAGATAAATTCGTTACATAGTGTGCTAGTGACGTAATACTGTTTATATGGGTCAGTAAATTCCATACGGGTATTCGAGCTTCGCTCTCACTCCATGTGGAATTTACTGACTCCATATATACCGTATTAGGTCACTAGCACACTATGTAACTAATAATACACTGACTACCAATGTGATGAAGTCAAAAGTAGGTGATCAGACAAATGGAGTGAAAAGGAATTTTACAATAGCTAGTAGAGAGCATATATTACTCAATTTATTTCACTTGACTGGGCGGAGTTTAACCGGTTCGCTCATAATAAACCAGTCCATCTATAGATAGGTATTTTAGAATAAACTCATCAATGAAGTGTCCAGTCATTCTTTTGTAAATTCCTTTGATGACACTGATAGGTGATTAGAAATCAGTTATAGTTATAACGGCAATCATCCTTATCAGACACATCTTCAAATATACTGTCCTTATGCAAATTAAAACGTAAGCTCCGCCCGATCAGTTGAAATAACATTGGTAATACCAAACATATATTTCAAAATAATGCACAGTGTAAGCAATCTCTTTTTTTAAAGACTAGGGATGAGTTAAACTTGGTGTGTTTAAAATTATAGTCATAGCTTTGTTGAAGTGTGTTTCAAACATGTTGATATAATTGTGGACATATAACGGATTTAATATTCCTCGTGTAAAAGTTTACCAATCCTGTACATTAAACCGTTATAGGTTGAAGGAATAAATGAATAGTTGCTGTATATGACATCTTTCTCGTGAATCTCAACAAGCCGATATTTTCCACACTAAGAACGATAACTATTTTGAGTAATAAGACTAGGCATCGACGTGGGAATCGATTTTTGTGAATTGAGAATACATTGTTTTAGCGGAATATTTGACTTTGTGATTGTGCATCGTATTGTTAACAAAACTAAAGATTATTTGGATATTTAAATTCGTGGTAAAGATATTATCATTACCTCTACGAACATAAATAACCAACGAATAATATTGATTTTTTTAGTAAATCAAAATTTCAATCGGGACAATACTAGTCTTCAACCTAAGTCATCTTCAAACGAACGAAGATAATGTCGCTAATATAAAACTAATACCAGCGTGAAAATGTATTTTTAATAGTGAACATGCTTACATCAACACTTGTTTATCACAGGACTGAGTATTAAATTCATAAACGTTTCATTATATAACAAACTGAAACATGTATGTCATCAAATTAATGTATTCAATTCAATTTAGTTTTGAATTAGTTTTTCCCCATCTTGCTGTTTGTATAATTAATGAGCAGATTACTACATTGTTTTCTTCGGTTATTGTAGGTTTTTTTAATGGTGGTTAGCAAAGGATTTTTTGCTATTTCTTCTAGTCAGGTGTTGTGAATCAGTATTGAAGGTGACACCAGAAACGAAGAAGATTGTCAAATATGAATGATTAATTCTTATAAATTTGATGTCGAGGTACAACAAAAAATACGAATTTCAAAGTAATGCGATTAATCAAATCTATTAAATACCTATTCATATAATCGAATAATAATTTGCAATATGAGTTTTTTCCTGTAGCCTCCGAATGTTCGTTTAACCATTAACCTTGTTCATGTTGTTTTAGGACACATTCGTAAAACATAAGACGTTGCTCATAAAAAAAGTGTAACTTTGCTATGGCATAATAATTTCACATAATTATTTTGGCCTCCGTCTACTGTTGCAGTTGAAATCGGACAAAACAAAATTACTTGTAAAATCAAATCTAACACAATCTGTCTCGGGGTCATTTGCATATGAAGAATCATAATAATTTAACTGTAAATTAACTCCATATATATTCTCAAATGTTTGATTTGTCACCCACTGTTCTCCTTTCAAGCCAATCCACATGCTTGGCTTACCTGAAATTGTACAGCATTTTCTATTTTGTAAATACCAATACGAGTAGCAGTACCAATTATTTCGTTTTGTAAGAGATGTTTAATACACATACAAGTCAAATGTTATAATACTATTAAAAAATTAAAAAAAGATTTGGATTGCAGGGTCCCTTCTAGATCCTCATAATTATTAAGTATCCACATCGCCAAATAAGTAGGTAGAATAAATGCTGATAGGCACGTGATAGACCATGCAAGCAATAGAACTAAAGATTATTTGTAGTGTACACTTGGATACATAATTAGGATATTTCAGTATATATTGCCCAAATTTAAACCAATTCATTTAATACACTGTTATTATTTTGGGTCAATCCTACATTATTCAAACGATACCGTTAACATAGAAAACGTATTGCACAAATGACAGCTTGTATGCTACATAAAAATTGGGAGAACACAGAATCAGACATACCATATAAATAAATTGAATTGAATTGGACCATATATATTTGTACTTACAGCTCGTAAAATTTAATGCAAAATCCCATTTTTCCTTTGATGTTAAACTAATCAAATCACCGCCATTATCTTGACAGTGTTGTCTAGCTTCATTCCATGTTTTTGGGTTACTCTGATACTCATACATTTTCAAACATGTATTGACGTTTGGATCATAGTAATATCCTTTATTTGTACAACCTAAAATCAGATAATGGGTTAATCTCAATACATAGTACTTAATGTGAAAACATTTATTTTTGTCTTTTTTCGTAATTAAAATTTAATTACTCATTTGTTTTATCTTGAAATTATTTAGAAACTCGGGTTTTATCTACATTGTTGTACCTCAGGCAAATTGACCGATTGTTTGACTATGATTTTGTCATATAGCTCTTTAACTGTTGCGGTTCAAATACATCATTGTTTCTCGAATATTCGGCTATGAGCTTTTCTTGTAAATATCGTTACAGAATAAAATCTTCGTGTGTACATACGAAATTTAAAAAGGGTTGTTTTCCTTTTTCAAATACATTCGTAAATGTCCAACAATAATTAAGAAAAAATATCCTTTTTCCCTATTGGTTTTAGTACAACCTAAAACTTGTTATTCTACTGGAGGAATGCGCTTATTAAGATTTAAATTTTATTTTACAGGCATTTTTTTAGTCTAATTGAATAAAGAAAAATGCTGCCATGTCAGATGTTTTTTTTTTACACAAATGTGGGATGTTAACCTCATGGTACAAAATAACTTAATAAATACCAACCACATCTTATTTAATAAACCGAATTTTTACCAGTACTTTTTGGTTTTCAGATATTCTGTCTTGAAAACGTACAATGCAAAAGTATTTGATACATCACATCGCTTAAGATTTTATCGTATTTGTATATCAAGACTACAAGTTGACATATGACGTCGAAAATACGCAGTATTTAAAAATAAAATATATAGGGTCAATAAACCACAAAAACAGAGGAGGTTTGTTTGAATAGCAAATTTATATTTTTATTTGGAACTTAAAAATACAAATCTTTGAAAATCTTCATTTTTTTGTGTGATATCAAGGGTTTCCAATCATCAACTAATGAACAGTTTTTGTTTAAACAAATTTATTTATAGTGGATTGGGAAACAAGTTTTGCAACTTATATAAATCCCTTTCCATTTAGCGGGTACGAGTGCTACCTTGTAGCGGCATTAGCCTACTCTTTTTCGAAATCTACAAGGGTGTCTTTAACGTGCAAGAGATATGGCTCTCTCTTAAAACGGGTCAGTCATTTATCGTCCCCATCCGACGGACTATCATCGTTTCCTTTAAGACCAAACTCGCAGATGGTAAATATCTACTGAACAGTTTTTGTCTGCCTTCCCACAAAATATGTATTAAAATTTGTTTTTAAATGTTTATGGATTTTCATGCTCTGTGAAAACTTTCGCAAACAATGTTAAATTTGCATTAAAAATCGAATAGACGCATGAATACAATGAAATATGGATGACATAAAACTACTTCTAGATAATAGTCAAAGTCTCTTATAATGCTCAATCATCTTCGTCATTGCTTAAGACAGCTGGTAAATAAGATTAAAATATTCTAAAACTGAAGCTCTCAAACAATGCAGAATTAATGGAGTCATATTAGTTGATACACAGCTATAAACAGAAAAAAGTATATTGAAGATATAAAAAAGAAGATGTAGTATAATTGGCAATGAGACAACTCTCCACAAGAAACCAAATGATACAGAAATCTACAACTATAGGTCAACGCACGGTCTTCAACAATGAGCAAAGTCCATTACGAATAGTCAGCTATAAAAGGCCCCGAAATTATAAATGTGAAACAATTGTAACGACAAAACTAACGGCCTAATTTATGTAGAAAAACAAATATGTAATACATCAACATACGAAAACCACTGAATTACAGAAGTCTACTTACCTTCTTTGTTTACATTGTAAATTTCAACTTCAGATGTCATGGCTTCAACACTTCTACGTATTCCTTCAAAAGTCATACATGTTTTACCTATTCTGTTCCAGATGAATGTGTTGCAAGGTTCACCTATATTAGATATGCAGTGTCTAGCACAGCGTGTTTCAGATTGAACATATATTTTCTCCATTCCAGGATTCGGAAGACACAGTGGATACATGCTTGAAATTTTTATATTTACCGCATTTGCTTTTCGTTGTAAAGAATTCGCGTACATAGAACTAAAGATTAAAAGTAACTCTATAACAAGGTTCATGTTTTGACCTTGTTAATGCAATATTTTGGTTTATGCCCTTCCAACTCAGCACCGTCAATGTTAAGGACTTGCACTATTCATAAAGTGTTCATCTTAGGTAATTTACTATTTTCTGAGATGTTATCAATTTGCAAGCTATGAAAAAAAATTATAATGTGATGTGGTGTGGTTATTGATTCGCAAGCTGGAGAAAAAAACCTTCGATATACTAATGTCTTCTCCTTGAAGAAGAGTCAGCTGACAAAGACAATTGAGCATTGTCAGGATACTTAATCCTTTTTACGACGTCCGACCTCAGTGGTGTTACTTATCCCTTGGAATCAAAAAGCATCCTTTACATACATTTATAAAGCGTGTTGACAAAGGTATAGAAGTGTGAAGCATCTTGACTGTCAATGACTAAAATTGGAATGAAGGATACATAACATTTTGAGCTATATTTGCCCTGGATTTATAAAGCATAATTGACAATGCGGATATAAAGTTTAAACATACTTTATTTGAGGAATTACTTTATTGGGTTACGAAGAAATAACATAAAAAAGTAGTACATAATGAATAACCTGCATGTTATTTCGAATTGACAGAGAACAAAAAATATTACAGTAATTCCTTATAATTTTAAGCCGGAATAAATCATGAAAAAAGTCTCGGTCACATGAAGACGCCTTATATATACTATCAAATATGGACCATCTCATGAATTGTATAGTAATTACACTGAGGTTTTCAAAACTGTTTTTTTCTCCTCACATTAACCTGAATAAATTCACAATGACATAAATGACAAAGGCCGCTGTAGAAAATGACAAAAAAGTTAAGTAAAATATACTTTAAGAAAATTTTAATGTAGTTTTGATAAAAAAAAAGATGATCAAACATGTTGAGATGAAGTATAAGAAGATAGCTAATGTGTTTTTATGACAAGTAAGTTTGTCTCAGGACTTTTATATTTGTTAATCTCCTTATATGGCCAGGTTGAAATAAATTTAGACAAAATAAAAAAAGTGCGTTTTTAATTCATTTCAAATAAACACAGTTGTAAACATACAGCAAAACAAATATTGTCCTCGCTTAGTTAAAATGCCTAACACATAAGTGACGATTTTTTTTACAAAATTTACAGTTTTAATGAGGATCTACACTGGTTGTATATTTTTTTGTTCATTCAAAGATGCTAGTAAATAAACGTTCCTGAAATTTGGAAAAATCTTTAAAATTTTTTTACAAAATTTGTTCACAAGAGATCAAGGTAAACATCAATGTAATTTTATTTTTTTTATCGAAGTCATCTTCATAGAACCATTTTCTAACTTATGTAAAACAAATAATCCTTTAAAATGTAGCTTGTCTTCCATAATGCTTAACCGATAGAACTTTTAACTCTTGAAAATGTTTTAGTTTGATGTGTTCCTTCGATTCATCTTTTCATCCAAAAGATTTTCATCTAACTACTATTTTTTTTTCAATTTATCAAATACATAAGGCTGGCATATTATGGAAATTTGATACATCTTTAATATTTTAAAAGTCCACGTTTTTCTATAGCAATTGTTCAGAATAAACTCTCCTTAGATACAACTACCTTAAATGTGTTTGATCATTTTATTTACAATATTATAACATAAATAAAGGCAACAGTAGTATACCGCTGTTTAAAACTCATAAATCCATGGACAAAAAACAAAATTGGGGTATCAAACTAAAACCGAGGGAAACGCATTAAATATAAGAGGAGAACAACGACATAACACCGAAACGTAACACACACAGAAACGGACATCAGACAAAACACCACGAGAATAACAAATATAACATGAAAACCAAATAAATGAATTTGGGATAGACAAGTACCGTGCCACGTCTTATCTCAATATCTCAAAATTAAGAGAAAACACAAACGACTGAACGTAGCCTGCTCAAGTTTTTTAAACAAGCATCATTATTACTAGCAGTACTGTTTTTGTAATGGCGATACATTATTTGACTATTTTAGGTTGTTGTTTTGTTGTTGTGTATATTCAATAACTTATCCAAAATTAAAGGGCTTCTGTTTAGATATATATTTATCTATCTTGCATGTGTATGCTCTAATGGACAATAAGATAAAATACCAGTCTAGAAGATGGGGTATAAACTCATCATAGATACTGATTTTTGTATTTTTGGATATGATTGTTGATAAACCAACTACCTATCGGTTCCTAATGTAGTGGAGAAGAATAATTTATAACACCGTTTCCATATAGTATGAACATTTATGTTACCTCCTATACATTTCTAGGAATATGATTGGTTAAAAGCGACCTCGTGGAGACCGTGTATATTCAATATTAGGTTAGTAGGGTGGCGGGGCTTATTTCAATACACGGTTAGTAGTGAAATTGCGACTTAGGCACTGTTTAATTATTTAAAATATTGAAAGTTCTGTTTAATATTTTTATATCAAGGTTGTTTATTATAGATATTTATCGTTTACATTAACTTTTTTAGTGAAAAAAACCCACCTGAACACTTTAATACAGAAATAAGGAGATGTGTTATGAAAGCAAATAAGACAACTTTAGTCTATATTCAACAAATAAAGACAGTCGGTAAGATAAATTCGTTACATAGTGTGCTAGTGACCTAATATGCTATACACAGGGTATGTACCATATTAGGTCACTATCACACTATGCAACTAATAATATGTGTATAGTGAACGTTCTCACTTAAATATATTGTCGCAGGCAGGTTACATATATAAAATATGCACGATAGATTACAGTTTTTCTCAAATACTTGACAGGATAGGTTGTATCGATCGATTGATTAATTGATTGGTGTGTAACGCCATTTTCAACACCATTGTGCTTTTCGTGGCTATCAGATTTTATCAAAGGAGGAAGCCCGGATAGAGCACTGACCTTCGGTAAAAACTGACACTCCTTATCAATAAAGATTGGAGTCGAGTGCACCAGCCAAGTTCGGAATTAGAACTCAAAACGTCAGTGCTCACATGCTAATGCTAGTGAAACATTAGTTCGACTACTTTTTTCTCCTAACTACTCAGATCACATGACCAACAAGGCCGAACTAAATCTATATATATTTAAGCATTGAATTTGAAAACAGAGACTACAGTACCATAACATAAATGTTACAATGGTGTTTTATACCTTCCCTAGTAGCCACTTTCTTAGAAAATATTAAGGGAATCAAAATACTAATGACCTGAACATTTAAGCCAAAAAGAGAACACAAATTTCTTTTAGGAGAAAATCAAATAATCTTTCTAAAAGTTCCATGATTTTCAAGTTAATTCAGCCATATAATTCAAGTAATTATTGTGCTGGTATGGAAATGTATGTTGTGTTATAATAAATGGACAGACATATAAATGTATACACATACACATGTATTAAATTATCAATAGAAATATTAACCTTAATGAACGATTTAACAAATAAAATGATACTGTCCAACTAGGTTTCATAATACCGTATAGCGGGTTATTTTTGCGGGTGTAAAATTTCGGGATTTTCATTGAATAAGGTATACGAAATATTTTGGCGGTTATTATTTTTGGCGGATTGAAACCTTTTATAAAAACCTTGAATGAACCCTTTAAATTGGCGGAATTTAATTTAGCGATGTTGTTCTATCCGCGAAATTAAGCGAAAATTTACACCCCGCGAATATTTAAACGGCTATACGGTATATCATGTATATGATACAAAGTTTCCGGGAAATGAAGCTTCAAACTGCCGCTTCATTAAGAAGATATACATGAAAGGAAAACAGTCTTGTCTACAAAAGGAAAAAAAGGTTGCACTTAAACATAGCCCTCATAATGTGTTACGTTTTCCAAGCGACAATACGTGATTACAGATTATAAGCTGCATAGTGCAAAGTAAACGTATTATAATAAAACTATTTTTTGTTAATTTTTTTTTGGGAAGGGGGGGGGGGGGGGGTAAAATCAGACACATATAGAAGGTTTTTACGATTATTAATTAAGGCTACATTATATATACATGTAATTAGATAACAAATGTGTTTCGTCATCGCATCAAACTTTAGGGAGGGTTGTATACTATGACATCCAGAGAACAACATGATAAAAATTAGGATCCCAGTACAAATCCTTAACTGTCATGTTAAACATTTAGATATACAAGGTGATGTGAGACTCGGTACAATATTTCGAATCAAAATATATTCTATGTATACGTTTTATATATAACTCAAGAAAAATAATAAAAAAAACAACATTTCTTTTAATTTGTCAACTTTAAAAAGTAATAAGCGCATTTTGTAGTCGATCTTTATTAAGTTATCGCTCTTTCAGCACAAAATGTAATACTTGTCATTATTTTCGATTTAAATCAAAATATTAATGCAACAAATTTGTAAACACCTCCATCACAATTAATAAAGCAAATCAATCAAGAGCGGCGTCTTTTTTTTTTTAGATATGATACGCACGAGTCACATGAACAAAGCATACATACGCATATATGCTGTCTATTGTAAACACTTTATACTGCAACTAGTTGTGGTTATTTCCTGAATACAGTAACAACTTTATCCTGCAATTGGGTGTCCTACTATACAGATACAGCCCTACATATATCGCTATGCTGTATATGTATACTATACATATATCGCTTTAAAGTTCCGCCCACTGCCGGACTGATTATTGTTTGAACCTGTATGACCTCAGAATGTGTATTCCAGTTGCATTCCAATGACGATGACAATTGCAATTGTCGATTTCAAAACTTGAATGCGTATGATTGTGTTTCAAAATCAACCATGTCAATTTCAGCATGCATGTTTAGTGAATGTCAATTCTAAAGCGTAAGACAACTTGCACACTTCTGTTTCAAAATTGACAATGTTGTGTTATTTGTTTTTAATGTTGAAAATAGATAATTATTCACCTTGAGCGATGTATTAGTGTTGACCATTCGAGATTCCTTTTGTGCGAACCCGTCTTCTGCGCAATGTGTGATTTTGATATTACTCGCGGGTCCCAAGGGATTAAAAATCGAAAATAAATGCTAAATATGTTAGTTTTTGTGTCTTTCAAAACACAAACAATATACAGAAGTAATTGCACGATAAAGACAATAACTGTTTAGTGTCTTTAAATATCACCTGTACACGGCTCGAAACAGGTGTAGTAGCTCGCACATACCTTGTTTCCTAGCCTCGTACAAATACAGCTGATATTTAAAGACACTAAACAGTTATCGTCTATATATTTTGTGCAATGTCAATTTCGTCATGGGTCACTTTTTCCACAATTAGGGGTTCCTTAAAGGATACAAATGAGTTTGAAAGTAGTTTTATATTTTTAATATCTATCAATGTATTAATTTAAGTAGCAGTATGAAAATAACAGTAGGTCAATGTCAGATTTTTTTTTTTCTGTGCAAAACTGGGGAAGGGATCGATAGAGACTCACCCTTCCACAGTTTCTCAGCCTAATACTAAAAAGTGTGTTTTTTTTACATTGACCTAATATTGTATATGTATGCTGCCCTCTATATGTTATCTAGTTTGATTGTTTTTTGTTTCCTTTTGGTTTCTTTGAGGTTATTCCCTACATCTATTTTATATAAACAAATATTTCCTTTTAAATCCAATGCTACATGATACGAAATGGCAGAGGTTCAAAAATGGTGTAGGTATAAAACGATTTGCTTCCCATGCTACTTGATAAACAAATAAAAAAAAAACTTCTCTAGTGAATGATAGTATTACCAATTATTTCATGTGTGTATAAAGTCAAATTATCATTTAAACATTAGTTTAACATTTTGCTTTATTTTTTTGTCTTTTTGCTTTTTTTGGCATTGTCATTTTTGTTTATCTTTTGACATTTTTAATATTTGTTAAGCACCTTTCTTTCAGTCTTTCAGATACATATTCCCTTTGAATTATACTAAGCAAGTAAAATGTACAAAAGATCAATGACATGGAGACGAGATTGTCGGCAACAAATAAAGTAATTCAGCAAACACCTTCAAAAACTGGTAACAGTTATGTTGCCGAGATTCAGGAATATGATGTCTTGACGGCTGTTGTCAATTAGTTCAAAATCGAGGATATATCCGTTCCTACTGAAATTAGTGATGATCCTTGACCAGCTGAGGACCAGCATGAATCCGTGGCAGAGATCTACGAAGATGATGTCTTTATGGATGTAGTCGATGTGTTTAAAATCGAAAATGTATCTGCCTACTGAAAGTCGAGATGATCCTTGACCAATTGAGGACCAGCAGGAAGCCCGAGTCAAGATCTAGGAAGATGATGTCCTGATGGCTGTAGTCAATGTGTTGGAAACTGAGGATATATCTGTGCCTACTGAAATTCGAGAAGATCCTAGTCCATATTGAGGACCAGAAGGAAGCCGACGTAAATCTAGCTGACGATCAGTATAACAGAGCAAAGCTTGTAAAGGACATTTAGTCATCTGACTTATAGGTAACCACAGCAGAACAACACAAAATAAATAAAGAAAACTTGAAAGAAAAGATTAATTGCGACAATGGAATTGTACAGGCAAAACAAATTAGCCTATGAAAGATTTATGAATAAAAAAATACCCAAAAAAATTAAAGGCTTTTGGTATTGAGTCAGATAGTAGTTATTCTGCCTCTGTTTCGTAAAACAAAAAAAAATAACCTACTTCTAAATCCGTTTCCATTTTTGTGTCAACCGAAGTTTAATAAATTAGCAGAAAAAATAAGATGAGGCTTTTTCAAGAGCTACGACAATCCTTTAAATGGCCAGAATATATTAATAATGTGGCAGATGTGCTTTTTGCACACATTTTGATTTTTAATTTCATATATTTTGGTGCGTAATTTGACCTGTTTTCGCTCGTAATTCTTTAGATCTTTTTGATATAAAATTTCCATGCTTCTTTGTTAACATTTTCCTTTCACTATAGTTAAATATACGAAGTTTTTCATTGGTTATTTGTTAGGGGTAGATTTTCAATTATTATGAATTTCACCAAGTATTAATTCATTCCCCTTATTATGCCAGATATTCAAGGTGATTAATAATTATGTGTGTTGTGTATACATTTCTAAATAAAGCATGTCATTTAGTTTAAACAGTTATTCATGTGAGAAATTTAAGTAGTATTTATATCTTTATAATAGATTTTGATGTAATTTTGTAGATTGAAATACGGTTTTACCCTACTGTTACATTTATGGTGGCCAATGTTTTATCTGAAAACGTGTGTATGTTGGCATTGAGTAACTTAAACTATTTAAATAAAAGTCATAGGAACTAAAAAGATAAAACAATAAAAATAATAAGGGAATAATAAAGTAAGGGATTATGGTTGATGGTGGATATGAGTATTCGCGATCAGATGCTGATACATGTAAACCCGATTATCAAAACGGTAGAAGGGACAAGCGAGTAAGTTTGTACAGAGATGAGTCACCACCACCTTGACCTCCACAACCTCGTGCGAATCTGTATGTGGATAAGTCTTTAGAAAGAGAAAGCAGATCATCGTTTCACTCAATTACTGTGCCAAATACGCCAGAATTGTACAGAGAAAGGTCAGAATATGATCTGTCTGCACATTCAAGTTATCCCTATGTTCGGCACAGTACGCCAATGTCGCAAACCGACTTGCGTCAAACGTATGATAATCGTCCAACGTATGATACTTCTCGTCCAACGTATGATATACCTCGTCCAATGTATGATATATCTCGTCCAATGTACGATATTTCTCGTCCAACTTACGATAATTCTCGTCCAAAGTATAATATTTTTTGTTTATCGTATGATATATCTCGTCCAATGTACGATATCTCTCGACAAGCATCTCATATTTCAAATAATTCTGAGAATGAACGTAGTACGCATGATCAACGGTTAAATCGTGGATATCAGGAGCAATTGTTCGTATCAAACGATCATGATCAATTTAGAGACGACTTTCCAAGAACTAATGATCGTGTAGCGAATGATTTGCAAGGTCTTCCGCCTTCGTTAAGAGCTGATCGATTTCGTATCACTACTCCCGTAGTAAGGAGGGCAAAAGAACCCGAAAATTTGACGGCAAATCATTTTGAACAAGCAGCAAAGTGGAATAGGTGGGCGGATCAAAAGTTACTTGGAGATCTTTTAAAAAATATTCCGTTGTAAACGATTATGATGCCTTAAAAGACATTTTAGGACAAAGAATTAATCCTCATGAACGAGTAACGGCATATCGCTGTGAATTTCGGGCTAGAAATAGAAGAAAGAAAGTCAGGAGAAACTTTGCCAGATTTTGGTTACGCGTTGCGTCGTCTAGTGAGGTTGGCATATTCAGATGACGAATATAGCAATGTTCTGTAGCAACTTGTTATTAACCAACTTATACTGGGTTTAGCACATGTAGAAATGGAAAATCATGTCCAATTCGCTCATCCAACTACTTTAGAGACAGTAATAGCGCAAGCAGTCGAGTTTGAAGCATTTACAAATGCACAAGAAATGCCGCGAAAACCCAAAGCGGAAGAATTCTTATCCACAACCGCTGTCATAAATAGAGAAAATAAACAAAATAAAGAAAAAAAACTTGAAAAATAAGTAGAGGTGCAAAACAATTCTGAAATTAAAGAAATTATCACTTCTTTTAAAAACAAATTCAGATAATATCAGAAAAATAAGATGATATTAATAAACCCACAAGGGAAACAAATCAAGTGGTTTTATAGAGACAGAAGGGAACCGATTGAATGTTGGAAATGTGGAAAAAAAGGTCATGTGCAAAGATACTGTTACAGTAAGACATTTGTAAATAAAATTGATCAACAAGACTCCAAAGATAAGGATGAAAAAAATTAAACAGGGCTGGTTCTGTGCCAAGGAGTCAGTCCAAAAAGTTAAGCAAACCAAAAGGCCCAATATTCAACTAAATTATATTAAACAAAATTGCCTTTTTGCCAAAACTTAAATACATGATTGTACTTTAAATTGTTTAGTTGATACTGGAGCAGTAGCAAGTGTGATTTCAGTATTTTCATTTGATAAATTGAAACTGTCTACAGATATGTTAGAAGAGGTTCAAACGACCTTGACAGCTGTAAATGGTGAAAAGATAATAGCTTGTGGACAAATTAAATTAAAATTAACAATTCAAATAAAGTATTTATTCATACTTTTGTGGTAGCAGAAGTTTATGAGACATGTATTGTCGAAATGCGCATCTGGTGGAAGAAAATTGGTACCGTTAATTTTATTATGAAACATCTGGAATTTTTAACATGGATTTTTTAGAAAAATTTGTTGCAGTTTTATTTGTTTCAAAATCACACATGATCATTGCTGGTCGTAAATTAGACTTTATAAATTAGGGTTTACTACCTGTGCCCACATTAAATTGGCTAAAAAGTAGTTATCCCCCCTGAGTCAGAATTAACTATAAAAGGCAATGTTTTTGGACAGAAATTAAATACACCTTCTGTTTTAGAACCCATAAAGGATTTTTATAAAGATGGTTTGTTAATGACTAGAAACTTTATGTCATGAATCTGATAGGCATATTTTTGTTAATGCAATTAACGTGACAAGTCAGGCTATACATTTGCCAAAAGAAACCTTAATAGGGAAGTTAGATGCTGTAATAAGTATACAGCCTAGTTATTAAAAAGGAAAATAACATAGAAGAAAATAAAGAGCAAGTATGTTTACCAGAACATTTAAAATGTCTTATTGATAATGCTTCACCAGAGTAAACTAGTGAACAAAAGCAGCGGTAAGAAAGATGTATTTTTGAATATAAGGATATTTTTCTAGTCCCGATGGTCAACTAGGTCGTACTGGCATCGTGAAACACTCTATCGACACCTGTACGCGTTCCACCTCGTAGAATCCCGTTAGGTCAAAAACAAGTCATTGAATCCGAAATTGACAAAATGTTAAAGAACGATGTTATTGAGCCTAGTAATAGTGCTTGGTCAAGTCTAGTTTTACTCGTTACTAAGAAGGACAGCTCTGTTCGCTTCTGTGTGGACTTTAGAGCTTTAAATTCTTTAAGTAAAAAAGTTGCCTATCCATTGCCAAGAATTGACTCTTCGTTAGATGTGTTGGGAGGCAACAAATGGTTCTGTACCATAGATTTAACTTCTGGTTATTTGCAGTTCGAGATGTCCCCAGAAAGTAAATAGAAAACAGCTTTTATCCTCATAAAGGGTTATACAAATTTAAAGTACTCCTTTTTGGGCTCTGTAATGCCCCAACCACTTTTGAAAGGCTCATAAAACTTGTTTTAAAAGGATATCAGTGGGAACATTGCCTCTGTTATTTGAATGATGTTATCAATTTTGGTGATACTTTCGCAAAAACACTAGAAAATCATAAGCTTGATTTTCAAAGATTCAGACAGCACAATTTAAAATGAAAACCCAGTAAGTGTACCATGTTTCAAACTCAAGTTTTATTTTTGGGTCATGTTGTTTTAAGAGATGGACTGAGTTGCGATCCTCTTAAAGTTGAAACTGTTAAAACTTGGCCAATTCCCAGAATTGTCACTGAAGTTAAAAGTTATCTTGGATTAGCTGGTTATTATAAAAAGTTTGTACCAAAGTTTTCACAAATTGCATCCCCATTAAAAGGGTTGACAAAAAAGGCACGAAAATTTATTTGGACAGATGAATGCCAGTTAAGTTTTGAAAAATTTTAAAAGTTATTAATCTCAGCTCCCATTTTTTCCTATCCACAACAGGAGGTTCATACATTCTTGCTACTGATGCTAGTGCAAATGGGATAGGTGCAGATTTATCACAAATTCAGGATGGTCATGAAAAAGTCATAGCTTATAGAAGTAAAACTTTGAATGAGCCACAAAGAAAATACTGTACTACATATAAATAATTATGAGCAGTTGTCACTTTTGTTAAACAGTTTCGGCTTTATTTATGGGGTCAAAATTTTAAGGTTAGGACAGACCATGCTTCCCTTATTTCAAAATTCCAAAGGAATGGTAGCTAGATGGATAAGTGTCTTATATACATTTGACATGGTTCACGAATATAGCAGGGGTCCCCTCCACTGCAATGCAGATACTTATTTAGACGTCCCCATAGGAAGTGTAAAAGGACTGATTGTCCAGATTGTACAAATGAAAATTTGTTGTCGGTTGAGAATAATAAAACCTGCAGTACAAACGCAGCTTCAGAAATTCCTACTCATATGCGGTTTATTCAACATACCTGGAGAGACTTCAATTGCAGTACAGGACGATATAGAGGATGATTCAATTCCTAACTGGTTGTCTATGTGGTCCGAGGAACAAATTTCATGCAAGATAATTTTTGAATTAGTGTCGCTACATTTAGCCAAACCTTCCAAGGAGTGCATTCAAGGGTGTTCATATTCTGTAAGAACTTTATGCAATGTTTGGGATCTTTTGATAGTTCAAAACAATGTGTTATATTATCTTTTTGAAACTGAAACTTCAGAGGTTAAAAATTATTGATTGCTCCATATATGTGATCAGATCTAAAATATTGACTCATTTACACAATGCTTATGTGGCTGGACATTTAGGTAGGGATAAGACATTAAACTCAGTCAAACGTAGATTTTTCTGGCCTGTTATGACTTCGGATGTTAGTCAATGGTGTAAAACGTGCAATCAATGTGCACAAGCAAAACCTGGTTCGGGTTTAGGTCATTTATAAGTCAACGGTTGGTTTTCCTTTGACAGAATTGCAATAGATATGTTAGGCCCTTGTCCAGTTACAAGAAATGCAAATGAATATTTAATTGTGATTACTTCACAGAGTGGACTAAATCTTTTGCAGTGAGTAAGCATACAGCCCTGACAGTAGCAGATAAATTAGTCACAGAGGTGTTTTGTCGTTTTGGTGTCCCAAGTCAGTTGCATTCGGATCAAGGTCGAGAATTTGTGTCTGATTTATTCACTCAAATTTGTGTTTTGTTAAATATAGATAAAATAAGAACATGCCTCTATAGACCTCAATCAGATTGCTTAGTGGAAAGAATGAACAGGACATTAATTCAAATGTTGTAATTTTTTTGTGACTGACAATATAAATGATTGGGATGATCATCTACCATACCGTCTGATGGCTTATAGGTCTACTATTCAATATAGTACTGGGTTCGCCCCACATACATTATTGTTTGGAAGAGACATGATGTGCCCTATAGACATAATCTCTGGATTTATGCCAAAAAATGAAAATATTTTATGTGCTGTCAAATATGTCGAATGGGTCAAACACACCCTCACTATGAATTTGTAAACTCAAGCCCCAATAGAGCTGCTTATCGTCACACGTGACGGCTCTGCTCGTTTAATACACATTGTTAGAGAAACATAGTTTATCTGAATTGTTATTCACCCCTGGCTATTTATCAAGTTAATATATCCAAAAACAAATCCAATTAGTAGTTTAGCTGCATATATTTGTTTGAGGATTATCACTTAATAAGCATTGGTATTAACTATATGAAGTCGTTCATTGCGAATAATCCAATTGTCAATCATTTAAGTATGTCTTGGATTTAAAGAAAAATAATTGATGCTTTAAAACCAATGAACAAATTCTTTAAATATCTCTAAATTGGTTTATGTATCTTTATATTTGAAATCTTGTAATAATCGCCTTATATCCTCTTATGAAAGTTGAACGATTTGTACAGTTTGGACTAAATAAATAAAAGATCTAAGAAAAGTGTATGAATACAAATGGTTGAGTTACAAATCTAAAAGTTCAGTGATTTGAATCCTGGTAATCCTGTTCTGAACATAAGACATTACAAAAATTACAGAATACAAATTACAAACGGTCAAAGATGGCTGTATTTACATGACAAAAACACTCTGAGTACAGACTAACTTGTGACCAACTAAGTTTAATGCCTGACATCCACTAGCCATATTAATGTTAAATGCATTTTGTGTTTCAGAAAGATCAAATTTCTTTTTGATTTTGATGGGCATTTTTTTCTATATGCATAAGGTGTCAAAATTTAATAAGTTGTGGTACAACTTTGCGATATTCCCTCATCTAAAAACCAGTTTGTATTGTTTTGATTGACTTAATTGACACGGATAATAGGTATTTTCACAACTATAGGTGAGTTAAAGATTTCATCTTAGTGGACAGTATCAAAGGAATTCAGTTGTTTGTTTATTTGTACTCCCTCTGCAGAAAGGGGAAAAATGTCAATCAAAAACCAAGAAAGATTTTAAAAACAAATGAACAAATATGGCCGTACTTTAACCTGAAAAACTACTCTGTGTACATACTTACCTCAACTGTTTGGAAAGTTATAAGGCCATGCATCCACTAGATATATAAAAGTTTAATGCATTTTGTGTTAAAGATTTTATCTTTCTTTAACACAAAATGCATTTAACTTTTATATAGTTTTGTAGAGTAGTTTTTTAGGTGAACATACGGCCATATTTGTTCATTTGTTATGATGAACCTTAAATTCCAATGAGCTCGAGACAAATGTTTACCCGAGATGTAGAAGTTCTATGTACAATGGACACAATATATACCGCATGGCAAGAAATACAAGGCCTCAAAATGTAAAACACTTCAAGCTAGAAGCTAAAAGCAAATAATAAACAGCACCTTACGATATCAATTGAATTACATGATCCTGACTTTGGACAGACAGATTTAAACGAAACAAAATGTGAGTATCCATAAATTTGATATCATGCATATACAGGGAAAGTCACGTGTTGCAAATTAATATATAGAGTACCAAGAATTTTGCCATAATAGATATGTATCTTTTAAATTAAGGTAAAGTAGAAAAGATTTCTCCCCACTCTGATGTACATGTAAGAGACTTCGTTGGGTAAATGAGAATGGAAGGGATGACTAATCTGCATATTGGTGTACTTGTTGAACTAATTTATTCACTTCGCTCCAAAGGAGTAAATAAAAAATCAAAATAGTACCACTATTCTTAATACAATCCATGAAAACATGTACAAACGTTGAGTTAAGTAGACTTTCACTATAGTGTAAACACGAATTGCTTTATATAAGAATTGTTCATGATAGGGTATGGGAGATTTGCATGATTTGAATGAGTCCATGTCGATTTATTAGGTTTAAGATATGAAGATGAGTTGTCGTTCTTGGTATGTTAAGGCTACCTGAGATAGCTCTCCAGAAACACAACTGAAAATGGATATAGTTGTAGAAACAATGTGTAGAAAAATGACAAATGATAGATTAAAGAGTTTGATTGAGGATCTACATGGTATAGACGCAGAATATAAGTGAACTTAAAACTCAAATTCAAAACAAAGAAAAAATGGCGTCCTACAGTGAAGCACTGTCCGGAAGAAAAAAAATCACACAGAACAAAACAATGACAACGATGTCAACACAACTGATACAAATGATAATCAATCCAACTCAACTTCAGCTTCAAATTCAAGTAATTTTGTAAAACCCATATTTCTTAAAGATAGTGACGTTCATGTTTCTATAAAAACCGGAGCGGTCTATGTGGATAACAATTGTTGAAATTTATAAAGCTGTCGGAGAAAAGGTCCCCGCGGAGTGTATTGAAGGCATCCACTGCATTAGGGCGTATCTACATGGATAATGAGGAAGACAAACTGTCGCTGTTAGACCAAGGTATAAGCCTACGTAACATAATCCAGCTTATTACAACCTGATACGTATACAAGTGAAAAACGTTCCCTTTTCAGCGGACGATGGACAGATTCATCGTGCTTTAACTTTACAGGGGTGTAATTTTCAGGCTTTTTCTCGAGAAAGATTCGGGATTGATAGAAAAGTATCAAATTGTGAAACAGGAGATGTGTTAGTGATAAGTCAATTACTTGAAAAATCCATTCCAAGAAATCTTCAGATTGGGAAGTACTTAGTAGAATTTTTCATTCCGGTCAATCCGAGTTTCAGGGACGACCAAATTTAGTGCGCTATGCAGGTGTCAAAAAGTGTCTCAAACCAGGTCATGTAATGTACAATTGTCCAAATAATGGGGTCGGTAGAATATGTAACATACGTGGACACAATATGATACTGTCCAACAGAACACAACAGACTCATAATGGCAAGGAACAAAATGTCAATAATAAACATGAAGTGATAAATACAGAACAAGTAAACGAAAACAGCAAAGACGATGAACACACAGAGGTCAGTGAAAAAGAACCTGTAACAGAAAATATAGTAAAACTAAAGAGAAGCATAACACAGGGAAAATGGGCTCTAAGAAAAGTGGATTGAAAATAAATGATGATAATGCTGGAGGGTCACACCAATCTGTTGACAAATTCATGAGAACTCCAAACAACCAGAGAGATCTTGATTCTAGAACTCAGTCATATACCTCCAACACCACCAGAAGCACTTCATGATAAAACAAGTGACAGTCATGGACCAAAGAGAGCAAGAGCAAAATACAAAAAGTGTGTTTAACATCACAACAATCTAAAAGTATTTGTAAGCTAGCACATAGTACATTGAAAACAAGTGTATCTTGCTTGAATATCTACTTTGACACTTTATTCCTTATAAACATAGAAAATCTTTATATATAATACATACAGTATTCCCCATTTCCTTCTCAATTTTAGTAAATATATAGTTTTCTTCTAAATATAATAGTTAGGACGAATGATCTTTAAAGTGCTGATTTTATTTTGACTTTATAGAATTTTGGTTTACTTATCTCTTGTTTTTACATAAATCTATGATGTAACAAGCTTCCATGCAATGTCACATTTTTTTTTAAAGTACACTACATGTTAAAAGAAAACAACAGGCTGTCACAACGACAGCTAACCGGATTTACTAACACTTATTTGTGTCCTGGCGATATCACAAGAACCATTACTGATGAACGGTGAAAGTGAAAATCGTTAATATCAAATTTGACCTCTATTTTGTCATCAGTATCAACATATTAAAATTTGAAAAGCTTAGATTGAATGGTTCATGAGTAAATGCAGCAACGTGAATGGAAACGCCATTTGAAGATCTTTCAAGAACCAAAACTCCTGAACGGTAGAAGTCAAAATTGTCATTATTGAACTTGACCTCTATTTTGTCATCAGTAACAACATGTAAAAATTTCTAAAGCTTTGGTTGAATGGTTCATGAGAAAATGCACGAACAAACTGGAAACACCATTTTTCAATCTTTCAAGAACCATAACTCCTGAACGGTAAAAGTCAAAATAGTCATTATTGACCTTGACCTTCATTTAGTTGTCAGTAACAACATATTAAAATTTTGGAAGCTTTGGTTAAACGGTTCATGAGTTAATGCACGGACAACATTCGATTGCCGTCCGCCCGCCCGACGTACATCCCCAAATAATAACCGACATTTTTGTCACAAAAATCCGGTTGAAAATTAAGAATACACTTATGATCTAACGTACAACACCAAACAAATAAATGATAATGTATCAAGTAGTTATAAAAATATTAGTATGATAGATAAGATTTATGTTTTAACTGATTTTGATTTGGACATAAATTTCTTTTTTTAAACAGGGTAACCAGAGAGCTGAGTTTGAGTCCCAGAGAGAGGAGATGATCCTTCAATATAACACGAGTCCAACAACAGGTTTGATAGAATAAGGGATGAACTCATGGAAGAACTGTCTGCTCTACAGAGAGACAGGGCTAACTCTCTTATGATGGCTGAAAAAGGAACAATAGGTACTTGTTTTAAAGGGTGTTGTCTTAATTATTTTTTAAGTGTAAGAAATAGAAGATTAAGAAAGGATAAGATGTTTGGATATTATACATAGTAATTGATAATAGTCAAAAGTTTATTAACTTTAGATGAATTTGTAAAGATAAAACTGAACCATCAATTGGTGTCAATTAATGAGAACCCTTAGTATTAGCCATGTTTTCATGTTTTATTATTTAGAAAAAAATCTGTTAAAATCTATATAGATGGAAACTTTTACAATTTATATTGCCAACAAAACAATAATCGTTTAAGTGGAAACCGAAGTTTGACAGTCTATACAATGTGTGTAACGAAGGAGAAGATTTTAACCACTTTTGTTTACGACGTTTAGTCGATTGATAGAATAAATCATAATGTATTAAAATATTATTATGATATATACATAGCTGATTGCTAACCTTGGTAATCAGACAAATATTTAACAGGATGCATCAAGAGAAGCTTGGTTTCCTGGTGTAAAAATGTAACAAGCATATTTGATGAATAAATATATAATGTTGTTAAAAATAAAAAAAGGTTTAAGCTATGACGGTCTAAATGTATACTTTCTAATGTTCAATGGTTGTCGTTTATTATTGTGGTTTATAAGTGTTACTCGTTTCTCATTTTTTAGTCCCCGAGGGTATCACCAGCCGTACTGGCATGAAAATACGGATTTTTTTGTGTTATTAAAATTTGCTGTTACGAAATATTAGAAATTATTATAAATTAAGGAATGTATCTTCCTCATGCAAAGCGCTGATTCCTTTCACGGATTTGGCTATATTTTTTTTACCTTTCGCGCAGAAACATTGGTACTGTTCATTTTATATTATAGATTAGACCGTTCGTTTTCCCCTTTGACAGGTTTTACACTAGTATTTTTGATGGCCCTGTATAGCTTGCTCTTTCGATGTGAGCCTAGGTTCCGTGTTGATGACTTGGATGGAGCACTTATACCAGATATTCCTATATCTAAAAAATAATGCGAAATTCTCACCATTCCTATACTCACAGCGGCAAGGGTTGTCTTTCCTTGTAATAGATACATTTTTGTACGTGTATTTTATTTTAGAGCAGTTTTTTCAAAGTGTTAAATCTCTCGGTGGCCAACTGCAAGTGGTCTAAGAAGATACTACAGTAATCCCTAGCTTGTCAACACCGAGGTTGTGAGTTCGAATCCCCGCTCGTGCGGGTGAACTCGACTCATATCTAAATTGACTAGTATTGTCAGTTTTCTTATCAAAGGTCAATGGTTTTCTCCGGGCTTTCTCCACCATTAAAAACTGACCGCCACGAATTATCCCAAAATCGGTGCTTAAAAGTGACGCAAATCTCTGCTGATAACATTCACATTAACAAGCAATAGAACAATTATAACATAACACAGTAAAATGCTTAATCATAAACTGACACGGCCAGGATAATTATGTAAATATTTGTTTTAATTATCCGAAATATTTCTCTAATGTATCCTTCTTTCTACATGAATTACCATTTTAATCAAAATACAATTGCTTTTCCAGTTCTGCTGGCTTTCAGCTATTGAAATTAGGTGAAGTGTTTATTTGTCAAACGTGTTGCATAGCATGTTATAATAAAGCGTAAAATTAGTAATTAATATGTAAGGAAGGTTATCATATTTATAATGTATCGAGTACATTGCAGTTACATAAACAACACTCTTTTAAATGCATATGTAGGGTGATTGCATAAACAGTCTTCATTTTTATCAATTCTTTGAAAGAATAATAAATACAACACAAAGAGGGAAAGTAGATTGAATACTTGATGTTTTAATGTCTGGTGGAAAATATATCTTGCATTTGAAGGACGAGAGTAAATTAACAAAAGCAACAGGACGGTAGGGAGAGTCAGGATTACTGATATTGAATGAGTGTAATTGGATAGGGATAGAAACTTGTCTTGCAACAGGCCGCCTATAATCCCACCAAAGAGTTGTTTCAAGGGTTCGTAGCAAACAAAGAGAGTGAGACTCTTAACAAAAGATATCAAATTGAACATCCCAATCCCGATTAGACGGTGCTACGTACTTGTACAGCCAAACGTAAATGTCCTCAGTGACCATATTTCTATCCGTCAATATGCCCTAAGTGTTACATGCTCCGAACTCCTTGCACTTGTGAGTAAAGACTAGTTCTCTCACCATTGTACCTATAAATGTATACGAACAGAGTCCAAATGGAGTGGGGGCTAACCCTGATTAAATAAGCATATATAATGATACGTATCATAACATGTATAAAAGACATTGTTTTTGTTACCAGTCATTATTTTTATTGTATTTTGTTTTCCTTTGTCTTTTATTTTAAAGATTTTTCATCAATATAATCAACAAGTACAGTACATGAACCATCATCCTTAAAATTAACTGCCATATACTTGAGTATTTTGGTTACGTGTAATTCATCGTTATTCATGTTTAAAAAGCGAATGATGGGGTTTTGTAGTTTTTAAGGAAATACTCCTGGTTTTAGCGTTCTTTTTGTTGAATTTGTCAAGTCATTTCTTTGAATTTTTTTTTGCTTATTTCTTTTTCAAATAGCTATTACATGTACTGGATTTGCAACAATTGAATTCATGTATTTCCTGGTTTACTAAAAAAACGAGTTTAATTGGGTCTTTGATATCATTGTCATTAATGAATAATAAAAACAGAAGATAACCTAATAGCAAACCTTGTAGGACGACAGTCAGAACTTGAAACATGTATATCCTTTAAGACTTTGGATTAAAATAATTTTCAATCCATTTACGTAAGTGTCCAGTGGCGGATCCATATTTTTTTTATAAGTGAGGGCCTTCTGACTGCCTGAGAGCGGCCCTCTCCCTTACGCTTTAGTGATTTCCTATATGATCAACCATTGTTTTCCGAGAATAGGGGGGCCTGGACCTGTTGATACTGTTTTTAATGCTTTTTGTTATTTTATATTAATATGGAACTTGTCTATATACCAGCTTTGATTATTGCACTCACTACATTTGTATAAACTTCAAGAATTACCTGTATTATTAAAACCGCGTTTTTTTCAAATGTGATAATTTTTTAAAAGGGTTAAATATGTCGCAGTGGTGTCTTGCCATGGCTTTATTTGGACTTGTTTGTTTGTTTTGGGGCTTTGCATGTTTATCCCTAATATATTATTAACTGTGCATTTACATTCAGATTTCGCAGATCTAATTTATTCGTTCATAGTGTTTTAATTTACGTTTTTTGGCGGAGTAAAGCCTGCCAATTGATATTGTGTGTTTTTCTTTGTTGTTTTGTTATGCTATTGTTTCAGAAAAGGGAGAAGGTTTGGTACCATTTAAAGGTTTAATCCCGCTGCAAAGGTTTGTAGTTGTCGTTATGTTTATGTAACTTATACGTGTTTCTCGTTTTCTTATATAGATTAGACTGCTGTTGGTTTCGCCGTTTGAATAATTTTACACTGGTAATTTTGGGGCCCTTTATAGCTTGTTGTTCGGTTTGAGCCAAGGCTCCGTGTTGAAGGCCGTACATTGACCTGTAATTGTTTACCTTTTTTAAAATGGTTATTTGGATGGAGAGTTGTCTCATTTGCACTCACACAACATCTTTCTATATCTATTTCACAGCTTCAATTCCTTGTGAATCCCTATTTTTAGTTATATTTACTAGGCATGCAGTTATTATTCTAAATAGTATAAAATATTTTAACAAGTAAAGATTATCCCTTTTTAAAATCGTGTCTAAGTATGTACACTGACAAAATATTGTATTCATATTACAATCACCGTCTGTCCGTACACAAAATATTTTCAATTTTCTTATCAAAAGCTTTAGTATGATTAGCATGTATTCTTTTTTCGATTGATCCTGGATCTGATTACAGAGTACAGAGTAAATTTATATCCTGACCACAAACAAATGGAACGCCCTACCTTATTTTTTGGTAAGGCTGTCGCTAAACAAGTAACTGCCCTACGCATGTTGTTCAGTAGTTGTAGTTTGTATGTGTGGTTTAAATGTGTTTCTCGATTCTATAATTTGGTATATTTGCATTCCTGTATAAATCTTGGAATGTAGTCTATTTGATTAATATCTGAACGAATTAACTACATCTAAATAAAACTCCAAACAAGATAATGTATATCTCTTGCTAGGGTCGACTAGATGTTTTTTCAAAAGTTGGAGAGAAGTAGCCACAATTATATATAAAATAACACGAAAATATTATAAATTAATGTATTTTATTAATTCATGGGCTGACTACTGTCATATATTTTACAATTTTTCTGCAATTATTAAAAGAAGCCGACAAAAGTATTGCCAGTTTCTTTCTAATTACATTTCTAAGTAATACTAACTAAAACAAGATCAATAAAGTCTTAACAGGATGTTTGAATTTATCTCATTTGTTTTGCAATTATATAAGCATATTAATATCGGTTCATTTAAATTGAAATGTTTAAAGTACGTCTTGCATGTTGATGTTTTTCTGTAACATCATTATCAAAGCCGAGATCTGTTAATTGCATTTATCTCCGTTTGAGAAAGATAAACATTTCTTGAAGTCTGTCGTGTAATTTTCTTTCCTATATATTTCCTTTCGAAAACACTTGTGCTATGGCTATAAAACGGAAGATACAATTAGTGAATCTATATTGTCTTAAAGAACAAATTAATATAATCATGATAATAACATTAGTAAATAAATAAATTTGGTGTTTTTACTGTCTTCTGATTGGTTAAAATTATTAGTTTTATTTTCAATGTTGTCAATTTTGATAGCGACACGCCCACTCTGATGTTGTGTATTCATTCGCCAACATGTGTGTACGGTTGTTATTGTTAATAAAAAGCTCTTAGGGCCTTATTTTTGATAGAAATTTATTTATAATGAATGGCAATAATTTATTTTGATTTTTTTGAACCATAAAACTAATTTTTGACTCTTCACATTTTACATAATCCGCTTCGCGGATTATTCAATGTGAAGAATCAAAAATTAGTTTTATGGTTCAATAAAATCAAAATAAATAATAGCCATTCATTAAATAAATTTAATGTATACAGATCTACTGTTTCAGTAGTCTGTGCGACTATAGGTCACCGTATTGGCTTGAACCAATTAGTTAAAACCATACCAAATAGAAAAGGCCAGACATATAAAAACACAAAGCAATTCAAATGAGAAAACCAAAGGCCAACCGATGTTTATGTAATATATTGTTGGTTGTTGTAAGCAGTGTGTGTTAAAAAAATATTTATTCCTACATAATTTACTTTTGTTTTAAAGCTAGCTCTATTTAGAAGACATATTTGGTTTTAGGGAATCACTAAATCATGAATGGAACATCCCCCCGGCCATTGGGTACCCCTTATAAAAAAACGTCTGGATTCGCAACTTGTATACACTACAAAATATAATATATAACAAGTATAAATGATATCGGGAAAAAAAAGATATAAAATTAGTGCCAATGAGAAAACTCTCCACAAGAGACCAAATGGACACAGAAATTATCAGATATAGGTCACCATACGGGTTTAACTATATCCAAAGCCTATACTGCATAGCCAGATTTAAATTGCCCAGAAATGACAATGTGAAACGATTCAATCATAAAACCTTACGGCCTTATTTATCTATAAAAATAAAATGAACGAAAAACAAATATGTAACACATAATCAAACGGCAACTTCTAAATTACAGGCTCCTGATTTTGGACAGACACATGTATACATACAGAATATGTTGGCGGGATCCCAACCCTCCCCTAACCTTGGACAGGGATATAGCAGTACATTATAAAAACGAACTATAAAAATCAGTTGAAAAATCATAACTCATCAGATCGATAAAACTACAAGTGAACGTGGGTCGTTTCTTTTACATCCAACAACAAAATAGACGCTAGGTACAGATGTTTCTTATTTCGAAACGACAATTCACTTCCCTTTTCAACACAAATGTGTCCTACCGATTTAAGACTATTTACCGTGTATTTAAAATATTGATGATCATTCATGTGTTTGTTATGTAAACGTCTTAAACGTGTACAAAACAACACTAATAACTTACAAAAAATATTAAATGTAATGATCTACTTGTATAAATATTTCTGCTTAAACTATAACAATCTTAAAATCTATATATAGAACAGAACAGAACATATTTTATTTCCAATTAAGGGCCCACAAGGGACATACAGAGCATACATGAATAAGGAAAAAGAATATTAATTTGATAGAAATATAGATACAAACATTTTTTTACATACAGTAACAATACAATTACTAACTCATATTCACTTTAATAAATTTACCAACAGCATTAAGGACCCGATTTTCTTCACAGTTTAATAAATAAATAAATTTATGCTGATTATCAAGTATAGAAAAAATTGGAATTCTTTGGCAAACAAAGTCAAAGAGAGCATCTCTATCTGATTTAAAATTTTCACAGTTAGTTAAAAAAAAATGGATTTCATCTTCAACACAGCCAGAGGAGCATTTTTTGCAAATTCTTTCATTTCGTGGAATATTTAAAAACGTCCAACTTCAATTTGAAGCTTATGAGCAGAAATACGTAGCTTGCATATAGATCCTCTGAAATCAAAGTCCTTAATTAAAGAAACATAATTTTCATAACCAAAATTATGCTTAAATTTCACATAATTAAACAATTTTCCATCAGAAGCTTTATTTTGACTAGCATACCAATTGCTAATATATTTAGTGTTAATTAATTTGCTAGATATGTTCAAAAATTTATATTGTCCAAAATGTTTTACTTCTTGTTTAATTTTAAAAACTTCTAACACTTTCTTATCAAATGAGAACCAAGAAGTTATGTTAGATTTGTGAAGCTCTTGGCTGCATTTATAAGCATCTTTCAATAGACTGAATTCAGTTGTAAGATTTTCAAATCTATACCAGGATTTTACAATTGACTTAACAATATCATAATGTAAGGGGAAACGCCCCAGTTCTGATAATACAGCAAAATTGACACTCCTTTTGTGTACACCAAGTATAAATTTAGAAAATTTAAGATGGAGAAATACTGATTCTCACACTTAAGATTTTTAAAAATATTTTCAAGATTAAATAAGGAAGACTGTTATTTATTACAAGAAACATTATAACCTCCCCATACCTCTGAATTATATAACAGAATGGGTTTAAGGGTATGATCAAAAATATGAACACACGATTTTATTCCAGGAGACAAATTGATAAAATCCTTTCTAAGTTTATAGTAGGCCTTAAGAGCCTTATTATAAAGTTCAGTTTTAGCTAGATGAAAACTTCCAGATGCAGTAAAGTGAACACCTAAATATTTGTAATGAGCGACAGTCAATCATGTTATTCTGAAGTCGAAAATTCGCCTGAATTTTCCTTCCAGCCTTATTTAAAATTATGACTTTAGTCTTGTTAATATTAACTTTGAGGCACCAGTCAGCACAATATTTTTCTAGCTGATCAAGTCTACTTTGAAGCCCTGTGGCTGATGTTGACATAATCACAATATCATCCTCAAACATCAAACAATTTAATTTCTCTGAGTGCAGGGAAACTGCATCCAGACAGGAGTCAAGATAAGATGGGAAGTCATTTATAAAAATTTTAAATAATGAAGGACTCAAGTTGTCTCCTTGTCTTACACCCAATTTAATGCTAAAAGGGTCAGTGAGAGAAGCTCCAACTCTTACACATGCTTGACTATTACTATACATATCTGATATAATATTATTAAATAAAGTACCAACTTTCATATTAATACGCTTCAGTTTAAGACCTATATGAATTACACTGTCAAATGCTTTGCGAAAGTCTACAAAACAAGTTTATAATCTACCCTCTTTACTGTGACAGTATAAATTTGTCTATCAGAGTTTTTAAAATAAATATATGATCTGAAGTTCTGGCATTTTTAAGCCAATCTGAGAATTATGAATTAAGTTATTTTGGTACAAAAATTTGTCAAGTCTTGTATATAATAAAACAGTAAAAACCAAACACAAAGAGATAACTCTTAAATTTCAAAACGTCGTATGTAATATAGATTATTTCAACAAAAACCGCAAAGTTAAAAGAAATTATGTGAGATATTAACTGAGCAATATGTGCAATCAAGAATCAATTAGAGTGTTTAAAAAAAGAGATGTGAACTGTAAAATTTCAAAGGTGACGACAGTTAATGTGGAAACTCATTCCCAAGAAATAGCACAGACCGATCTAAGCTCGTATAATATGAGAATATGCATCCTAAATTTTGTGTTTGTGTTCTTTTTTTATTTGTTCATGAACATTAATAATGTGTTAACTGTTGATATTTATAGTCTTTTTCGTCTTAGCTGTGAATACCACTGTCACTCTAATATGATTATAATCAATTTAACTATTGTCAATTTATTGTCTTAATGTTGTATGCAATAACCATTTGAATAAATTGTGTTTGTGCTAATAAATATTGTCTATTGTCTATAATATTTCAAATTTGACAACATAGGAAGCATATTTACACATTCCAAATAGATAGGAATTGGTTAATGATAAAAAAATATTAATGATTTGACTAAGGGTAATTCGCCGAACGTGAGTGCGTACTTGTCCATCCCTCTCAAATGAATAGAACCCTGCAATCAAATATGTAATTATACAACGAAAATAAAAAGCACTACTCGAATTCGAACTCCATAAAAGTATTTTCATTAATACCATTAGGTACTAAAATTTTCAATTGTCTTGGGTATAATCTTTCCAGATTGAGTCTACCCTCCCTAGCTATAATTATTATGGTCAGTCGATGGATATCTGATTTAGTGTGTCTAAGGGTTCTTAAATGTCGACTGAGAAGGTCTGGCTTGCATTTATAGTCACTACGGTGGCCGTGCATAAGTTTGTGTAATGGCTGGTCTGACGCGCCAAGATACTGTTTACTACATGTACATTTTACACTGTAGAAGATTTAGAAGATTCAAAGTATGTGTAGTATTGCAAGTAAAATATTGGGTATTCCGTACCAATGGTGTGACTGTCCGGCTACTCAGTAGTTTTTTGCAAGTCAGACATCGTTTGTTTCCGCATCCCTCACAAGAGCCTACAGACAAAGAGCCTGCTGGAATAACCGTTTCACAAATGATATCGGATATGTTCCTTACAACTGTACGTCGTAACTACAATCCCCTTCCTTTCCATGTATGTGACCTACCGAATCAAGACTATTTACCGGATTTGTTATCACATAAGCAACACGACGGGTGCCACATGTTGAGCAGGATCTGCTTACCTTTCCGGAGCACCTGAGATCAACCATAGTATTCGGCGGGGTTCATGTTGCTTTAGTTTTCTATGTTGTGTCATGTGTACTATTAGTTGTCCGTTTGTCTTTTTCATTTTTAACCATGGCGTTGTTAGTTTATTTTCGATTTATGAGTTTGACTGTCCCTCTGAATTCTTTCGTCCCTCTTTTAAAGGGTAAATCAGCTCTCACCAGCAGGTCTTTGAGGCTTTTGATCTTACGGAACTTATAACAGATGGCCCTGGAAAGATCTTGGATACTTTATTCATTTTTTATATATTTTTTTTACATTCAAATTTGCGCGGATTAGGTGTGATAACTTGTAAAATTTGAGATGATAAATCAACGCAAAAGGCACCATCTTGTTGAATATCTTGTCTTTATATTGTCGTAAAAGTTCATCTTGGGTAAAGTTGTTAGCACGAAAGAAACCTTAATGTATGCCATTTCATTTTGTCTCCAATTTTTAAGCTGACCCCGAAATTCTTGTAGTCTCTTTTTGCACAATTGTTAATTGAGGAAATCCGTTGCATCCGTGTAGTGTATGCAAGTTCTAACTCGGACAAGTGTTCTGACCCGTGAAATATCTGTTATATATCATAATATAATTGAGAATGGAAATGGGGAATTTATCAAAGAGAACAACCCAACCATAGAAAAAACAACAGCAGAAAGTCACCAACATAATGTAAATATTATTAAAAAATTCAAAGTGTTAACCTTTTATGGCTACAGCAGAAAGTCACCAACATATTGTAAATATTGTTTAAAAATTCAAAGTGTTAACCTTTTATTGTTAAACACTCAATGTTATTATGTGAACAGTTTATTACCAAAACATCGTTTAATGCATTTAATTCTTGCTAAATAAAATTTGATTTATTGAAAACGTAAAAGACTTCCTGATTTTGATATGCAGCCATGCCATTCAGTCCATATCCCATGTTCGTCAGAAGATTATGGAGTATTTGATTACGTACACATGTCTTTACTGGCAACTACATCAAGCTTTAGAATTCATTTAATTTTGTACATGTAACCTTAGATTGAAATTAATTGTAATCAGTTGTTTTAAGTCGATGACCTTCAAGTGAAGAATTAAAGTGATTTCCATTTGGCATTTAGGAAATCTTTTTACTGCCTATTTGTCAACACTGGTGACATAAAACATCCGTGTAATAGTTAAACAAGATTAGTAAAGACCAGGGAAATGGTCGCACAATTGTATGATTGATTCATTAACGCACTTATTGACCCAACTCAAACGTTAAAATGCATTTATTCTTAATTTCAGTGGAAGACATCAAACTTCAATTTGTCGTTCGTTCCTCTAAAACAAATCTTCATAACTAGCTGAAATTCGGTTGTATAAAAAAGTTATTAAATTGAGGAAATGGAACACTTCAGAGTGAATATAAACTTTGATTTTTTTCCATCCTTTATTTTGTGTTGTAAAGGGCATACTAAGATTCTCAATGATCAAAATAAGTGTTTGTCAAACTGCTGTATAACCAGTGTAATTTTTCTGATAAAATGGTTGGTTCAAATTGTTATGTCCACCTACGATAGTAGAGGGGCATTATGTTTTCTGTCTGTCCGTTCGTCCGTCTGTCCCGCTTCAGGTTAAAGTTTTTGGTAAAGGTAGTTTTTGATGAAGTTGAAGTCCAATCAACTTGAAACTTAGTGCACATGTTCCTTATGGTATCATCTTTCTAATTGTAATGCCTAATTATATTTTTATTCCAATTTCATGGTCCATTGAACATGGAAAATGATAGTGCGAGTAGGGCATCCGTGTACTTTGGACACATTCTTGTTTTTTTATATTTTAGTCAAAGGGTTAAAGAAAATACTTTGTTAAAATTTTATAAAGATTAAACGAGCCAACTTAATTTTGGTGAAGGTGTTGAGTACCACCTTAAAGTATACTTCCATAGTTCAGCAGTATACTAGAATAACCATTTGGAGATGTTTTACGGATGCATTAATACAGTCACGTTTGGAATGGGACACCGGTTCACGTGGATGGAAAGTGACACGAATAATCGGATATTTTACAAACTATAATACCCTCAAACATATATGACTTGCATGACCTGTATTTATATCTACTTAATTTGCATCGATATATTTAAACTTTGGGTACAATATAGATTTCCCCACCTCCTTAAACACAAATTCAATCAATCAAAAACGCAGACACTTTCCACATCGTTCTTTTTTTCAAACATTCAATTTTGATGAATTACAAAATAAACTGCATTTGTTTTTCAATCAATGTATTGTCGAAAAGACAAAATGCCATGCATATGTTTGAAATCTTAAAATCATTCAACCATTCGGTAAATGGTTAGAGGAATTAATCACCGAATGGTTTCTTTCCCGTTTGAGAATTGAGCTAAATTAAGGGACATGTAAAGTGCATTTTTATACGATACCAGAGTTGATGCAAATCATTTAATAGGATCTTATAAATATCTTAATCGACTAAATTGCAGTACATTCGCTACTTTAAAATTAAAATTCATATCAAGGAAGCTACTTTGAACTTTTACAGTATGATAGTTCGCGTAGTATAAAATTTGCACCAACGCTTATATGTAAGCCAATATACTATAATTACTATAACTCAGACATATAATTTGTAAAAGATCCGATTATGTACTTTTATGCAAACTGAATATTTAAGAAAGATCAAGGCTTTTATAAATGTTAAAAAGCATATGTGTGTGAAAGCACATTTTGATTCCTGTTTTAGTTCAGATCATTAGAATTACCAAAATAAACAGTAGCATATCGCTGTTCGGAAGTCATAATCAGTTGAGAAGAAAAAAATCCGGGCTACAAACTAATATTAAGGGAACACATCAAATATTAGAGGAAAACAACGAAACAACAGAAACATTTCACTGCAACAAAAAACAAACGACAATACAAAACACATCATAAGATAGCAATTGCCATTTTCCTGACTTGGTACTTTGTTTCTTAGAACGTTCTTTTTGGACGTTCTTTTTGGACACAATCCACATTTCCATTCTCAATTTTTCAAATCATCAAAAAAAGAAAAGAAAAACGACTTGTATAATCGTTACTATTAGACGAAAACAATGAAAGATAAAGCATTGCTAATTTAATGAATATATTTATAACAAAAAATAAACAGTACATTGTAAAGAATACCAACAATCAGAAAGATATACAAAAAAATTGTAAGGGTTCCACGGAACCAAGTGTCTCGCCTATTTTTGCTGTAACTCCCAGGCTCGACAAAAATGAGGAAAACAATCAATACAAATATTCGTCTTGATACTATCTTTTGATTGTAAGAAGCTTCTGTCCATGTTTGGTGAAAATTTCAGGATAGTTTATGAATCGAATAAATGTTTGAAAAACGTTAACTACAGACTATGTAAAATTAACAGAAGAAAAACTAAGTTCATTTATAAGTAAAATACAGATACACAGGTACCAAATATTGACCAAATTTCTAGATACTAGCTTTTGTTCATAAACAAGCTTCTGTCCAAGTTTGGTACAAATTCAAAATAGTATAAGAAAGTTATTAAATTTAAAAAAAAAATTAACCACAGAGTGAATGTGTTGTTTCCTGGCAAAAACCTAAGTCCATTTAAAAGTATAATACGAAAAAAATGGATTATTTTTTTTACAAAATTTACTTCTGGATACTATCTTATGATCATAAACAAGCTTCTGTCCAAGTTTTGTACAAACCCAGAATAGTTAAAGAAAGTAATTGAAATTTTAAAAACTTTAATCACAGAGTGAATGTAATGTTTCCTTGCAGAAAAACTAAGTCCATTTATAAATAAAAAACTTTACTTCTGGATACAATCTTATGATCGTAAACAAGCTTCTTTTCAAGTTTGGTAGAAATCCAGTATAGTTTAAGAAAGATATTCAAATTTTAAAAACTTTAACCACAGAGTAAATGTACTGTTTCCCCGCAGAAAAACTAAGTCCAGTAATAAGTAAAAAAAAGAAAAAAATAGAATTTTATTTTTACAAAATTTAGTTTTGGATACTATCTTATGATCATAAACAAGCTTCTGTCCAATTTTGGTAGAAATCCAGTATAGTTTAAGAAAGTTATTAAATTTTCAAAAATTTTAACCACAGTGAATATTTGTTGACGCCGCCGACGACGACGGAATGTAGGATCGCTTAGTCTCGCTTTTTTCGACTAAAGTCGAAGGCTCGACAAAAACCATGTTCATATACTTAATTAGTCTAGATATGTTGCGAAATGCAAAGGAATAATTAAACATATGAAAAAAAATAACGGACTCTAAAAGCATGTCATGAAAAAAAAAGATCCTGGAAAATGGTTGTTTGAATATAAGATTCATATTAAAAAACAAACATATATGTAACTTTTTCTCGAATTGTTGGCAAAAAGCAAATGTTTAAATATGGAACTGAAAGCCATGAAATAACCCTCATAAACATTATTAATGCAACTCTCACGTTTGGTCACTTCGGTGTTATCTATGCATGTTAGTTCTTTTATATTTGTAACGTTTCCCTCAGTTTTAGTTTGTAACCCGGATTTGTTTTTTTCTCTATCGATTTATGAATTTTGAACTACTGTTGCCTTTTTTGTTATAAAACAACCGAAATCAGTTAAATGTATTCATAACTATTAATATTGCTAATAAAAATGAAACAATTCAATATGAGGCAAAGTCATCATGGGCTTTGGGCATTGTTGAAGGCTTTTCGTTGACTTATATTTGTTAATTTCTGTGTCATTTTTGTCTCTTGTGGAGAGTTGTCTCATTGGCAATCAAACCACATCTTTTTTACATAAATTAATTTCCGACTTTGTTTTTTTTATTAGAGAAAGATGTGTTTAATTTTCAAAACTAATCTCCTTCAATTGTAATTGACCACAATATAAAGTAAAATCACAAAAATACTGAACTCAGAACACATAAAAAACGAATGGACAAGAACTGTCATATTCCTGACTAAGTACAGGCCTTTTCAAATGTAGAACCTGATTTTAAAGCGCTAAACCTCTCACTTTGATGACAGTATTATCATATACCGTTATATTTACAATGATGCGTGAACAAAACAGTTATAATAAAAGCATCGAAACTAATTTCCAATAAGTTGTCTAAGAAGTGCATCTATATTTAATAGTCTATTTGCCAATTACCGATTTGATTTTGTTATTACACACTTTTTAAACAAATTACTTCCCTTTGTCAATCGTAGACTGGTTCTATAACGGACAAAAAAGGCTTTCGCCAATGCAAAACAACATGATGAATTGAACGTGATGTTTCGGCGGTTTAACTAATTTTTCATGAAAAATAATGCCTGATGTCAAAGGTATAAGCTCAGCAACAAATTAAGGTAATTAAAAGATTTGAAAACCTTCAAGATGACTCACATTACGCACAGGTAAATTTTCTCTTTCTGCTAGCTCTCCATTGTAAATAAAAAAAATATGTCCCTCATAAGGGAGACAACTAAAAGAAGGGATCCCTAATTACAGGGTCAAATACGGGAATTGGCAAATAACCTATTCACTGGTATTGATCTGTGTTATTTAAATCACTTTTTAACGTCAGTTGTCAGTTGTGACTTGAGCCATTTCGTTGAATGACCACCTGATTTCAATAAAGAAGACATGTTATTACAGCTATGATTACTGGGTATTGTTAATGACCATGTTTATCAGGTTGACCGACATGTATTCAAATATAAATGATAATCACAAGACTTTTACCTTAGAAGCTTCTTGATCCTTTGACCGCGACCAGTCAAGAAAAATAGTTAAATCTTCATTCCATCTTCCCTATGTGTTTTTATTTAATTGTGAAACATTATATCTATTACCGCGCTTATTTAATCTCTAAAAAATGCCCGATTAATTTTTTTCTCCAAGGATTAATATTGCATGTAATTAGAGATATTTTGCTTTTACCACTGTCCGTTGAAACATGATTTGTTGATTCCATTTATTAATTCTTTTGAATTTTCTTTATTTCTCTGAGATATACCAAGCTTACCAAAGAAAATATTGGTTGAATAATATATTGAATAGGCTAGATAAACGTAATGTATGAACTTTTTATGCCTAAGTGTAGACAAAAAACTAAAGCAACTGATGTTTTATACTGCCTGTGGTTGAACATACTAGATATAAGACAATTATGCAAATTATGCTATTCCGGAATGGGAATTTATTTCGATCATCATTGAATATATATTAATTGTCGAATTGCGCAACAGCTGGTTCAAATAAAGAAGTACCGTTAATGTTATTAATTGTTTTAGTTGTATATCTTTAAATGCATGTGATTGTAAGATAAAGTTAAGGTGCTGCATTTTGAATTTGTTGTGATATCAAACCTTTAAAAAACAACGTTTATTATTACATTTGGTTTAATGAGTAATTATATCCATAGAAGCACCTTCATCTATCCTTTTTGGCTGCGAGATGATAATTGTATTTTGTAAACTATACAATTCTTAAGAATAACAGTTTTCTGTTTATAGTATCGATAAAATGAACATAAACACTTTTGAGTCATGTTGAACTTTGTTCTATTGTTTTCAAAAACATTCCTTACATTCTTCAGATTTTTGTTAATTGCCTACGTGCCATGTATGCTAAGATAGGAAAAAAAACCATGTGACTATTTTCTTTGTTATTGACCCTGTTAATAGAACAAACATGTGTCAAGGAAAACTACCAATTTAAATGGCAAAACGAAGATACCATACTAGATACTGGAATCACTTGTTGACCAATTACAGGGTTTGAGCATGCAAGCTCGTAATAGTAATATTTCCATTTATCTTATTTGCTTCGTATGACCGTTCCTGTGGCATCCCAATAGACTATACCATCTTTGGCCATGTCATGCCATATTCTCATACTGTCTTCTGTCCAGTACATCACATATGGTGGAAGTATGGAAATGTGCTGTATAAACCCATGTATTATTTCTATTTCTATTTCTTTTACCATTTCACCAGACAGTTTAACCATACTTTCGAATTCATTCTTTTCTAATTAACTGGTATATCCAGACTCTAGCTATTTTTGTAGCTCGTGTTCGTGTTGTATTGCCAAAATTGGAGAAAGTCCCTGCAATTTTTACATCCATTGGTGTCTTCATCATTTCTTCTAGATAGTGCTTGACTGGTTTTTTCCCGGATTTCAATAGTTTTCGCAGCTTTTGTCGTTGTTTTCCTCTAATAGGTCTGGCCGGGTAATCGGTAATTTGATGATTTACCTCAGAACTTATGGTGGAGTGCACAATTTTTCTTGTCATCCATGTGAAACTTGCATTTGTTGTTACAATTAGTAAATTTACATCAACCTGCACCGCTGAATAGTGGAAACGATTTTGCCTTGGATTTGTGTTTTCCTATGGTAACTTTATGCCATTTGAACATATAAACACAATAAGGATTAATATTTTTAATGCCATTTGAAATGTTTGTGCTCCCATGTTCCACTCTTAAAAACATCTATTTTTCTGTCCTTTGCAAAGACTTTTCCAGGTTGGATCGCTAATAAAAGAACATGCAGTAGGAACTTCTTTCTCAAAACATGTGTCTGGAACTGACATTCCTATTGTGCTCTCTATTGTAGACTTACAGAATTTTACAGAGGACTCGATTAAATTTCTCTAGTCCGTATTTTTATTTGGACTACCATTTTTGAAGTCAAATCTTTCAATCAATATGGGTCTGTTATCTTTTTGGCTGTCGCCATTGTCTGCAATGGACTCTGTTGTAGACAACACATCTGATTATGTTGCATCTGGATTTCTCTTATATATTTCATTCATCTGTAAAACATTTGTCTTACGAAAATTACTAGGAACCATATTTGGTGTAGCAGCCGATACTACACTTGGTTCAGTCGTCGCATTAAATATGGTATCATCAATGTCTTCGCTTCTTAAATATTGTTCGTGGCTTTCATTTTCTGTTTCTCTCTGATCTTCATCAAAACGTTTTGCTGATTTGGAAGGCAATGAATGTGAAATCACTTTCTTCTCTTTAACATGTTTAAAAGCTTTCTTCTTTGAATTCTTCATCATCAGATGAAAAGTCAACGTTAAAAACTTTATTCTATCCGATAAATTGCATGTAATACATGGTTTGGTGATTTTATTAACTGTTTCATTCTCTTCTTCAAAACGTTTCTCTGATTGTGTAGGCCATACATTTGACGCCATCTTCTTTCCTTTATTGCTTCTATCGATAGACTTCTCAAACTTGCTTGTATTACAAAATGTACATTGTTCGGTGCGCAGATACTTAATTTCGCATTATGTTTTTTTTAAATGTTATATTATGAGGAAAGATCGACGTTTTATAAGTTTTGGACGATTTATTTTCGCTTTATTTTTTACTCTCGAAAGTCGCGAAAATAAGTCACTCGCAAAAGTCATATGGTTTACAGTATCTTAAAATATGTTGTTCATGTTTGGCTTCAAAAATATTTTGATATGAGCCTCACTGATGAGTCTTATGTAGACGAAACGCGCGTCGTACTAAATTATAATCCTGGTACCTTTGATAACTATTGTATCACTTCATCCAGTTGTTGACTCTTGGAAATATCCACGTCACTCCTTCAGGAACTTCAGATCTTTTTCAGTAGTATTGGTTAGTTTTGCCTCAATTGCAAAAAGTTGCTATCCACAAATAATGGCTTTTGGTGATACGGTCTTGGTTCGATATGTTAGGTAATCTGACTGTTAGGTCACTGATAAGTAATACAACATTCGTTCTGCATTACTCTGTAATCTTCTGCTAGAATAGTTGATTGAATGATATATAGAGTTGTTTTGTACGGTATTTTTTTGTAGGATCATACCTCATTCATCCGGATTTTTTCATTTAAGAAATTGCGATTTGAAAATATCAATACCAAATAAAAATTGTGATCTTAAGCTTCAAATGTTAAGGCAAGCGATTCGAATTTTTTTTTTAAATATAAATTCATAGCTATATAGGTTATGATAGTATTGATAAAAAAAATGGTACGCATTTTGATATACAACTTGTACATTGATATTTTTTTTATTTTTCAACTGCTGATGTTTTTTTTTTTACGTGAACAAAGACATGTTATGACCCACTTTTATTTGCAGCATATTTATGACTTCTTGTATTTCTGTTTCTTTCTGATGATATCAGATCTTGAACTGAATAATTAATTAAGTACTTCAACTGACTTATTAATTATCTTTATTGAATTGTCATAGATGTCTCTAGCAACAAGGCAGCGTCTTGCAAGATGCAGGAAATGGTCATCTTTAGGAATGCCTCAGCTTGCAAAGTTAATGTTTTGCCTTTTTTTCCTGCATCCCGTTTTTGTCTGTAGTTATTGTGTCTTTTTAAGAATTTCTACAAATTTCGCACAGAGGTCGTACAACAGAATATTAATCATATAGTGCTGATATGTATGGATTAGTAGCATCTGGAAGATTATCTGCTGTTCCACAATGTATATACACAGGGGTTTTAGTGATGCACTATACTATGTAGTTTCAAAAAGTCAATTGCTAGTCCTTATCTTACAGCAACGTTATCTACAGTTTCAGTAATCTTGGACCAAAACACCTCCACATGTGTAGAAAGAATCTTTCTTTTATCTGAGAATCAGTTCATCCTGAAATGATTAACATTGAAATGAAAATGGGATATAATTGACCACATTCAAAGCATTATCATAGTAGAACAGCTTACACTTGCTAAACAAGTACCAATCTCTATAATAAAAAATAAGATCATGTTAAACATTCATATAATAGGAAATCTTCATTGAATATTCATTATGTTTTATGCAAGTATATAACTTACTTTCAAATCTCAAATATTAAGATCAGGTTGCAATGTTCTATAGGAATAGCGAATTGCATCAGTTGTAGGTATATGTGTTGCAAGGATATACCAGATTCGAGTGACCGCCTAGGTGTTTCACCTGCCTGATATGACTCTTTATGTTGACAGTTGTCCTTTACTAATCAAGTTTTGTATTGTGTAATGCATTCAAGAAGTTTTTTTCGAAGTCATCACTGAGTTTGTTTTATTCCTAGCAGATTACATGGAGGGAAATGATAATGATTTTGATTAGATGATAAGGGTAAGGGCTTTTTTTTTTGGGGGGGGGGGGGGGAGGATGTTCGTTGATGAATCTTGTTGAACTCGTTATAACCGTGTTTATCAACGATCTTTGGAACATATCTGTGAGTTTTTTATAGGCATCTACGATATACCACAATGTGTCTCGTAATGACTTGCAAGAAAGTTATCTGCGTCAAGACAAACTAAAGTCTTTATTTCATTTATCTACCAAAATATGTTTATCGTGTTAATATTTTCTAATTGAATTAAATCGCTTATTGAATATACAAACTATTAAATTATGTTGAATGTCTTGAAACTATATCCATACAAAACATTTTTTTAAGGCCGTTAGTTTTCTCGTTTGAATCGTTTTAAATGTGTTATTTCGGGGCCTTTGATGTCTGACCATGCGGTATGGGCTTTGCTCATTGTTGAAGGCAATATCACCTACATTGTATGTTTGATAATTTCTGTGACATTTGGTTCCTTTGGCGAGTTGTCTCATTTGCAATCATACTACATCTTCTTGTTTTTGTGTTGATCCTGAGAGTATCAACAGTCTAAAGCTAGTTATGAAAATATGCATGTTGTAACAAAAATCTGCTAAATAAGCATTTTAGAAATTATTTAAAATCAAGGATTATATCATCCTCTTGCAAAGCTCTGACAGCTTGTCGACTTTGGTCATAACTTTGTCGTTTTTTTGTTAAGAAGTCAGGTCTTTATTTATTTTAATTATGTATGGATTTTTAAATATAATGACCTTGATCATGTTCACCATCATTAAATACATTTGTAGATATTAACTGTTGAATTGTGCAACAGCTGGTGCAATACAATTAGTACCGTAATGTTGATTAAATTGTGTTTCTTCAATTGCACGTAATTGTAAGATAAAGATTATGTGTGACCTATTGGTGACCTTCTGCTGTTATCTGTTCTATGGTCCGGTTGTTGTCTCTTTGACACATTTCCCATTTCCATTCTCAATTTTATGTGTTGCATTTTGAATTTGTTGTTATATTAAATTTTAAATAGTTTTAAAAATAAGTTATTATCATATTTGGTTTAATGAGTTATCATAATTTAAGCAGCACCTATGTCTATCCTTTGTGGTTGCGAGCTAATAATTGTATTTTGTACTTGTTTGGCTTTATAAATGTTTTGATATGAGCGTCACTCATGAGTCTTATGTAGGCGAAACGCGCGTCATGCGTTCTATGGTAAATAATGCTTTTCGGAAAAATGGTTTCGATTAAATAAACAAGTGTTTTTGTATAGTCATTTTTGTTCCTTCCTTTTTAAAAAATGCCTGACATTCTTCATGTTTTGTGAATTGTCTAAGTGTCTTGTATACTAAGATAGGAGAGCAAAAAAAGATGTAACTGTTTTCTTTGTTATTAACCCTGTTTATAGAACAAACATGTGTCAAACATAACAAGCAATTTAAATGCAAAAAAAAAATAGACATTTAAAACTAACCATGCTTTAGTTTTCAAAAGTTTATCTGCTTAGACAAACAGTCATCTAGAATTACATTCATTGTACTTAGCTTTCGACATTAAAAATTGAACGCTTGATATATTTTTATGTGATAAAGTTTGTATTTAGTCATACAAAATGTAGTTTGAAGGCATATATTTAAGAAACGCACTGAAGAACGTTGAACTTTATAATTCATGTTACATTATACAATATCTTGAAAAGATATGCATACAAAACCATGAAATGTCACCTTTCCACTGTATTTTAACACAAAATGGATGTAAAGATTGAAATAACCTTTGTATCAGTTGAATCTCGTGTTTAAAATGTATATGACTGATGTCCACGTATAATAATTCCTAATGAAACGACGTTTCTTTAAAAACTGTATTGTGCACAGACCATTTTGTTATTATTCCAATGATATTTCTTCCTTTTCGAACACTGACAAGAGGCATGGATTTTGCAGAACGAATATACAATAACATTAATGGTATCAATTTTCCTGCACCAGATGCGCATTTCGACAATACATGTGTCTTCAAATTTCAATAACACAAAAAAAATCCAAGCCAGTACTGGCTACTGGGCTTGTGATACCCTCGGGGACTTACAGTCCACCAGGACAGGGATCGACCCAGTGGTAGTAATAACATTAACGGTATCAATTTTCCTGCACCAGAAGCGCATTTCGACAATACATGTCTCTTCAGTGATGCTCGTTGTCAAAATATTCGAAATCCAAAGCTTATACATGTATAAAAGATGAAGAGCTATAATCTAAAAAGGTCCAACCAGTATAGCCAAATCCGTGAAAGGAATCAGAGCTTTGTATGAAAGAACTTTCCTAAAGTTGTAATAATGTCTAACATTTTATAACAGCAAATTTCAATAACACCAAAAAATCCGTATTTGCATGCCAGTACCAAAGTACTAGCTACTGGGATGGTGATACCCTCGGGGACTTGCAGTCCACTAGGAGAGGCATCGACCAAGTGGAAGTAATAACATTAATTGTATCAATTGTCCTGCACCAGATGTGCATTTCGACAATACACGTCTCTTCAGTGATGCTGGTTGTCAAAATATTTGAAATACAAAGCTCATATAAAAGATAAAGAGCTTTAATATAAAAGGCCCAACCAGTATAGCCAAATCCGTGAAAGGAATCAGAGCTTTGTATGAAAGAACTTTCCTAAAGTTGTAATAATGTCTAACATTTTATAACAGCAAATTTCAATAACACAAAAAAAATCCGTATGTGCATGCCAGTACCAAAGTACTTGCTACTGGGCTTGTGATACCCTCGGGGACTTGCAGTCCACCAGGAGAGGCATCGACCCAGTGGTAGTAATAACATTTACGGTATCATTTTTCCTGCACCAGATGCGCATTTCAACAATACATGTCTCTTCAGTGATGCTCGTTGTCAAAATATTTAAAATCCAAAAGGATTTGGAGCTTTGTATAAGAGAAAATTCTTTAATTTATAATAATGTCTTAACATTTTGTTACAGCTAATTTCAATAACACAAAAGAATCCGTATTTACATGCCTGACCAAAGTACTGGCTACTGGGCTGGTGATACCTTCGGGGACTAATTGTCCACCAGCAGAGGCATCGACCCAGTGATAGTAATAACATTAACGGTATCAACTTTCCTCCACCAGATGCGCATTTCGACAATACATGTCTCTTTAGTGATGCTCGGTGTCAAAATATTTGAAATCCAAAACTTATATAAAAGATGAAGAGCTATCATCCAAAAGGTTAACAAAGTATACCCAAAATCCGTGAAAAGAATCATAGCTTTACATGAGGGAGAAACACTCCTTAATTTATAATAATTTCTAACATTTTGTTACAGAAAATGTCAATAACACAAACAAAATCATATTCTCATGCCAGTACTGAAGTACTGGCTACTGGGCTGGTGATACCCTCGATACTAACAGTCCATCAGCAGAGACATCGACCTAGTGGTAGTAACTTTCAATTTTCATGCACCGTATGCGCATTCCGACAATACATGTCTCTTTAGTGATGCTCGATGCCAAAATATTTGAAATTCAAAGCTTATATAAAAGATGAAGGGCTGTTATCCAAAAGGGCCAAAAAGTATAGCCAGATCAGTGAAAGTCAGAGCTTTGTACTAGAGAACTTTCCTTAGTTTATAATAATTTCCAACATATTGTAACAGCAAATTTCAATAACACAAAAAAAACGTATTTGCAAGTACCGAAGTAATGAAGAACTGGCTACCGGGCTGGTGATAACCTGGGGGACTAACAGTGCACCAGTAGAGGCATCGACCCAGTGGTAGTAATAACAATCACGGTATAAATTTTCCTGCGCCAGATGCGCATGTTGACAATACATGTCTCTTTAGTGATGCTTGTTGTCAAAATATTTGAAACCTAAAGCTTATATAAAAAGGGAGAGCAGTGCATAAGGGAGATACATTTCTTAATTTGTAATAATTTCTAACATTTTGTAACAGCAAATTTCCATAACACAAACACATCCGTATTTTCATGCCAGTACCGAAGTACTGGCTACTGGGCTGGTGATACACTCGGGGACTAACAGTCCATCAGTACAATCTAGAAGAAAAACAATAATTAAGCCAAACAAATTGGAGCAACGGATGAAAGAAACAAATTCCCGCCAATCCTTATACTATTATATAAAAGCAATATAAGAATGTTTGTTTTTTTTTTGAGTTTTCGAAATCACTAGCAGAGACACAATTAAGTTAAAGGGTGATTACCGGAGGTCAAACTTTCTTTCCTTACCTAGGAACTTTTCAACTTTGCACAATAGGTACATGTATGTATACAGAGAAAATGTGCAACTCCTTTCATAATTTATTTTGAATATTGATTGCCGTTATTTTTTATCTTTGAAATTTCGTGAATCGTTCTTAATTGTACAAATGACATTCATGTAGATGAGACCTCAGAAACCTGCGTACATAAAAACAACATTTATTATAATTTTTAAATGTAAAATGTATTGTTCGAATCGACGAAATGAGTACTAGTATCTAAGGAAAAATACACCATTGTTATATATGTGTAAAGTTTCAAATAATTCTGCATTTTAACTGTTGATGTATGATATTGTTTGACTCGTTTGATCAGTTTTTTTGCCGGTTTGACACCCTTCAAACATGTTCCAGTCATGCTGCGAGGGCACAAATACATGCTGAGACAACGATTCTTAGTGAAATGTATGCACGAAATTGTTTAGTCGACCATACAAGATAGGCGATAACCAACTTTGTACTTTTGTTTTGCACTTTTAACTTGTTTTGATTCGAGCGTCACTGATGCGTCTTTTGCAGACGAAACGCTCGTCTGCCGCAAATATAAAATTGCAGGCCTGATATCCATGATGAGCTAATTTACACACCACACACGGAACCTCCTTTTCCGACCCATAATTCCAGGCAATGAGCAAGATGATATTAGAAAATAATTATTCTTAATAAATATAATTTAAAATGAAAAATGAATCATGAAGTCTGTAGGTTACATGGCTAACATCAAGCAAATTGAATTTTACCGGTTTCAATCGATAATCAATGTTTTGACAAATTACCCACATTTCAAGTCTTAATTTGTTACCTCGGAGTCGATATCACCCTTCAATCATAAAGATCATAGTAGTTTTAATTTATAAAGGAAAATTTTTAGGTTGAACATATATTGTCCTGTGTTGAAATACTAGTAAATCGAATATATGTTTTACCTGTAAAAACTTTTTATTTATATAATGGTTATATATGTTAATTATATTTCACCCACTTGTTTCACCTTTAGTTATTTTTAACTTCAAACTATCCAACATGTCCAATGCACAAACTAATATAAATAATAGTTATATATTAATGTAATTGCAAGTAGTAAAATGTTCACTATATTATTAGGGAAAAAAACTGATTTTATATTTGTATACGAAGATCTATCAAAATAGGCCATGAAAATGAATGGTTAATTATCGAAGCACTGTCCGGTCTGTTAAAAATAAATTTGTCGTAGTTTTTGTTAGTTTTAAATTAAACCCAAAATATAACAGCACAACATAAAGATCAATAGAATCTGCCTTGACTAAATTAAATACAATGTAAACGATGTGGAACCAGTCTGAACTAAAATGGCGAAATGAAATATTTTAAAACTTATAAAACGTTTCAAAGTCCATTCGATGGGAATGAATGATAATATAAACATGACCTTTTAATTTAATCTGTGTCAAAAGTCATGCAAGTATAGGATTTCAACGCTAATCATGAATAATATAATTTTGACCTATAGTTGTACATGTTAACCCCTAAGTCATCCGGTATCTGGTAGAACGTTGTCTCGTTGCCAATCATAATACATCTTTTTACTTTAAAAAACTTGTTCCGTCTTTAGATGTAATAGCTTGTGAGCTTGTACGTTAAATTGTGTCAAACATCATGCAAGTTTGTTGGTAGGACATTTGTACAGTCTGTAACACGGTAAGTCTAATAAGTATTATGTTATATACTCGTCAACATAGAGACGATACAACGCATTAAATATTTCAAATAATATTAAAGTGGGAACGGTGAAACAAGCTATTGGTCTTATAATAATAAAGTTTTTTTTCCATTCATAAGTGGTACAAAATTAACGCATCCAAGAGTTTTTATGAGGCCTATTTGAAGATGGATGACTTATGTCTGATTCATGATGACAAGTAGAATCTCCAAAACACATTTGCACATATTTGATTGATTTGCTGCTTTTGTTGGTTTAAGAGTACATGTAAATATAGATAAAACTGAATCTATATGAACTTGATCAAGATACTGCTGTAATAAAAACCTGCTACCAAACAGGACAATTTCATGAAAAACATCAAAGTCCTTTAAACTGTTGGGGATTCTTTTCAATCCAAAGAATAAAATAGTAGAAAATTATACAAAAACAAAATGAAATCTTGAAAAGCACTTTAAAAGATATCAAACGACGTGCGTTTCGTCTACTTAAGACTCATCAGTGACGCTCAGATCAAAAAAGTTAACGAGCCAAACAAATACAAAGTTGAAAAGCATTGGGAACCCAAATTCCAAAAAGTTGTGCCAAATACGGCTAACTTAAAGGTAATCTACTCCTGGGTTAAGAAAATCCTTAGTTTTTCGAATAATTCAAGGTTTTGTAAACAGAAAATTTATAAAAATGACCATATAATTGATATTCATGTCAACACCGAAGTGCTGACTACTGGGCTGGCGATACCCTCGGGAACGAAACGTCCACCAGCAGTGGCATCGACCCAGTGGTGAAAATAGTTATCAAAAGTACAAGGATTATAATGTTATACGCCAGACGCGCGTTTCTTCTACATAAGACTCATCAGTGACGCTCAGATCAAAATAGTTAAAAAGCCAAACAAATACAAAGTTGAAGAGCATTGATGACCCAAATTCCAAAAAGTTGTGCCAAATACGGCTAAGGTAATCTACTCCTGGGGTATAAATCATAGTTGTATGGGAAATAGACAAATATTGACAAAATCAGTTTTATTAAAACTAAAGCTCTATGACATTTGGGTACAGATTCTGACAAAACTTCAGGTGTAGGTTATGCAAGAAAAAAAGGTAATTTCCAATATATAAAGGAAGTTCGTTGAAATGTATGATTAAAGAGGTATCTCCCTGCCGTATTAAGTATGTAAAGGCTGAGAGTTCCTTTTAAAATGTCATGGTTTTATCAATTCCTAGATGGGACTGACGTTAAAAATTACCTATAAAGCAACTGTTTCCTGGCATTTGGTATGTATGTATATACTGTTCGGACGTGACTGGCACTTGTATATCCCGCATAGCCAAAAACGAACGCCTCAATTAAGCAAGGGTTTTAGAAGACCAACATGACCATATTCGTTTTCTCCAGTTACCATTTTGGAGCATTATCTAGTTAATGACAATTCGAATGTGGTCATCATGGTCATGTTTTCATACTTTGTTAAAGTAAGTGACCAGAATAAAAGACAGTCCCGTTCTTGGATGGACGAGGTTCATGTGTTATAGACTTTACTGAAATACGTTTCTTTTTGTAAAACTGACGTGTTGAAAATATCAACCTTTTTGTGTTAATTGTTTCCCTACAATTACACTTTTAATATTTCTATATTAAAAATCTTAAAAGAAAGATTAAAAACCGGTTTGAAGCCTACCATTTTACCAGAGAATATTGTGAAAGTGGATTTCATTTCAAATTTCTTTTTTTTTTATATAGATTGAACAAGTTTCAAATGATCTATGATCATTATATCTATCCTCCCAATTATTTATCGTCATATAAAGCAAAATTTAAAACTCTAGAACAAAAGATGTATGCAATATAACGGAGAAAGTGGATTCCCTATTTTTTAAATTGGAGAATATATTTCATTATTTAATATTTCACAATGACACATGAAACTTGATAGAACTTAAAAGAGTAGAAAAATAATTGATTAAAAAGTTTACAATAATTTTCAAGGTTGCGAGGGCAAAGACATTAAAAGGCACATAAAAAACGAAAGGTCTACAATCGATCTGCATCAACAGACAAATTACAGACATACTTTTAATTGTCCCGCAGCGGGATATTAACTTATACGTATCACTAAAATAAATCAACCAAATATATGCATTTAAATATTAATATATCTTTGTAAACATCTTGCTACTAGCTTTCATTGAACTTGTCTCCTCTTCAGTGCACAACTGGATCAATCAATATAATATATAGTATATGAACTTGAAACGATGTCAATATATTTTGTCCCAGATATCAAACATAGGTGAATTTTCAAACAAATGTGTTCTATCATGCAAAGTTGGTATCAATGCTGAATGGTTATAGGTAAAAACATTAAAAAAAAAGTAATCACCGTAAAGCTACACCGTATTTGCTACATGATTACGAAAATACAGTTACTTGTAAAGTTCACGTGAGTGTGTATGATGTTTATAATAACCTATATCAGTCAGGGGCGTTACTTAAACAAGTTTTTTTTTTTAATTACTTATATAAGTAATTTTTTATTTTAAAAATAATAAAATTACTTATAGAGTTATTTTAATTTTCAATAGAAACAAAGACTAAATGTAGTTTTCATGATTTTAAACACCATTTTATATGATAAAATAAAGAATTTATCAGATTTGAGAGGAGTATAGAGATAAAGGGTTACTTTGAAAATAATGACAAAAATATTACTTGAATAAGTTATTTTAAACATTTTTGAAAAAAATAGCAATTACACTTATCTAAGGCACATATGTAATTAAATTAGGTTACAAATTATAAATAACTTCAGGTCTTAATTTATTCAGAAGTATCTATCTATTTATATCAGTTTGCCTTCAAGATTTTAGAGGAAAATGATAATTTGATAGTCCCAAGAGACCAATCTTTGACCCAGAAGCGTCGGTATGAAAGATAAGTGCGTCGGAAAGTTAATTAGTGTTTCTGAAGAATTAGTTTTTATATATCAAGGGAAAAATAACCAGATAACTGTGAAAATTATGTAAAGCTAGTAAAATCTGTATTCTTAAACACCTATAAAAATAATATTTAGAAAAATAACTTGTATAAGTTATATTTAAATTAGCCTCGTTTTCAACATTACTTGTATAGGTAATTTTAATTGTTACTTGTTTAAGTAATGCCCTGACTGTATATGTAATCAAACATATGTAAAATATCAACAGGTAGGTCCTTTTTATCATTAATAACCATTTTTACATCTAAAACGTGTTTTTTTCTAGTTAATCACTATTCTATTAAAATCCATGTTTTCGTATATAATGTCTTTGAATATTGAACACGTTTATCGCTTAGCTTTTAGTAGCAAATATTGCATGCATCTTTTCTTAACAAACGATAACGTGGACAACCAACAGTATTTTATTTTATTACAAGTAAGCCCAATTTTATTGATCATCGGGAATTTTGCTAGGTCAGCTGTACAAAGCATTGCAAAATGAAACGGTTTGTCACGAGAAGAAAAACGTAGTATGAGCTTTACTCGGAGATGATCAAAGCAAACTATCTGACCAAACAAGCAGGCTATAATATTTAAAAACTGCTTTGCAGTACCGAGGCATTTTTTTTTTATTAACTTTTTAATAAAAATCGTCTATTTGATACACTGTGATTGATTTAATTGCAATCGCATTATTTGAATATTTTAAACTATTCTGATATTATCCAGAATATTTGTATGTTGTCTTTAAGAGTTTTTATAACAGGTACCGTATACCCTTACATTACTGGAGTTGGTTTCACACTAACAAGGACTAAGTTTTATCGTTATGGATCGAAAATGCAGAACAATTTTCGTCCTATTTTTTTTTAGAATATAGGAATATAAGAAGTAGGACCCTGGCCTGTACGTGGCCACGAGCTACTTTTTATAACTTATTAAATACAGAAAGAAACTGGAGATGGTGGGTTCCACTTCAATTGTCAAAGTAATGAAACGTTCAGCAACAAAAATATTTCAGAAAAATAAACACATATGTACTTCATTAATTGAGATGCTCTGATACTCAGAAAGATTTACCGTTCAAACAAATTTTTAGCAACTAGGGGCACAAATTGTGGCAATATTACTTGAAAAACCACGAAAAAGCAGTTCTTGCAATTTGCGGACTTATATTCCCACATAAAAAAGTATATAGTACATACAATTCGTATTGAATATCCAGATTCATTCATACTTTAGAAACGATTATAAATTTCAGTGTACTCCTGTTTTCTCAGAATAACATGTTTAAATGTTGGTCATTCATCACGAAAATGACAAAACTTTTATTTCAAGCTATCAAATCACTGGTACGTTTAATATTTGCAGTGACATTGAGTTTGAAAACAGAGATCGATTTTTAAGTCTTGAAAACTTGTGTATGTTCCGCAGCCGTATCATTCTGTTTAATGTTTTTAACATGTTAAGTGACGCTAATGATGTGCGGCACAATATAAAACACTATAAGTCTATAACATTGCTGAAAATAACATAATTCATAATTCTATGCATTTACAAAAAAATAACAACAACTTATGAAGTTTAATTAATAACCACTATAAAAAAAAAACACTATGTGAAGGGCAGTTATCTGCTTTCCCTTTAATGTATAATATTAACAAGTTCGGCTTTTTAACAGCAGTTTTCATTAATGTAATTTAAACATCGAGAAACCCTATGCAATGGACAGTGAGAAATGAATATGTTTCGCTTTTCATTTGGTAACAATTGTTTGATGGAAGCAATGTCAAAAGTTTCATTCTGTTCTTTTGAAGACTCATTATTTATGACAAACGTTTATCTCGAAGATAGTATGCAGATTTCACTGCATTTTTTGTTACACCAGGGCAATCTTACACACTCTTATCTTTACTCAAATTTACAATATTAAATCCTGAGTGTTATTTCAGGTCTATAAAACATCTAAATTATTCTATGTCTTTCTTTTAATTAAAACAATATGTCAATAGTTATTGTTTTGCTTTGTGCTGATTTACATTGACTATTTTTTGTCAAGCTTCATGTACTAACTTGTATTAACTGTCTTATGTTTTTAAATGATATCAACTTCTTTGCTGACAAGAATTATCTAAACTCAACTTTATCTGTACATGTATACAGAAATAAAATGTTGTGAAAAAGTAAGGATTTATACCCGTTATAGATTATCTATAAAGCTATATATGGCAAACCTTTAGGAATTGTGGTTTCTGAATGCTCTTCGCAATTGTTTTTTTTTCAATGTTGGACGTTTTAACTTTGTTTATCGGAGCATCACCCATATTTTTTTATAGAATATCGCACAAGTGTACCCAAATGGGCTTGAAGGCAAACATAAATTAACAAAATTATTCTACAATACATCATAAAAAACAATAAAAAGCAACAGACGACGCCAGAAGTTTAATGTTCACCAAATATCATTTCAATTAACCGTTTTTTTTATTTTAAAAAAATGCTTACTTTCTTAAGTAACAAAACGGGTTTTTAAATGTATATCTTATTTCTCAGATAGATCAACCCACGCTGGGAATGCCAAGTCGGGAATATTATGTGTTCGACCCAAACTCTGAGTACATTGAATCCTATTTGCGGTTCATGATAAATGTTGCAATACGGTTAGGTGCAGATGAAGATACTGCAGTAAAAGAAATGCAGGAGGTGTTTGATTTTGAGACCAAAATTGCAAATGTAGGTATTAAAAAGTAAAACCACAAAATTACTGAACTCCAAAGAAAATTTAAAACGGAAAATCCCTAATCAAATGGCAAAGTCAAAATCTCAAAAACATCAAACAAATGTATAACAACTGGCATATTCCTGTCTTGGTACAGGCATTTTTTGTAAAGAACATATATCAATTGAGAAAGTCTTGCAATAGGCTCATGAAAAACCCTTCCGGAAAACCGGACTTCTACTACAGATTTCGATGGGCGACGTGTTGCTCAATCTTGAGATTTGATGTGTAGTACTTAAATGAACTGTTTGTTTGGTTTGGTTCATGTTACTCAGTCTTACGTTTTATATGTGATGTTTTGTAAAAACTCTGTCGATTGGTCTTTTTCGATTTTTCAAGCCGTTGTGAGATTGATTTTTGACTTGTGAGTTTCAAGGTTCCTAAGGCATCTTTGCCTCGCTTTTATTTTAAATTCTAAATTAAAGGCTTGCATTATGAATGGGGATGGTGAAATAATTTACTTGAACAGTTTGGTATGGTTTTTACGGAAAAATAATGTTTATTATTTACTAATTAGTTTAACCCATTAATTCACATCATAGAAGACAAGCTGATGCATGGTGATTCCTTTCTAGATAAATGATGGTATGATACTAAACCCCTAACGGGAAGGATTGTGCCTGATGTTCATATGATGAAATCATAATCTTTCAGTCAGTTTAATTGAAGTCTGGAGCTGGCATGTCAGTTAACTGCTAGTAGTCTGTTGTTATTTATGTATTATTGTCATTTTGTTTATTTTCTTTGGTTACATCTTCTGACATCAGACTCGGATTTCTCTTGAACTGAATTTTAATGTGCGTATTGTTATGCGTTTACTTTACTACATTGGTTAGAGGTATAGGGGGAGGGTTGAGATCTCACAAACATGTTTAACCCCGCCGCATTTTTGCGCCTGTCCCAAGTCAGGAGCCTCTGGCCTTTGTTAGTCTTGTATTATTTTAATTTTAGTTTCTTGTGTACAATTTGGAAATTAGTATGGCGTTCATTATCACTGAACTAGTATATATTTGTTATGGGGCCAGCTGAAGGACGCCTCCGGGTGCGGGAATTTCTCGCTACATTGAAGACCTGTTGGTGACCCTCTGCTGTTGTTTTTTATTTGGTCGGGTTGTTGTCTCTTTGACACATTCCCATTTCCATTCTTAATTTTAACTGTAGTATACCGCTGTTCCAAACTCGTAAATCGATTGAAAAAAAACCAAAATATAGGTAACAAACTAAAACTGAGGGAAACGCATTAAATATAAGAGGGGAACAATGACAAAACATTAAAATGTAACACACACAGAAACAGACTAAGCATTAGACAAAATCCGATGAGAATAACAAATATAACATCAAAAACAAATACATGAATTTGGGATAGAAAAGTACCGTGACACGTCTTATAGTAATGTGAATTCACACTCAAATATAAGAAAAAACAAACGACACAACGAAAACACAACGTTTAAATGTAACAGACACCGAAACGAACTATTTACTATAACAATGGCCATATTTCTGACTTGGTACAGGACATTTTTAAATAAACAATGGTGGGTTGAACCTGGTTTTGTGGCATGCCAAACCTCGCACTTTAGTGGTAATGTTAAATATAACATTAAAATGACAACATAAGATTACATATAATATAAACAAAGCAAAGCAAAGCAAAAATGAATTGGACAAAACGATTGAGGTGAGCCACAGAATCAAAAGAGAAAGTACAAACAAGCCAAACAAGCATTTATAAGTTAAAAGATACACTTACACATATAGCTATATATTCCAAACATGTACATTAACCTCAGAATTGTAAGTAGTCAATAATAAAGGTGAACAATTTCAGAAGTTTCCATCCAATTTAATCCAAAGATCATCTATGTTAACGATGAGTTATCCCCATACTGTGTACTTAGTGAAATCTCACTAGTCACCTTTGCTTTCATTTCAGATCACTAAGCCTCTGAACGAAAGACATGGCACTGGCGCAATATACAAAAAGCTTACCCTCAAAGAACTTATACAGCTTGTTCCAAAAGTAGGTATTATTAAACAAACAAAAAATCAATCAGTTTCGAGAACATATACACCAATAACATAAGCATGTTTAGATGCTTACACTGATAACTATCAAGGAAAAAAATGAAACAATTACAATATCACGATTAGATAAAAATAAGTTCAGAGGAAAAAAAATGGCTGTTGAAAAGAATCGGTAAACTTTGGTTTATGATAGGACAAGAACTAAACTCTGATGAAAATTGAAAACAGAAAGTCCCTTATCAAATGGCAAAATCAAAAGCTAAAACACATCAAACGAATGAATAACTATTGTCATATTGCTGACTTAACTTGCTACAGACATTTTTCGTGTGGAAATGATCAATTAAACCTGGTTTAATAGCTAGCTAAACCTCGCACGACAGTCGCATACAACAATCTCTGATCATTACATTTTCTTCTTCATTAAAGTAAATGTAATATTTTCATTGCCATTTGATTTTGTGTTAACTTTTATTTGATTTCCAACACTAACATGCTTATACTCAATAGCGGCAATGATATATTTTCAGTTTGACTGGATGAAATTCTTTTCAGCCTCTCTACCTGTTACCATTGATGAAACAGAAGAACTAGTCACATATTCTCCAGAGTATTTGGTTCATATGACAGAAATTTTAGAGAAAGCTGATAAAAGGTAGGAAGAAAACACTAACAGATGTATGATTGTTTTGTTGTCCTTTCGAGTGTTTCATGATAATTTAACTTATAAAAAAGGAGATGTGGTATGATTGCCAATGAGACAACTATCCACTATACACAAAAGATCACAATGACACAAACATTAACAATTATATTAGTTTAAAATAACGAAAACATTTCAGAGTTTACCAAAACAAATCTAATATTTTGTCTGCAGTGAAAATGAAATAAATGTTATAAATACATAAAAAAATGAAGCAGTTGCTTGAAAAATATAGGGTAACACATTAGAGAATAAACTCAGAAGGATTGCAATTAGAAAAAGATAGACGCAAATAATCATGCTTTATAACATAAACTAAATAAATTTATATCACTTTTTTTAGGGTGATAGCGAATTATGTTATATGGAGATTGGTTATGTCGTTTGTCCCCGAAATGACCGGTGTTTATTCAACAATCAGAAGTGATTACAATAAAATACTGCTGGTAAAGTATAATATCTCACTAACCGAGGAAAAGACTCAACTGGTTAATAAGATCCATAAACATGTCATATTATAACTAATCATATTAATCAACCAGTATACTACTTTCTTTACTGAAAGTCTTTCCCAGTATTTAAAACATCTAGATGATACAGAAGGTACATCATAAAACCATAATCAAAACGAAGATTTGGTATTATTGCCAATGATACAACTCTTCCAAATAAATAAAAATGACACGTAAATTAGCAATTAAAGATCATCGCACGGCCTTCACCAATGTGAGAAAAATATCTACTCAGATATGAAATACATTGGTCCACAATAAATTCTAAACAATCGTATTGTTATGCGTTTACTTTTCTACATTGGCTACAGGTATAGGGGGAGGGTTGAGATCTCACAAACATGTTTAACCCCGCCGCATTTTTGCGCCTGTCCCAAGTCAGGAGCGGCCTTCGTTAGTCTTGTACTATTCTAATTTTAGTTTTTTGTGTAAAATTTGGAAATAAGTATGGCGTGCATTATCACTAAACTAGTATATATTTGTTTAGGGGCCAGCTGAAGGACGCCTCCCGGTGCGGGAATTTCTCGCTACATTGAAGATCTGTTGGTGACCTTCTGCTGTTGTTTTTTTTTCTTTGGTCGGGTTGTTGTCTCTTTGACACATTCCTCATTTCCATTCTCAATTTTAAGAAAGTTAAAGATGAAGTAACTATCACCAATCATATATTCGATGAAGGTCCGAAAGTGTTAGACATTACTGCTACTCTAGAGTTACCCGTTGTGTTTCTCATATGTGAATATAGGAAATAAATACACATTTTTGATTTTTTCTGATACAAGAACAAAAACTCGGTCAATCGAATAACTTTCATAAAATAAAAAAAAGGTGATAACCATCCTTTGAAAGCATAAAAAAATATGTAAATTATTATTTGGAGTACTGTATATAAACTCATCAAAGATACCAGGACTAAATTTAGTATATACGCCAGACGCGCGTTTCGTCTACAAAAGACTCATCAGTGACGCTCGAATCCAAAGAGGTTTAACAGACCAAATAAAATACGAAGTTGAAGAGCATTGACGACCAAAATTCCTAAAAGTTTTGCCAAATACAGCTAAGGTTATCTATGCCTGAGGTAGAAAAGCCTTAGTTTTTCAAAAAATTCAAAAATAATATAATATACGAAACATAATTTGCCAATGTATGGACTTTATGTTATTCATAGTGTGCTAAACCTATATCGGAGTATAATTAAATAACTAACGATTGAGTTACACAGATCCCATAAATAATTTGGGTTGATCTCAGGTGCTCAATGAGGTCTATAAATTACAATAGCGAAGAGTCATAATATGTTTTGGTAATACCAAAGCGTATGACTTGATATAAATAATTCCAAATAATTTCTCATTCTTCTGTCTAATATTTCAATTTAATGGTCTCATTTGTTATGTATGGTTATAGGGTGTGACCAGGGACAAACCTCAGTGGCAGAAATGTGTCGAATATGTAAACGACAGAATGGGTATGGCATTAGGTGCACTTTTTATTCGTGACAATTTTGACGAAGAAAGTAAGGAAACGGTACGTAAATATGCAATGTTACATAGAATATAGGATTGATAAAGACAGAAGTTTACCAATGAGTCTGAAAAATTCACTCAAGATTAAAAACAAAAACTGAGGAAATCATATTTTATCATTCAAATTAAGTTTTGATTTCAATTTGAGCAACACTGACCTACCTATAGTCAGTAAATATAGGTAGACTCGGACACTCAGCGAAACTTCGGTATTTTGAATGTATCTATTATGGTGCACTTATGATGATTAAATATTGGTCAAATTGAGGATGCATTCACTTTACAATTGATCTTATTGATTGTTAAAACAAAAATGTAAATAAAGGCAACAGTAGTATACCGCTGTTCAAAACTCATAAATCCATGGACAAAAAACAAAATCGGGGTAACAAACCAAAACCGAGGGAAACGCATTAAATATAAGAGAACAACGACACAACACCGAAACGCAAAACACACAGAAACGGACCAAGCATCAGACAAAACACCACGAGAATAACAAATATAACATGAAAACCAAATACATGAATTTGGGATAGACAAATGCATTGTTTTTATGCCCCGGGGTAAGAACATTCTTATTATATAAAACAATTCATGCTATTGCAAACAGTAAATTTTATCAAATGAATATGAAAGAGATATACATAAAGAAACTGAAGTATTAACTAATTACAGAAAACTAAACCACATCAAAAGTGCATCTTTGTTATGCTCAGATGATTAGTTTTTTAACATAAAGTTTGTCTTTTATTTGATCTATTGTATAATTTATTAACCAATTTTACACAATAAATCTCACTGTATTACCATTTGTTCGGTAGTGAATCAGAATGTTCTACCCTAATTTTGAACTAATTGAAGCATAAATGTCACATCTTTAAGAGAAGATTATTTACAATAAGAATGATAAAGGACATTAAGGAAGAAGTGTTCTTGAGTTTCTGTTCTTTGTTATGATTTTAAAGATCATTTTCCATTTAAATGCTGTAATTTAATTGTAAAATGTGGATGTAATAAGGCGTTATTAAAGGTTTAATCAGTATAAACAACATTTAAAATCCGATGATATACACAAATTGAATTCTTATTCTGTACTCATTAGTCATACTAAATGTCTGGAAAGTTTTGATTAAAATAATGGAAATTAATCGTGTTTTGCACTTTTCAGGCTCTAAAAATGATCCACAACATTCGTGATGCTTTTAACGAGTTACTTGAACAAAATCAATGGATGGATAAAGACACCAAAGAAGTCGCAAAGGAAAAGGTTTTTAAAATGTTTATCTTACATTTTCACAAATGATAAAAGTCAATCATCCAATGTGGTTGTAAAACAGAAATGTATTAGTTTTCATAATTGAAGAAAGAAACATTTTTGTATTCTTTAATGTTAATGGTTCTTTATCATTACTGATAACAATCCGACCATTAAAAAAGCAACAGCAGAAGGCCACCAACAGGTATTTAATGTAGCGAGAAATTCCAGCACCCGGAGGCGTCCTTCAGCTGGCCCCTTAACAAATATATACTAGTTCAGTGACAATGAACGCCATACTTATTTCCAAATTTGTACATAAGAAACTTAAATTAAGATAATACAAGACTAACAAAGGCCAGAGGCTCCTGACTTGGAACAGGTGCAAAAATGCGGCGGGGTTAAACACGTTTTTGAGATCTCAATCCTCCCCTATACCTCTAGCCAATGTAGAAAAGTGAACGCACAACAATACGCACATTAAAATTCAGTTTAAGAGACGTCCGATGTTTCTTTTGTAGGAAAGTGTTGTTATGCAAGTGGACACCTTTAAAACTTTTTTACAACGCAACCTTCCTGAAATAAAAATATCCTATCACAAAACAATATTTTTCTCAACCCCCTCCGTAGAAAAACATTTCCGACAGATCAACAGTCAGTAATTTCTAAAACTAAGAAAGAATTTCATAACAAATGCAAATGAACAGTTTTCAAAAATTTTAAATATGCTTTAACAGTGAATTATATTTTAGGCAGATTCTATGAACGAGAGAATCGGATATCCAGACTTTATAAAGAATGCAGACAAACTAAATGCCAAATACGAAGAAGTAAGTTGTGTAAATTTAGAATAAGGACAAGAATTCTGAGAGACGATAAATACATATCTATAATAAAAAAAAAAAAGAATCATTATTAGATAACAATCTATAAAACCATTGTTGTTTTAAAATTCGGCAAACCGTATAGAGTGTTATTTTTTAGAGTGTAAAATTTCGCGAGTTGCATTAAACAAGGTATAGGAAATATTTGGCGGTTATTATTTTAGCGTATTCAAAATTTTCATCAATAACTTTGCATGTGCACTTTCTGGTATTTATTTCGGCAATTTTGAACTTCCCTTGAAAATAAATATATTAAGAAATATTGGACAGTGGTCGATCAGAATTCGACACAAAGTGCAACAAGAGTAAACATGCAGTTGAACATATCGTTACAATTCAAAACACATAGCACTGGGACGTTAAAAGATCTAGTAATCAGTACTTCGAAAGGAAAGTTTTATCATGTTTGATGGGAAGAATGAAGTGCACAATGTACTTGATTTTTTTCAGTTGCATTTTGATGAAGAACACTATTTTGAAAATTATCTACAAGTTGAACTATATGAGGCAAAGAAGACTTTGAAAGATCTTCGAAATCCTGTTGATAAGAATTTGTAGGTATTTATTTGTATTAGTTGGTATATTCATACTTAGACAATTCTAATGAAAAATTGAATGTAATTGGTAGTTATTTTATTTGCAAACCAATGATGAATCAAGTGCGAAGCAAACATTATAAAATCATTGTACCATATGTTTAATCTTTACTGGTGCAGAATTCATATATTATAAATAAGTTCTCGTCAGTGCACCTTTTTGATGAATGAAAAGAATAAAACTAGATATTGGTTTAAAGTCAATGAAACAGTATGCAAACAACATAACAGTAAATGTTATTTAATACAAATTCCATATGAATGGTTCATATTCATCTTATTTACATGAGTCACGGAATATTTTACGTTACGTTCTGAAACATTTGCTCGCTCGTTGGGCCGAAAATATGAAAATAGCCGTTAAATTTCAATGCAAAGATTTTATTGTATTTGCATTTTTTCAGATGGGATCAAGACCCTGCTGTTGCAAACGCTTTTTATAACCCAAATACAAATGACATTGGTAAGATATATTATGTTATGCTATGCCCCACCTATAATACGATCTTACTTATTTTAATGTCAATTAAGAGTTTTGACAATTTTACGGTACACTGAACGTAGAAAAAGATAGTGCGAGTAGTACATCCGTGTAGTATAAACATATTCTTGTTTTTTTTCTGTTGTGCACACACTTTATCAGTTTGATCTCATACTACGTTGATGAATTAGTATTGCATCTTATTTGGCAATACTTTAATCTATATTCTATAGTCGTATTTTGTATGTGCCAGTACCAAAACAGAGGCTGTAAGTCTGTGTTTTTTGTTTAGTGCTGTGAAAAATATTTTTTCGTATAGTATTTTGTAAAGATGTCCATGTAAGGCCGTTTAATTTTCTCGGTTGAAGATATGATTCATTGACAACCACACAACCTCTTCTTTTTTATGTTTAAATAGACTTTAGGATGCATTTTATTTTTCCAAATGAACCTAAAGATCAACGAAACAATAATTATATTTTATGTTAGTTTAAGTTGGGATTGATTAACTAACACTTGTTCACGTGATCTTTTAAAAAAGCCCATGTAATATCAAATTTGTTAAATGACTTCTTCATTGCGGATATACGGTGTCCGCGAACTTTGCTCAAAGTTAAATTATATTTGAAAAAAAACAAACACGTATTGGTCTACTTGGAACTTTAGTCTTATTGTAACTTTATGTAATATTTTTATTTTAGTTTTTCCGGCTGGAATTCTGCAACCTCCTTTCTACAGTGCACGATTTCCAAAGTAAGTTTCCTATTTGTAGACTTGTTAAAAGAAACCGATAACAAAAGAATCCAGAGATAAAGAATGAAACACACAGACACACATAAGTTTATGTTTTAAGCTTGTATAATATAAGATTAAAGAAAACCTTGATATAAATGCGTTAGTCGACATTAAGTATACGTTTTAGATGGGTTTAGTAATCGCAGATTATATCAACGGTTCATGCATCAGAAATCAGAGTAATTTGTGAAAGGCTGTCATGTTTATGCGGACGTATCATATGGCTACGATTGAACTACATTAAAACGTTTCAGATTAGATCACGACATTGCATTATATATACCAATTATTGGATACTGTAGATACAACCAGATTTAGGTAAAAAAAAAAGAACTTAAGACATTTAAGAAACTATAATATGCAGGTGAATATATAACACATTCAATCATTACAAGTAAATCTGAAAAATGTTCATGCATACATTCATTCATAGATGCAAGATAGTTGAATTAAATATGAATCGGAAAATCCTCACACAGAACATTAAGCACCTACATGTATGAAAAAATATTATCGCAACTTATACACAAATTTTCTCAATCACTTATTTGTATATTCGCAGATTATATAATTTTGTTATTAACATTATGCATTACACATGTTACAATTGAGCCTCAAACTGATTCATTTATGAATACTGTGGATTCATTTATTTTCGTGAGTACCAATTTTCATGGATTGTGGAAAGCTTACATGTTCGTGGATATTTGATTTCGTGGTTCTGCATACAAGCCTTAAGAAAATTTGTCATTCGTTGAACATTTAATTTCGTGGTTCAACTGTTGCCACGAAATCCACGAAAATTGGTATCCAACGAATAATAATGAATCCACAGTATATTGTTTGATATATTCCACATTTCCAATCTCAAATGTATTTCTCAATCACACAAATATGTATTCCTATTAATGAATTAACGTATATTTTTACTTATACGTTATTTCAACAGGTCACTTAATTTTGGAGGCATAGGAGTTGTCATTGGCCATGAAATCACACATGGATTTGATGATAAAGGTAAATACAATATTCACATGGTTAATGTACTGTTATGAAATGGTTATTGGTTAAATGGAGCATTATGATGTTATTTCATGCATTCATGATCTAAAAAGGATCACAGAACAGCTTGTTAAAAAACAAATATGTTGTTTGAATATCTTTCATTCATGGATTTAGTTAATAGAAGTATTGTAAGCGGAGAGCACGTATCTACTCTACAAATTCATATCGTCACCATCTAACCCCGGTCGTCTGCATGACAGTCAGTGCGTTAACCCACTGAGCCAAATAATCGATTTCCTATCTCAGTTGATAAGACTTTATATGTTCTACCTGTACTAAGGAGAGGCAACCCCGCTACACTATATCAAACAAGAATTTGTGTTTGCTGTAGTTTGGTCGGGTTGTTGTCTCTTTGACACAGAACCTATTTCCATTTCCATATGTAATATCAGTTGTTTTTGTACAGCAGCACAACAACAATAACACTCCATCTACAGTTAGAGTATTAACATGGTCGGTTAAGAAATGAGACGATAATGTTTTTATTAGATGATTTGTCCTAAAAAATAATAGGGTGTATGACATGTAAATTGAAAAATCCGATCGAAATTCTGTTGGAATATATCCTTATTATAATTCCTATAACCAGATTTAAAAAATGAACACGGTCATATTTTATTTGTAATTCTTTTATCAATTATTAATTTTAGAGAAGTTTCATTGGTTGAACCAATTAATTATTATAACGCCATGTTTGGGTGATAAAAACTACATAATTAATTTTTTGGGCGCAAATGACCAGTAAGACCATTAGTACTTGTCTTATTACTTGATGTCCTTTGTCCTCTATTTCCGTACAGAAAATGCCCTTTTCTTAAATTTCTGTATCGATTGGAACCCAACTTGCTTTCAATCATTCTAAGTGTTACAAAATTGAAAAAAGGTTATTTCCGATGATTCAGCCTTCAAGCCAACTAGTATTCAATTTTTTAAGGGACAGAAAATTTACATGGCCAGACATGTTCATAAAATAATGATTAACCTTAATGTCGGTACACACACAAATTGTCGGACAAATTTCTTAAGGTGTTATTGCCATCAAATCATGTTTTACCATTTTTTTTAATTCTCGCTTATATTTTCGAAATCTAAAATAACACAGGGAACGTCAAATTGGACGGATAATTAGGTAGGCAATATCTACAAATACGTAAGGAATAATGGAAAAAGTGTTATCAACACCCAGTTTTGTATTGTTATAAATTGACAGCAAAACCTTCTTGTTAAGTACATTGTACAAAGACAAAAAATAAAAAAGGCAAAAGGTACATAAAAAGCATGCTAAACACTCAAAGTTTTTGTTTTTGATGTGCACTTACACAGTCCTGCCATTACAAAAACGACGATGAACGGTCATTACCTGACTTTTAGATATGGTGTTAAATTTATAGGTTTGTCTTGTTACCGTTTCAACTTGTCATTCATCACCATTAATTCAGATGGATTAAATAATGGACAGAAGTTGTAAACAGTTTATTCTGCGGGCGATCTCACAGGGGTCAACAATAATACTTTTAACTCCATTCTAGCAAATTCAAATAACACCAATTTACCAAATATGCTTCATTCCATATGCATGTTTTGTTTGACATTCATCGGAAACGTTTTTAAATGATGATCAATAAAGTTAAACGATGTTAATCAAAATATTCAGCATTTTTGAAAAAGTCGGTTGCAATACCTTCAAAGTTCCTCTTGAAGTTTAAAATATATTGGTATACAAATAAACTTGTAATTTTAAGTCGTTGTGCATTCACGCAGACATGCATTTTCAAAAAAATAAGTATGAACTACAGTTTTATCAGTTCATAACTATTAAAATATTATCATTTGTCCAAAATGTCGGTTGCAATAATTTTAAGGTTCCTCTTTTTAAAAAGATTTAATGTTATTGGAATAATATTTTAATGAACTCGGAAAACATAAAATTTGTGTCCTCTTGCTTTGATATTTCGATTCATTCCAGGTCGTCTGGAAGAAATTAATTTAAATTAAAGTCATCAGTTGTCCTTATGATACTTTTAAAGTGCACATACTGGTTACCTTTATGTATTATCATCTTATTTACTTCCGATCTGAGACCATCAACAGATAATCAACTATTTGTAGTAAAGGAAATGATTTTATTTAAATTAGGTTGTTTGCCTAATTTAAAGACATCGTCCTTGCTGATATTATCTATTTAATTAACTTATCTGAATGTTATTCTTTTGATTCAATGATCGTCTTCCATGTTATGTTCTATTATGATCCGGGAATGGCAAAATATATCCGATGATAAATGCAACCTTGAACTTACAACATATTTTTCTGTTATGTACGCTAAGTAATTTACATGTAAGGAAGATATACATAATATACGATGTTTGTATGACTGAAATAAAGCATTACACAATTCATTAACTGGTGTTTATTTGTGTAATGGAGATACAACTAATTAGAATAATTGATTATTGTTGTATATGATTTATTAAATATTGTTGAGTGCAACATCAACACAATAAATTGTTTGTTCGCAAACAAGTCTTGTTTTAAATTTCATCCAACTTTCTACAAGTACACCAAGTAAGATATACACTGAATATATTTGCTACAACGAAATTGTTTAGAAACATGATTTGCTGACTTGTGGTGGAAGATCATATACATTTTCAAAGTTGCAATCGCTTAGATGACTGAACGTTATGGTATAAAACTCAATATAATATATAGAGCCCCTATTATGCATCTATATCCATTGATATCCATGACAATCCAACCAGTTTCCAACAATAATTATTCATGTTGCATGTCAGTCTTCGTTTATCTAAAGGTTGTTATAAATACAATATCTACTAAGAGCTGTTGAAACATCTGACAAGGTTTGACAACAGTTTTTCCGGAATATTTCGTATCAGGTACTCGGTTAACAAAAAGTTTGTGAGCCGTTTTGAAATTATTTAAAGACAATCGGGTATGGTTGAAATAGGCATATTAACTAAAGTCAGATTGACATGATTGACTGATTGAGATGCCCCAAGTTTCAGCCTAATTACATAGATTCTTGACCTGGATATAAAAAAACGAAACCTTGAAATTAGTTACAGGACACATGGTTCCGATGTGGACTTATAGTCGACCAGCGTCGCTACCGATCAAATGTTTTTTAAAAGTAAAGGAGTATGCTTAGGTTGGCCTTAGCTTGGCTTTAACATCTAACTTTGAAGTATGATATTATGGAAACCATCATTAAGGATTAATGTATAATTTAATTCAAATTGCCTATTTTCATGCATTTTTATGGTCTATTTCATTCTAGGAAAAACATTCTTATGCGATCTGGTTTACCCAAAATTAAATGATATCCCTTCCATAGTTTTATTTTTTGGATATATATATATTTCGTCATGTAACATTTATTATATTGTTGAATAATAAGATGGTCAAGGTTTACCTCCCATGTTAAATTTTCTGTAAAATTGAACAACATATTTGTCCGTAATTGACCATTAATTGCCTATTTGAGTTTCAGTCTATGATTTTAAAAACAAACAGTCCGCACTTAAATTATGGAATTGGGTTTTCTCATTGTTGAAGGTCACACAATGATACTCTACAGCTGTCAAGCTTAGTATATATTTATCAATATTTTCACTTTAATAGGAAGACAATATGATAAGGAAGGTAAGATGAAACAGTGGTGGAAAAATGAAACAATAGAAGCATTCCGACACAGAGCACAATGCATCATTGATCAGTATTCAGGATATAAATTAGAACAAATTGATAAAAACGTAAGTAACCATTGCTCAATATGTATACTGTTAATTAAGAAATTATTGCATGCATTTATTATTGCAATTTTGTAATTTAAGGTGGTACCTAACACTACAGGGAGATAAGTCTGTAAAGTCAGCTAAACATTTAATTACGTTGTTTTGTAAAAGGAATATTTAGCTTCTCACTGATCAAAATTGATGTTTGACAAACTGCTATATAACCAGTGTAATTTTTCTGACAAAACGGTTGGTTCAAAATTTTTGAAATTTTTATATTTTTGATAAAGGGTGAAAGTAAATACTTTTGCAAAATTTTGTGAAAATTAAACGAGACAAATCAATTTTAGTGAAAGTGTTGGGTACCACCTTAAGACTAAAATACGATTTTAATTTGTTCTTTTCGTATCGACCTATCAGCATAAATGATAAAAAAGACATAAAAAAGTGCTGTACCCATATTGTAATTATTTTTCCTATTATATGTCTGTTTTGTTAACGCATCGTTGTAAATATAACGGAATTTGATGCAACTGTCATACAAGTAAGAGTTTTAGCGCCATAAAACCAGGTTCAACCAGCCATTTTCTACATTCGACAATGCCCGTAACGATTCAGGAATATGACAGTTGTTGTCCATTCGTTTTATTTCTTTTGTGATTTGATTTTTCCATTTGATTAGGGATTTTTCGTTTTGAATTTTCTCGGAGTTCAGTATATTTGTGATATTACTTTTTTTAATTTATTGAAATTCAATGACCAGAAATACACTACAACGAGATCAACAAGTTAATCAGGGTCATATTTAGCATTTTCTTGTTGCGTTTTTCCTATGAAAGTATAAATAGCAATGCTGAATATTGTTATTTGATTGTTTTGTAAGTCAAAAATCACATTACAGTTTCGTCATATCCTAACAGAAGATGTCTGATACATTTCAGTTGAGATAGTGCTGTCAAATTTAACGGCTCTATCCGTATTTATTTTCATACTTTATGTTTTTTTCATTTCTTGTTTTTTTAATTGGATATATTCGTTATCTTTATTGAGTATTCAAAACTATCTTCTAACTGTTTTGGTCTGTTTTCAGATTGATGGAAGAAACACACAGGGTGAAAACATTGCCGACAATGGAGGGTTAAAGCAAGCATATCGGGTAAAACTTGATCAGTCTTTTTTTCTTTTACTTATCTTATACATGTTTTATTGTATTATTGAATTTCAAATAAAAAAGTACAACACTTAGATTCACTACGTCAAAGTTGAATAATTGAAAAAAAAACAATGAGGGATTGGATATAGCTTCGATGCAAATGTATAAATATTCTCTTTATATTTGAGAACCACTTTAAAATATTATAGAAAATATTCGTATAAAAAATGGAATAAATAAGTGGAGTAAACACTTGCAATAAAATCATGATTTAAAAAAAAAATTCAATACATCTTTTTGTAAATTTGTTTGGGTGTATGAGGTTGACCGAAGTACATTTTATATAAAGCGGGAACGGCTCCATTATTAACATGTGCGCAGGTCAACGCTTTGACAAACCTATATAATTACTAAATGAGCATTTCATACTTTTATTTACATTGTGTATGGCTAGGATCATGAAACACGATTTTTTATGTGTGTGTGCACTTTATTATGGAAGTTCGTGTCATCATTCATGTCGCATTTTATTTTGAAATGACAATTGATTTCCGAATGACGTCAGATTCCTTTTAGTCAATCATAATAACACATAAAATATTCATGTAATGTAATTATTTATTTATACAGGCATACAGAAAATGGGTGAAAGCAAATGGTGAAGATTCTATTTTACCTGGACTTGACCTATCTCATGATCAGTTGTTCTTCTTAAATTACGCACAGGCACTAGTAACCCGAATTTAACTTGAACGGACAAAAACGTGTTAACGCTATTTAAATGAGATTGATCGTTATTTGATAAAGATTGACAAAAATTAAAAATTATATTTAATTCATATCAATTCATATCAATTCATTTTAACGCCAGTCAAATAGATTTCTCTGCGGTGAATCAATTGAAATCAAGTTGCTGGTTAGTTGCGTTAAACTTATAGGCCACGCCCCCGTTAAACTATTTCAAACATGCATTAATTCGTTTTAAACATGGATGAGACCCGAGCTTTTTAGAGGTAAATCACCCAAGCAAAACGACCTCGATGTATCTATCGTTTTTTGTTTCAAACTTTAAATGCGTAGTCTTATTAAGTCACATGCTCCACAATTTAATTAAACGAACGTATAATACACGTGACATTTTCATATATAAGGCATTTAAATAAAAACATTAAAATATATATGCACGCGTGGTTTAAAAATGTCAAACCAGGGAATCTGTTGAAAATAAAATAGTTAGATGGATAACATAAATTTAATTTGCTCAAATGCACTAGATCGTTATCGCACATATATATGTGCGTTTCAAAAATTACTGAATGCTATGAAACCTCATGGCATGTAAGTAACATGTGGTCCTTTGCAACTATTTACGAAACTTTATGTATTCCTGTATATTTACCGTTTCTCTTTTCTCTTTTTATGTTTACTATATTGTACTCGTAAATCAAATGTAGACATGGAAACTACACAGCAATTATTTATTGTGTACATAATTTAAATCGATGTATCTTATATTTCCGGTAAGCAACAAATATTCATTCTCTTGCCGTATATTGATATACGGAAAAGCTTGTAATGAAAAACAAGGTTTTGATGAATTGAATAATAAAATTGATGAAGACAATGTTGACGTATGTTGAATATGATAAACAGAAAGTCATACCCAAAATTATAAATGAAGTAGCAGCCCACTGAACTTTTAAAACTGTGTTAAATTGTAATACCGGTCACTGGCCAAATCGGGCGTTAATTGTGGAAGAGAAGCAAATATCAAACAAAAATATTGTTCTTACGATTCTGTAAAAAGATTATTGTGCTGTCATGCACCCTGACGTACTTGTCATAAATGAACATATATATATGAGATAAATTTTAGTCTGCGATAACGATGGGTAAGTTGACTTAAGTTTAACGACCTAGACTGGCTATTTATCGGCATACTCTCACGTTTTTTAATGTTTTAAAAGAAAACATATATTTACGTTTTGGGCATTAAATATAAGTCTACTTACCAAATTGAAATGAACATAAACATTGTTAAAAAAAAATGGAAAAGAAACATTCTGCATTGTTGTTTTCATATAATTTTATTTCCTATATATTTGAGCGGAAATTTCTAAGTTAAAACTGATTGTAGTATAGATAAAATATTTCATCTAGGTGCTCTCGTTGAAGTTCGCGTTACATATTAAAATGAATTTCATTGGTCGGAACGTTTGCAAACTTTCAATTCAATACACAATATAGAGTCCAGTTCGGCAAAAAAAATCAAATTAAGACTCTACTTTGTCCGATTAAACAAACAGAATTTAGAAAAATAACACTTTTACGATTCTTTCAACCACGACCAAAATATCTATCTTTTTCTCCGCTGAAAATCATTACTATTGATATTAGAACAAGTCAAAAGTTGCCGGAGCCGGTTGATTTATGATGCATACGAAACTTTAATAATTAATTATACGGTTTGTATTTTTCCAAATAACTACTATATCCGATAAAAATCGAAAAATAAATTATCGGTTAAAACTACCGATTTTTCTATGAGACAAACATTATCCTTATATGAGTCAAATTTGCAATATAGATTCATAAAGGACAAACCATATCCTCATGTTTTTTTATGCAACTCTAGTAAGCATAGTTCGTCTGTTCTCGCTTCAAACCAAGCCATCATAAATACACCAGAGATGACTAAAATGAAAGTCTTTTCGCTCATTGAGATTTTTTGGTAGGTATTAAGCTTCAATTCGACCATTAATTACCGTAAATTTTCGATTTTTGCAAAATTACGAAATATATGTTATAATCCTTGACCTTCCCGAAGCTTATACTTCGTTTAGTCGATTGTATGAAAGTTTTTTTTAAGAAACCGGTCTTTTACTGCAAAAAAAAAAAAAAAGAAGATAAAAGCGATTTTTGTTTGAAGTAACGAATCTCATTCTTACAAGAAAATGAAAGTTTTCGTGTTTTAGGTTGTGCTGAAGCAAACGTAAAAGTTGAAATAAAAATTACACTCCGAGATTACACTAAAGACATTTCGCTAGCACACATGGGACTAGATTTATTAATTGTTCATTTGCAAGTCAAAATTAATAATCATGCAAAACAAATGATAAAACTTCCCAATTTAAAATTGAGAAAAAACCGACAGGAAACCAAAGTACAAAGGTACGGCATTTATTTAAAAACAATCTCCATCCAACTTCAAAATGTGAGGTAAATCGATTAGCTTACGCTAGCCAAGCAACCAACAGACAAAATAAATCTTGACTCTCCGATCAAGACTATCTATAGACACGGAATAAAAAATAACGGAAAATAATAGCATGTTAGAAAGGTTACAAACACTTTTATACAAACATGAAGCAGCTGTTTTTTTTACTGAACTGGTCAGTGGTAATACAAAACTAGGGTTTCAAAAAGATGAAGAAAAAGAAAAAGACATTTAAACATGCTAAAGTTTCTGAAAAAGCAAATCAGACATAGTGTTTAACTGAAATTGAAAAAAAGGATCATGATAGTCTATAATATGTAAACATTTATTTCAGAAAGCCAACAACAAAATGAAAGGAAACTATGTATTGCTTAAAAACATTGACCAGGGCCGTAACAGCCTCATGTTTGAAATTTTAAAACAAAGTCACAGTACAAAGGCTTGTCTTCATATCAAATTGTTTTCACGGCGAATGTCTTGCAAGAAGCAAACTCCCATTACTCCGATGTCGCCCCTGCTTAATTTTGCGTGATCCATGCATTCCCTATTTCCATTCTCAATTTTATGTTTCTGAATTACTTGTCTTTTGTTCATTTACTTCCCTACTAAATGTCTATAGTCTAAGTGTTAATTTTCATTTGTAAATGTCTGGTTTCGCAATAATGCATGTCCACCAATATCCAGACATTGTGCGAAAAAATATAGTTTAGAAGATATTATTCTATGCTGAAAACATATAGTCGTTTCTTCATGAAGATTTGAACTCTAACATTAAAGAGAACCAAACTGGCTCTCCTTTTTGAGTATTTCCATCTGGTGTCTTACATTTAAGGGTTTAACTAGTATTAACATGATTAAGTCGTGTCAACTTACTGTCAAGGCAGACGCCTTTATAGAAAATAAAGGAATATGGGGTAAACATACACGGGACCTAATCGAACACAAAGTCAGAGCTTAACAAAAATACAAATTATCAATGGTCAGCGTTTTTATTCCTGTTCATCTTTATAGTCGCTAGAGGGTCTTCAACGATGAAAGAATCTGAGAGTTCTTAAGTTTCTGACAGCTAGTTCACACTGTTACGTTTGGAGTCTTCCTGTCCGTCATCCCGCAATCTGATAATTTGATTATCTGTCTCAGGACCTGTGCATATATAAAATACTTGCCACTGAACATTGAACCAAGTAAAATCAATACACATCGTTTCATATATAAAAATCAATCTACAGATGATTATGCATTTCTTAGTTGGTTAGATTCCCTTTTGTGGGAGTTGAACACTTTGCGGGACAATTTTCTTCTCATGGGAAGATATATTTTTCCCATGGGAATATTAGTTTTTTCTTTTTTTTTTTTTTTTTTCAGAATTTGTAAAAGTGCTATGAAATATCGAAATGGACTGACAATCATGCACTAGTAACCAATGACTGGAACAATATAACAGGCATTTCAATAAATTAAAAGTATTTCTATCATACTTTTACACTCAAAAGTCTTTTTATATCGTTGAATGATTGATAGAAATTCTACCGTTCAGCGAATGATTTTACAATTTGAATCTTTCACCTTTGTTTTCGGTCAATATCATCGTACATTTCATGTAATAGTGTTCGCTGAACTGTCACGTATCAGAAACATGCCTTTTGAATTTCAGAATTAAAATTATAATTTTGTTTTAATCTATAATTATACATGGGGAATGACGAATCGTGTTTTAGATTGTTTTCTAATTATAACCTTTTAATTTCGTGAATTTACATCATAATTATTATGAATGTAATTATTCTTTTTCGTCTACGTAACTCGATATGCGTGTTTTTCGCCACTACAAAGATGAGCACGAACTTTTTTTGTTCAAATTTCCTAATCATGCTTATGCAATGTTGTAACTCGTCTACACAAAAATCTTTTATTTCAATTCATTTTTGGTCTTTTCTAGATCTTTTATAACCTCTCAGGTAATTTTCAAAGAAAATCCAGAGTTTTCGGCATTTACAAGGACGCGTACGGATGAGGATTAAATATAATCTTTTTGTGATATATTCACTTGTACTTTACCCGTAGGCTGTCTTCGTGTACTGCAATTTATGGTTTACATGTTTAAAGGAATACGAATACTTTATTTCTCATAAAACTTCAATTACTAGTTATCAAGAACATACATACACATAACTATAAGGTAAAATTAGTACATGCATGTGTAAACGATACAATTAAATTAGCTTGGAGGACTGACTTTCACATTTATAACTTTTACATAGTTTTTCTAATATTACAATATTTGATGAGTTTAACTGTTGATCAGCTTTAAAGATATAAGGGTTTGACTAACAGTAGTTCCTTAAACATTTCCTTCTTTTTCTATAGTTTATATGTTCTACAATTCATAATGTAATGGTACTCATCATCAATGTTGTTTGTGTGACAGAGACGACATATTCTGTCTTCTCTGTGTAAATCCTGACACCTTCTGGACTCAATCGGCAATTACCACATCTATATCTGCGTAATATATGAATTTAGAAATGTAAAAAGGAGTTTTCTAATTGATAATTCTTTTTGAAAATATGACAGCATTATGTTTTATGCGATTCTGCATAAAAGCAAAGAATTCTTCTTGAAACTGGTCTTTGGGTTTCTGTTTAATACATTTTGACACCCATTTATCACAAACTGTGCACAAGGACGGAAAACAAATATACGTCCTTGCTGTGCACTATAATTCGAAATAGTTGTAAATTGCAATTTTTTTTGATTTCTATTTTTTCCTCACTAGATAGGTGAAAGTATGTATAACATTTATTGTAAATTGCGAAAATGCATTACGAGCATAAATTTATAATTTTAAGTTAGAATTTAGAGTTTCAACTTTTTCAAAATCTCTGTAATATTACTCATGTATTATTTATGTTTATGTCAAAGGCGTTTGATTGGATAATAGGTAAAGGTAGGCGTGGTTTTTGGTAACTTTCCTCCAATCAACTTCCCCATTCGAGAAACCTGTGTGCGCTGATGCGTGTAAACTGGGTATTGTAACGGTACGTGTCTTACATCAGAACCTATCGTGCGTGACCAATGTTTATTGTATAATTTCTTGTCACGTGGTCAAACTATCTGAAATACAAGTTCTAAAGGTGCACTACAGCAGAACTACAGTTTCAGTTGTTATAATTCAGACACAAATTAATATGGTTATTTTGAAATCTGCTGCATGGTTTATTCCATTGGCAATCATATTCACGAAAAGTTGTAAATCTTGAATATTCTGTAATATCTTTATGAAGCGTGATTGAGAAGTAGATTCACTCAGATACTGCAATCATTGTCATCTTTAAAATTTACTTTGCATGCACTAAATTTCTAATCCATTTGTTTAGAACAATAAAATATGTTTAAACTACTAAATATCTAAATGAGATTACATAGGAATAACTTGTGGTGTATTCATGTATACTAGTATGTAATAATAATAAAAAGAAACCAACAGCACTATTTGACGAAGACGAAGACGAAATAAAGGATTGAATTTTAACGTTCAGTGACATATATTACAATGATGTCGAAACAGAACTTGAACTTGACAATAGGTTTTCATAGAACCGTCGCTTTTCCAAAGTACACTTAGCTGCGATTTCACAACTTCGGGTTCGCATTATAGTTATACATGTACAAAATAACTTACAATAAACAAATTCTGATGATTTCTTCAACTGTTCGAGGACTTTCTAGTTGTAATATAAATCTGTGATTTTTCTATATTCGTACTTTCGCCACGAAGCAAAGCAGTTCGATCTAGATCTGGACATGTATCATCATTAAACATTTACAATATTCAATAGTTGTACATTTTTTTTGGTACATGTAGAACATGTAGAAAAATCCGTCTTTTCGAATAAAATCTTAATTTACGTACCATTGTAAAATTGAGAATGGAAAATGAGGAATGTGTCAAAGAGACAACAACCCGACCAAAGAAAAAAACCAACACTGAGCAGAAGGTCACCAACAGGTCTTCAATGTAGCGAGAAATTCCGGCACCCGGAGGCGTCCTTCAGTTGGCTCCTTAACAAATATATACTATATATATATATATATATATATAGTCCAGTAATAATGAACGCCATACTAATTTCCAAATTGTACACAAGAAACCAAAATTAAAATAATACAAGACTAACAAAGGCCAGAGACTCCTGACTTGGAACAGGCGCAAACATGTTTATGATCTCCACCTCCCCCTATACCTCTAGCCAATGTAGAAAAGTAAACGCATAACAATACGCACATTAAGATTCAGTTCAAGAGAAGTCTGAGTCTGAAGTCAGAAGATGCATATACGGACCCTGGATTTAAATCAGATATGATCTGGCGGTTTTGTCTTTTTTTCAAAATACATATTTTTAATTGTGACTATCTTTAGTTTCGAATCTTTCTTTCATTCTAATTAATTTAGTTTAAATGAAAATAAGGAAATTGGAATTAAAACACTGTTGAAGAGAAACTACATATTCGGGTTAAATTCACCTTAGTTTGTTAATTCAAGTTTGACATCTAACATCTTAATCCGTAATCCACATTTACCCGACAACCTTAAATTGTTTATTGAATTTTATCAATCAAATATCCTCACACAGGAAACTAGACAAAATAAGTTATTTTTAATGGTATTTATCAAAACTAAAATGATTGAAAATATCTTTGTAGAATATGAATTTGCCTAATAAGCGAATAATTATAATACATATATTTCAACATCTTCAATAGAGAGATTACTGATAAGATGCCAAAATATATGTACATGTATACATATTGCGATTAGTGCTATATAGTATGTCAATGATATCGAATGCCCGCTGAGTGTTAAACATGTTTGACACTGCTGGTTTTAATTTTCTGACTCAAGTATAAATTTAAGAAAAGTTAATAGTTTCTGAATATTTTTAGATTCAATATTTTATCATTATTATTATTTTTTAAAGTCTCACCACATACAAACATAAAATGAGAATCACAGAACTAAACAAAACATTTAAACATTTGCATTGTGTGCATCAATCTTTAAAAAGATAAATGAGACGCGTATAAGACACAATATATAAATATAAACAAATTTTTACTCATTTACATTCAAAATTTACAGTGTCCGTATATAACAAATGAAATGAAACATCTTTTTATTTAAGAACAAAATAAAATGCCGTTTCTTTTCAATAAAATATTGTTGATGTTTTTGGCATCTATTGCAGCAACATTGTCGTTATTGAATAAATATATAATTTTTTCGCTATTTGATATTTATAAATTGAAATGTTAAGCCTAATGTATTATTATATGTCTATAATGGGCATTTTAAAAGGACAGGAATATAAAAAAGAAGATGTGGTATGATTTCCAATTAGACAACAGTCCACAAGAGACCAAAATGACAGAGACATTAACAAATATAGATCACCGTACGGCCTTCAACAATGAGTAATGCCCATACCGCATGGTCAGCTATAAAAGGCCCTGATATGACAATGTAAAAACAATTCAAACAAGAAAACGAACCGCCTTATTTATATAACAAAAAGAAATGAATGAAAAATAAATATGTAAAACATAAACAAACGACAACTACTGAATTGCAGGCTCCTGACTTGGGACAGGCGCATACATAAATAATGTGGCGAGGTTAAAATTGTTAGCGGGCTCCCTATCCTCACCCTAGTCTCGATCAGTGGTATAACAGTACATGTACAACATAATAAAAAAAATAGGGTTTGGATGGGGTTCAATGATTAGAGAATAATGCCCTTGAAAAATGAAGATTAGAGAATAATGGGCATAAAAAATAAAGATTAGAGAAATGCGTGGTCTAAAAATATAATGAACATTGAATGATCAATAAAAGAAAACGCTAAAAGATACCTGAATTTTATTGAATGATTAATAAAAGAAAATGCTAAACATTATCTGGTAACAGAATTTTCTCTTCTTAAAATTTAAAGAAAATTATCAAAGTTATCATTGTAAAAATATGATAAAAGTGAAAACAAACTTGGTAAACCTTTTTTGGTTTCGTGGTAACAGACTATAGGATTCAGTCAATATGAACTGGTTTCCAATACTTCTACTCGGGCTTTAAATTCAGTGGCGGATCCAGAGGGGGCGTAGAGGGCGTACACCTCCCCTTTTGCTTGGACTTTTTTTTAAAATGATTAATCAGACTAGACTTCGTGAATTAATAGGGAGATGCAGCATCTAAAATGTCCAACCCTTACACCTTACCAGCAACTACAAAATATGCATGCCCCACGCCAGGAACCGTTTAAAAAGTGCATATTTCACTTATTTTATGTTTTAAGTCCTAAAAAGGGGCAAAAAAATAATTTCGCCTCGCTCCCCTCGTTACAAAACTACAGCCCCTCTTTCAAAAAGCCTGAATCCGCCCCTGTTTATATCTGACTATGCGGTTGGCTTTAGCTCATTGTTGCATGCCGTACAGTGACCTATAGTTGTTAATTTCTGTGTCATTTGGTCTCTTCGAAGAGTTGTCTCATTGGCATCTTCTTATGTGTAGTCAAAATCACTGGAAAGAACTGATGAAAACTTGGACTTGTTACTTCATAGAACTAGCACTTAAATCATGCAGAACAATACACTCCAACACGTCATTGTTGAGTAACAAATGAAAGCCTTGCTGTTGTTTGGAAATCACCGTTCTCATTCATTTAAAAGAATGATTTTTACTTTTAAAGATTAAAGAAAACTGGGGAAAAATTAGAGAATAATGCGTAAAAAATTACTTTTAAAGAATAGACTTATTTTTTGAAGATTAGAAAAAAATGTAAATGTTTACAGAAAAACAGCCCCCCCCCCCCCAATTCAGACCCTCCTATAAGAATCATTTTAAATAGGATGGACAAAAAGATGGAGGGGTAGAGTGTAATATTTGTAACTGGGCGTTAAGCAATCATGAATCATTTAATCTATTCTTTATATTTTCATCTCTTTATTCTGTAATTTAAAGTGCTTATTCCACTATCATCTTTATTTCTGTAAACTTACTTTCATAGCCTTATATATGTACATGTACATGGTATTTGATACAGGAACAATATACCGTCGTATATTACAAAAATTGAGAATGAAAATGAGGAATGTGTAAAAGAGACAAAAACCCGACTATAGAGCAGACAAAAGAGGAAGGCCTAAATTACGGGTCTTTAATGTAGCGAGAAACTCATGCGTATACATACATGCATTATTGTATGCACATGCTTGTTCCAGAGACATATAATACAATTATATGTCTCTGGATAAACATAATTATTTAGAATTAAAAAGTGTATAGTTATCAATAAGTTCATTTTCAAAATCATTTATTTAAAGTGAAAAATCGCGAATTATCCCTTTAAGGCTTGTTGAAGATCTTCATCAAATAACGAATGAATATAAGAAGATGTGGTATGCTTGTCAATAATTTAATTCACCGTACATGTGGAATACCGTATGATAGTTTTTTTGGTCTAAAAAAAAATACATCTACTACATGTCTTTGATTTAACAAATGATAAAAGATCTGGCATAAAAACGTGATTCTGAATATAATCTAAAAATTGAAGAGAAAGCCAGACTAAGACGTTATACAATTTAAAGAATACAAATCTTAAAGTTTTATTACTTAGAGGTATACTGTCCCCTTCTTTTAACCTACAAGAAAACTTCACGAGAGCCGATGATTAAATATCCACCTTGTTTTTCCGTATATATACTGAGCCAAAAAGGTTTAGCAACACTTTTTTTTTATAATTTTTTTTTTTTTGTTTTTGGAAAAAAATATTTAAACATCATTGATATAATCCTTAGTTTTACCTGTAACAGTCGTACTTTTTTCCTGCTGATTGATTTCGCGCCATTTCAGCTTTGCACGTGTCAATGATGTTTTACCTTCTGTACCTGTTATTTTAAAACGATATTAAAAAATTCTTTTTCACTAACGTTCAGAAACACACCATTGGTAAGAAAAACACAAACACCGTTGAAAAATTTGCTTGGGACGTCAACCAGGCCACCCCGAAAATGACAGTCAGAAAGGTCTTGAAACGGTTGATGCCGGAATGAGGGTTGTTGACATCATGGCTCGATTTAATGTGCACTAGGCAACAGTTCAGAGACTAACAAACAGATATCGACAAATTACAACTGCATAGGATAGGTCGATATCTCGTAGACAAGAAAAAACTATCGTCAAGGGAGGAGCGCTTCCTTCGCTTTACGTCAACACGTGACAAGTTTTTTTCGGCTAAAAAAGTACTGCATTGACTAAGGGAAGTTGCTGGTGTTCATGTCAATCCTTCATTGGTGCACTAAGGGCATGGCTGAGAAATTGATTTTGAGAAACACTATACTCATTTAAGCATTTTGACCCTCCCGCGCTCCATACAAAGAAAATCCTAATTAATGTGAGTGATATAAACATTCATGTTGCTTCTGACATATCATAATTCCATTTTTGTGTTATTAAAATTATATGTTTAAATTTTATGATATTGTAATAAAACAAAATTTCACAATTTTGTTGCTAAACTTTTTTGGCTCAGTTTATATATTAAAATAACTTAAGAAGCAATTCAAAGGATATCCAATTTGTTTCAATATTGCCGAAAACTGAGGCTACTATAAATTTTATACATGTAGTCGTCTCAGCCGAAAACAATACATAATATTGATAATATAAGCAAGTGTGACAAACCAAATTGAATCACAAATTTGTTGTTTGGGATTATTCATGGTTCACTAGTATTCCTTTCACGAATTTGGCTATACTTTTGGACCTTTTGGATTATAGCTCTTCGTCTATTATATTAAATTTGCTTTTGATTTCATATATTTTGGCCTCGAGCATCACTGAAGAGACATGTATTTTCGAAATGCGCATCTAGTACAAGAAAATTGGTACCGTTAATTGTATTCTATATTAACCAGTGACACGTGTCCTAATTTTTAAGAAAAGGGATAGAAAAAGTATGAATCAAAAATATTCGGTTTTTCAAAACTATATTTTCAAAATGCATTGCATAATTTAAACCGATTTAAAGTGTTTCATTTTATTGTATGTTTGTGCGTATACGAAAAAATGATAGAAAGTTAAACTTCAATGTTCATGACTTACAAGTATTATAATATTTCTTGTAAAATTGATAAATGAGCGGTTTTCACAAATACTGAACATTAGAATATATCGTAAACGTCAATTAATGAACAAGCAACCCAACGAGAAAAATATAATTTCAGAGGCATCTACATGTACATGTATAACTAGTTTTGAGTTAGAGAAATCATTCAACATGTTCATTGCCATATGATTCTATTCAGATTTGTGAGTTTTTTCGATTTACGAATAAGTCTATAAGATACAAAAAATTAATTGAAGCAAAAAAAAAGAAAGAGACATGAAATAACGAATTAACATAAGTTTACAAATACATACCTAGGTGCATTTACCAAAACAACATTTGAACTTATTAATACATTTTTTCATATTATTGTAATTTTATGTTTATGTACCCGAATTGGAGTTCTTCTGAAATTAAAAATCACTTGAATGGGTATTTCTGGTGTATATACATGTATCACACTTGCTATCTACATGTACAATATACGGAAATGACACGGCTGGGTATTGTAAAGTTACTGAAGGTAGATTACTGGCAGGTGTATATCCCCGGGCGAAGAATTTACTGATTTGTCAAAACGGTTAGGTGTAACTTGTCATATTGTAAAGTTTTGAATCGCGCTCATCTCTTTTTTTTATTATATGTTTTGCGCCAATAAATGAAACTTGACACATTCCCCATTTCCATTCTCAATTTTATTAATTGTGTCATATTTATCTCGAAACTATTAACCTATTTACACGTACATGTAACATTAGAATACCTACTTCAACTGTTGAATAACTTTATAATTACTAAAATTCAAAATTATGTACTTCTCCTTCCGTATGCTATGTTTTTTTGTGTCAATTCTATCTTTCCATCAGGTCCATAGTGCAATTTTTTTGTCAGTCTAAGTGCACTAAGGAGGCCCTTTCAGGGCCGTAGCGTAATGGAGGCAAATGAGGCAAATGCCTCACTTTTGAAACGACGACCAAACTTTCGAAGTGTCATTTTTTTAATTATGTATTTTACATTATCAATATGCGAGTTTCGAGTTTCTTTTTATCAAACGGCACACTATATACAGTGTGTCAAATCTGCAGCAGCGATTGCAGCTTTTACCATAGCGGTGATGGTAAAAAAAAATAAGTGTTCCGAATAAAAAAAAAAATTGAAATAAATCTTAATGTCGTTACAAAACTGGTTGAAGACGGGTTCTTTAAAGAGAAAAAAAAGAGTATAAACACCCCCTTTAAGTATGCTGGCTTATTACTTTCCTTGGTTTATTTTTGATACGATAACGCTATATAGCTACCAATGTTTACACTATCAACTCACTGAACAACAAATTTCGAACACAGTTCGAACCTCGGTAGGTCAAACCAAGGACTTAAAAATTGGTAGAATAATGTGTCCAGGTAGGTTGACATGTTTTCCAGCGGAATCTTTACAGATAACTTGTGATCACTTGTGATTTTAGAACGTCAAAAATCTGGTTAAGTAACAATGTTGGTCTAATCTTCTCTGTACCTATTCTTATGGTTAATGATAATGTATTATAAATATATCCTAATTGATGCTTATACATGTAACATGTTCTTGTCTTAATTTTAGAAGCTTATAACTTGCTGTTGGACATATATATATATATATATATATATATATATATACAACTCGTCTAAACATCAACCCAACAATGTTAGATCTGTAAATTTGCTTTCGCAAATTTTTTGTTCTTCCCTCGCCAGGATTCGAACCTATGCTATATATAGACATAAGAACGTGTGTTGAAGCTTTTCGATAGTACAGTTCACAGGAGAATCGGAAAGTTTTTGTTGACCAACAAAGATTAACTTTAATATTGAAACTTGTTTTGTTACTTACCGTAGGCTAGTTAATAAAAAAAAACGCATATCTGTTAAAAAATATTTTTCTTTATTATAAATAGTAATGCTGAAATAAGCTTTTCCGGTTCAGGCACCCGAACCCCCTTAAAAAAAAGGCTTAAAAATTTTCGCCTCGCTCCGCTCGGCGAATTGCCTCACTTTAAACAAACATGCGCTACGGCCTTGCCTTTCAGTTTGCGATTTCTGTACCTACATGAAAATACCTAAAAGGACCTCCTCAGTGCACTAAGAAGAAACATTTAAAAAGAAGTCTATAATATTTGCGCAATTAAATGATTGTTTTATTGGCGCTAATGAATGTTGCAGTTTTTATGATAAAGTTGTGCAAAAAAAGAATTCGCGTAATTAACTTGTGGTGCAAATTAATTCTTTTTTAGCCAAACTGGATATCGGCCTTCAAAACATTGTGTATACACAAACAAAGCAAGATTTATCTTTTGCGCAGTCTAGCCGGAGAATACAAGTTTTTGCAATTTGTGAAGGATTTTAATTTTAGAATGTAATGAACAAGTAAGAAGATCGTTAAATCGGAAAATGAGCTATGCTCGATGAAAGTTTGGTGCGTCGATAAAAATTTCATGGATTCACTTGATAATTGTAAAGTTTCAAGTCTTTAAAAATAACACCCATTTGTAGAACTGATTATTTCGATCCTTCAAATATGCATGTGTAGAATAATAATAAAAAAAATATATTATTAAGTCTCTTTCATATAGATACTGTAGATTTGTATTTGAACATCGATTGCAAACATAACGTTCAGTGAGAAATATTTCATGTATTCGTACAGAAAACAAATCAACTTCTTTCAGAATACAATTGATTGGTTATTGAAGTAAATGATTTGCGACAGAATCAGTGACACTTGGCCAGAAGCTTACCTCTAAAATAAAGAAATATAAAAAAAGGTAGAGTTATTTTTAATTCTGTATTTTACTCATAAAGGACTTAAGCACTTTTTACAGTCAATGCCGAAAATATGAAATACATCGATTTAAATTATGTACACAATAAATAATTTTTGTGTACATAGTTTTCCGTGTCTACATTTGAATACGAGTACAATATAGAAAACCATCATGTTATATATTTAACTATTTTTTTTTCAACAGATTCACAAGTTTTGCATTTTTAAACCGCGTGTGCATATATATTTTAATGTTTTTATATTAATTCCTTACATATGAACATGATACGTGTATTATTCATTCGTTTCAACGTTTTAAATTGTGAAGCATGTGACTTTAATAAGACTATACGCATTTAAAGTTTGAAACAAAAAACGATAGATACATCGAGGTCGTTTTGCTTGGGTGATTTACCTGTAAAAAGCTCGGGTCTCATCCATGTTTAAAACGAATTAATGCATGTTTGAAATAGTTTAACGGGGGCGTGGCCTATTAGTTTAACGCAACTAACCAGCAACTTGATTTCAATTGATTCACCGCAGAGAAATCTATTTGACTGGCGTTAAAATGAATTGATATGAATTGATATGAATTAAATATAATTTTTAATTTTTGTCAATCTTTATCAAATAACGATCAATCTCATTTAAATAGCGTTAACACGTTTTTGTCCGTTCAAGTTAAATTCGGGTTACTAGTGAGGTATACTTAAACTCTTGATCGTGAACGCACATGTATACTTAAACTCTTGATCGTGAACGCACATGTATACTTAAACTCTTGATCGTGAACTTTCATTTTTATTTATTAAAAGATCAATTTGCCTTTGAATGTTAACTTTTAACAGAAATGTTTGGCAATGTTCCTTTTCCTGTTAAAACGACATTGTTAACTTCATTGCATATTCGCTGCCTAACTGCTATTGTAAATATTAACTGCATCCAAAGGACAAAAACATATTTTATAATTCATCAGAAATGTTTTACAGAGCATTAAGACTAGATTCAATACGTATATATTTATAGTCATTTGAATCAACAAGTTAATGTTACTGCTAATAGTTATAAAAAGTACCGGGATTATAATTTAGTACGCCAGACACGCGTTTCGTCTACACAAGACTAATCACTGACACTCAAATCGAAATATTTTTTAAAGCCAAACAAGTACAAAGTTGAAGAGCACGTATAACAGAACATTTGATTATTTTCAGATATGGTGTGGTAACATGAGGGATGAGGAAGCCCTTCAAAAAATTAGAACATCAGTGCATAGTCCGGGAGCAATTCGGTATGTTGAAATTAATAGTAATTTTTTTGGGTTAAATTTTCTGTAATATTAAAACATTTTTCATTGGAGAAATGTAGACCAAGTAAATGAGTGTAGGTGATGCACGTATCACCTTTTTGATCGAAAGATATTGGATTGCTTATGTATTTGATCTAAAATTTATATTTTATAGGATATCTACAATACGTAATGATAAAATATATTATGAGTGTGATATTTTCTTACAGTATGGTTAACAATATTTCTCTGTGAGTCCACCTGCATTTGTAAAATCAAAAGAAAAAATGTTAATTTATAAAAACAAAATCTAGACCATGTTTCTATCCACCGTTCTTAAGGTTCATCACAACAAACGGACAAATATGGCTGTATTCACATGCCAAAAATTACTCTGAGTACAGACTTACCTGTAAAGTTGGAAAAGTTTTAATGCCTAGCATCCACTAGATATAATATAGTTAAATGCATTTTGTGTTTCAGAGAGATACAATCTCTTTTTAATGTTGATGGGCATGTTTTTTCCTTCATGCAAAAGGTGTGAAAATTGACTTAGTTGTGGTACAACTATGAAATGCTCCCTCAGGTAAAAAACCGGTTTGTATTGTTTTCATTGTCCTTAATTGACATAGACACCATGTATCTTCACAACAATAGGTGAGTTAAAGAGTTTATCTGAGTCAGTGAGTGGACAGTATCACAGTAATTCAGGTGTATGTTTGTTTTTGCATCTTCTGAAGAAAGGAAAAAAATGCCCATCAAAAACCATTAAACACAAAATGCTTTAAACTTTAATATATCTAGTGGATGCTAGGCATTAACACTTTCCAAACAGCACAGGTAAGTCTGTACACAGAATAGTTTTTGAAGTGAAAATACGGCCATATTTGTCCATTTGTTATGATGAACCTTAATGTATGGAGTTTTGGCTTTTGAGTTTATCTAGATAACTTCTGTCCCTGGAAATAAAATGTATTATAAACTGTCGATGTAAAAAAAAATGTGAAAATGGTAAATCAATCGACGTTTTATTCAAATTAAACAAATTGTAGATCTTTTATAAAAATAAGTTGTATGAAAGGAGGGATGAATTGAGCACAACATACAACCAATTTGGAATTTCAGATTTAATGCCAATGCAGGTGGACTAACAGAACAAAATGTGTGATAAATTTGAATATTATTAATGTTTCATTATATTTTTCTTTTGGTCCAATGTAAAAGTTATATATAATCTGAATTATGTTGACTAAATATGGGATGTTATGCAATTGGTGTTATTGTAGTTTTTTGTATATTACTCTCAGATTTTGCTAGTGTAAACATATTTGTTCGATAATGTTGAACTTATTCTTTTTATTTCCAGAGTGCTTGGTCCATTATCTAATTCTGTTGACTTTTCCAAAGCATACAACTGTCCAATTGGAAGCAGAATGAACCCTGTAAAGAAATGTTCAGTTTGGTGATCATTTCACGGGATTTAGCATCTGACTATGCACCCGAAACCGGCAAAGGCAGTCAAACTATTTATATACATTTTTAAATCCAAGATTGTTCTGAACTGGACGTGAATAAGGAGGAACTATTAAAACGCTCTATACGCAGTCTAGATTTGCAAATATGTTTTAAGTAACTTTACCGACATTACGTATAAGTGATGATGTTGAAACATATTCCTTGATGTATTCATATGCATAACAAATCTCAGCTGCAGTTCGATAACATAACAGCGTTGTTTTATAAACCCAGATACACCTGTTATAATTGTTTAATCTTACCTCGATATATTTGATGTACGTTTTTTATTACAACATTTATATTTATTTAGTTATGCCCGAATACTTAGATACATGTGATATGAAATGACGGGTATGAAACAGAAAATTAAAACAGGGTTGTAGTACATTTAATATTTGACAAAAGCGTTGATATGACTTGTTCTGTCGTTAATATTATTGGTGATTAACTTTCGCTTACATTAAGTTCAATGACCTACATAAAAGGACTGACACAGGTCATCAAAGTATTGTTTATTGTTATGAACGTCAATATAATTGATATAGTTGGACAAGTCTTGCTTGTAAGAGTATACCGACATTAGAGGCTCTGAACGATAAGCATGACCATGTTTGTAGGAAATATTTTTCTGGATTCGTGTGTACATTTTGGAAATTGGCATATGATGAACAAAGTGATTTGAGGAGATGAGTTTTAATGGTGAATGTACTGTATTATTTAAAACAAAGTTTTCATGTATTAAATTAAAGTTATACAGACTAACATGTATAAATATTATGTTTTTAAAAAGAAAAAATCGTGTATTGTATATATTCTCATTTTCAGATTTTCATAAGTTGTAATGTTTTTATATATATTTCAATTATTATGTGTCAATTTATAATGATAAAACTAGCTTCGACCCTACTAACGATGAGTGTTAGTATTTTCTGACAGAGGGAAGATAACTCTATTTTAAAACATACAGAACCAACAATGATATTTTATTTATACATTTGTTTAGCATTATTGTAATTTTAAAACATTACAACGTTTGAATTGATTCAGAGTTTAAAAGCTTACAATTGAATTTCAATTATTACGTGATGCTAATAATTCGGCATCAAATATAAATTGCAATTAAAGTGTCCATGACATATTTGAATGTTTTTTATCAAACGATTTGTATGTGTTTCACTTAAAAGTTCTAAATTACCAATGCAAAATCGTGATACAATAAACAAAACTAAATTGCACTATTGGTAACAGAACAAATCATTCAGTGTTTTCCTATATTACCAATTTTTCTACCTTTTTTAATTGATTTACATTGCACTATATACATATATAGGTGTAAACGTTTACAATTGAATTTCAATTAAAAAAGTAATGCTTATAATTCGGCAACAAATTTAAATTGCAGTTGAAGTGTCCATTATACATGTTATATATTGGAATGATTTGTTATCAAACGATTTGTATGTGTTTCACTTAAAAAGTTTTAAATTACCAATGCAAATTCGTGATACAATAAACAAAACTAAATTGTACTATTGGTTACAGAACAAATCATTAAGTGTTTCTCTTTATAACCAATTTTTCTACTTTTTTTTATTGAAATACATTGCACTATAAACGATGGTTATACTTTTGGATCTATTAACGGTTTTGTCTAGTTATATTTTAATGTGAACAGATAATCGTAAAACTGTATATATTAATATTTCATATGTGTTGTTGGGTGAGTACATTTTGTATATTTTTTATATATGTGTAGTATTTTTTTAAGATTTCAAATATCTTACCTTGCAGAAAACACATATTTCATTTCTTATTTTGAAAAAAATGCTGTAAGTTGTTAGACACAAACAAAATGTCTAAACATTCAAAACATGTACTTAAAGGTTTTATTAACTACTATTTTCGCGTTGTACAACCATTCCTTTGCTAATAACTGACAATGTTGTTATTGTACGGAAATACATTATTGGAACTGACAATTAACACCTCCATGTAAAATCTTTTATAATTGTTTATAAAATGTCTAATCCAAAAAAAGTTACTTTGAGTTATACATTTGAAGCCATTTTTTATATCTTTTGTCCTTATTTTGGTATTGCATCAAATTAGGGCCATGTCATATTAAGGTTAAGAACTTTTATTATTCAGAATAGATATATTACAAATAAATATGTTAAAGGAAATATTAGTATAACACAAGACACCGTAATATAATATACAAATTATTTGTTTTATAGAAATGAATAAAATATTTGATTGCATACATAAGATGTCGTCTTTTAAATCTAATGGAGCTGAACCCTACTTCAAAAGACAAAACCTGTTCAATTATATTTCTTTATATGATCAATTAAATAGTAAAATGTAAATATATGTTGTTTGTTTGTTAATATTTCATCTCATTATTGTATAATGTGTGAGTTAGAAATTTTCGAGACTAAAAACCCTTATCTGAAGTTGTAAAAAAATATTGTTTAAAAGATACAAGAGGGACATTACACACTCATATATCGAACATAAAGAGACAACGCCATGCATAAAAAGACAATAGATAGCCTTTTCATCTAAATTTGGGTTTTTAATGTAAAATTAGAAAAGAAGGTGAAAAAGTCTTTGTGAGACACCGAAATTGAAAGTTTTATCCTTTTCCTTTATAAAAGTATTAAAAATCATCAAACAAATAATCTTGATTTGGAACTGGCTGTTATCAAAGTGAAATAATTCAATTTCAATCTCAATGTGTTTAAATCTCAGGAGAGATAAATCTTGTTACACGAGGAGGTAGGTCGTCAACTATAGTCTGTATCTAAAACATCTTTTAGATATTTATTTTGCTTAACCAAATTGTTTTATAATTAATTTATCCCTTTGTGCTCCAAAGTAAACTTTAATAGAAACCCTGAGTATGTATTTGTTATGCAATCTTTGTGGTTTTGTGAAAAGAAAGTTTGTATTATGTGCGTTGATGCCATATAGTTGATAATAACAAATACGCATGGGAGTTAAAAAACGAGATGTGTCCACTGCAAAATGTCCATTCGTATTAAAGCAAAAAACCTTGACTCGTAATTTATGCATATAGGAGACAAATCAGGTAGTATAATATAATTTGTCGAATGATGGGTTGTTAATGAGTGCGAGCCATTGTGACACTGATAAGGGGTTGGACAGAATTATGGGAACTATAAAATGAGAGGACTAAAAATGGGAATATGATGGATGAAAGCTTGAGGCAGGGTGATTTTAATCGCGAGAAAAGTGTTGTTAAAACAGAGATAATTCTTGTTGATGAACAATGGGAGTGCAGGGCAACGGAATTTGGAGTAGTTTGGGGAGGGAGCTGGGAAGCAATTCCCTGTGTCCACCAAACTGAAAGCCATTAAAGAAATAAAGGAGTGTGGTCTGCAATGTATGTAAACAAATTCATCATAAATACCAGGACTAAATGTTGTATATACCCCAGACGCGTTTCGTCTACAAAAAACTCATCAGTGACACTAATCCTAAAAAGTTAAAAAGGCCAAATAAAGTACAATGTTGAAGAGCATTGAGGACCAACATTCCTAAAAGTTTGGCCAAATCCAGCTAAGGTAATATATGCCTGAGGTAGAAAAGGATCCATTATGCAGGGAATACAGATCACATATTGGTCTAATTTGACAACTGATAAATACAAATACGATGGATGCCTAATGTAATAGCGCTATCTAAATAAAATAAATGAAAACAATATATATTTTGTTCAATAAGTACATTTTTTATTATGTAGACCAAAAGTAGAGAAATAAAGCATTGAATGATTCCAATAAGAACGCAGCCGGCAGAGCGCAGCTTCTCATGGTCGGACTTAATGTCAGGCCACAAACATCTCAATCATTGGATGTTGTCAATAACCATGTACAGTTTTAGCTTAGGCAGAATAGCGCCATTGACTGCTTTTAATCAACAATATATTTCCAAACAACTTATATAAAATGATTAAGTCTTTCAACAAGGGTTATAAATAATAAGCAACGATGCATAAATTGAAATTTAAATTGAATTTTAGAGCTTAGATAAGTCTCTTTAAAAATGAATTCAACAGTAATATCTATTCAATTGAACAAATATGTACTGAATAGTGTCATGTACCAGAAACAAACAATGGTTTGGAACAAACTATATCAATACGAACGACAACTCGACTTAGAATAGTACTCACATTTGTTGATAATGTAAACAAACATCGATTTACAAAAAAACGGTAATATGTAGCAATTAATAACAATCAGAATTCTGTAGTAAAGATCATCAGGAAATTATTCTTGTTTGCCGCCCGGAGATGCCGATAAGTGATATTTTACAAAATCGTGTTTTCAGGGGACTTGATGAACTTTCCTTGCCAAAATTACAAATAATTCAGGTATCTAACATTTCTAACATATATTGACACATATATTGATACCACGATAATACATTGATAATTCTGACTTATAGACATCATACCAACGCTCTAGCTTTTATTATTGACAACGAATGTCATATCTTTATTGGATGTCCACTTATCTTCTGGAACAATCTAGTTTCTTTCCTGACGTCTCGTTTCTATTATCATTTAGCAAAACTGCAAACAAGTGCTTCTTAAACACATAAAAATAGAAGTAAGCTTAAGTTGTAGTTCCGCTATAGAGATTACAACCTGTAACTAAGTAATCCAATGTGCTGACAAAATGTGGATTACATCTATTGTTCAAACCTTATGGTGGTACATAACACTACAAGGAGATAACTCTGTAAAATCATCTTCACGTTTTAACTACTCTGTGTTGTTCAAGGAATATTACGCTTCTCAATGATCAAAATTTGTGCTTGTCAAACTGCTATATAACCAGTGCATTTTTGCTGATAACATGGTTGGTTCAAATTTTCTGAAATTTATATATTTTTGTCAAAGCATGTGGTTAAATAAAATACCTTGTCAAATGTTTATGAAAATTAAACGAGTCAAATTAATTTTAGTGAAGACATTGGGTACCACCTTAAATGAAAAAATACATCAAATACAGGTATATCTCAATCAAATCTCAACGTATAACAAATTAAAAAAATGGCGTTGATCATTAAACTTACGACATAGGATCGATTACATGTTTTCATTATGAAATATTTCAGCTCTTATAGGAACTGACAATCTTCATCAACAATATGAACGAATAATTCTGACCATGGTAGAACATTATGTTATAGATGACCACTAAGATGTCGACTTTGCCAAAGATAAAATCAATTTTTTACATTATTTTCATTAAACCAAATTCAAACATGATTATCATCACTACTAAATCAATTCGAATAGAACACTGTTTTTTTTAATTCAGCTTTGGCTTTTGTCAAACAGCAAATTCAGAATTTTTTTTCAATCGATGGTTTTACTATTTTGAAAACTCCGTAAAGATATAATTGCAATAAATAAAATTCGCATTTCAAATTTTTTATAGGAATTATTCATCAAATGTACCATGATTATAATGTAATACGCCAGACGCGCGTTTGTCTGCATACATACTCACCAGTGACGCTTAAAATAGTTATACAGCCAAACACGTACAAAGTTGAAGAGCATTGAGGACCCGTAATTCCAAAAGGTTGTAACAGCTTCCAATTGCTTTTGAGCATTTCCATATGCTCAAGTCAATGGGTGTTTCGGATAAGCGAGATTTCTGAAATAAGAATGTTTGAAGGCAACACTTTTTTAAAGATGAACTAAATACAAAACTGCATTCAGCCCTAATTCTTGTTTTAAATAAAACATTATTTAACTGTTAAAATAGCAGTAGTTATTTTATTATCGTAGTTTGGAAAATAACAATAAATAATTGAATTATCATCGTTTAGACATAAGGAGAGAAACTAATGTTATCCTAATTTGGATAGAATACATAATACACATAATCAAGGAATAATAACTGTTCTTATCCGAATTCGGATAAGAAGAGTACATGACGCACAGAGTTAAGTATGCAGTGTGGAGATCCTTATCTAAATTCGGATAAGTACTAGTATATTTAATTTCAAAATAAAGTCCTCTTGGTCGTTATCCGAATTCGGATAAGAAGAAAAACAAATTATACATAGGAGATTTTTTTTTCTTTTTTTTTCTTCCCCGAAATAATGTTACCAAAATAATTGATTGGTTGATTGATTGATTGATTGAAAAAATCAATCAATCAATCAATGGGTTCTACAAGTATTTCATTTGTCTTTGGTAAAGGCGAGTTTGTTACACTGCAGTAGAAATAAAACCTCCAACATGCCATTAAAAGGCAATGAGGACCTCTACACTGATTGCTGAGGTTTTTTTTTAAAAGTTTTGACAGTGCTATATTCTCATTATATAACACAAATTTTCGTTACACCATATCGATGCGACTAGTTTGTATATTGTTATCCACGTCGAATGAAAGAAATGAAGGAATGTTTATTTTTCTCTCACAGATTGTTTGTCGTTCTATTTTTGCAAGGTATTACGTGTCATCGTATGTAATGCTTTTAATTCATAGAAAAATATAACAAAAAGAGAAACAAACATTATGTTCCGAAATACTGCATTTTCACACAATAGAAAATAATGTATCAATATGCAAGTCTGTGTTGTAGTTACTGATTCAAAGTAATCAGTTGGATGAATGCCACGTCCACTTGTATTTTTTGTCTATCTGATGAGTTAAGCCTTTTTCAACTGATTTTTATAGTATATGTTCTTATGTTGTACTGTCATACCACTGTCCCAGGTTAGGGGGGGATCCCGCTAACATGTTTAACCCCGCCACATTATTTATGTATGTGCCTGTCCCAAGTCAGGAGCCTGTAATTCAGTGGTTGTCGTTTGTTTATGTGTTACATATTTGTTTTTGTTAATATTTTTACATAAATAAGGCCGTTTGTTTTCTCGTTTGAATTGTTTTACATTGTCTTATCGGGGCCTTTTATAGCTGACTATGCGGTATGGGTATTGCTCATTGTTGAAGGCCGTACGGTGACCTATAGTTGGTAATGTTGGTGTCATTGTGGTCTTTTTGTGGGTAGTTGTCTCATTGGCAATCATACCACATCTTCTTTTTTTATAGTATCGTGAATGTTTCAATACGATTGTTTGTCTCCATTCATTTAATTATTTGAAGTACCCTTTAACCATGAGTATGCATCATTTGGCTGTTAGTGGTTTGCCAGTAAACACATTATGTATTTTTGAAAGTTTTGATATGGTAAGAAATAGATATATAAATCCGTATAATAAGAGATTTAAAAAGGGGAGGGGAGGGAGGCGTTTCACCTACCTAGAATATGTTTGGAGTTGAATAGGTAAAAAGTGTGGATGATGCAACAGTATACGAAGCATCTTAAGAAGTTGGAGGTGATGCTCCCCTCCCTTAAATTCGCCTCGGAGTTAAGAAAAGTTTTTAAGTATATATGAGCAAATTTTGTTAATTGAGTTTTGAATTTGCTTGTCTTTCTGCGTGTTTTCAAACATGACGATTCGACCGAATCTAGTATTTAAGTTAAGGTTACAAGAGCGCAATTATTTGTTTACATTTTACTGGCAAGTTTTTTTTTACCTTAAGATGGTACTCAGAATAGTCTATGCTATACAGCTTCTGATTGGTTGATACAGGATTTGAATTACATTTAATCGAAAGCTCTGGCATTTCTAGTAACAGGAACTGCCACCCGTTTTTCCCTAGTTTGTGTAGTCTTCGAGAAATAAAAATACGGAACAATAGTGGTACCCTTTGGAAAATGCATTACGAATAATTGCGCTCTTGTAACCTTAAAATAATCAGTACACACTTTATTTCTATGATTATATATAAAAAATGTCAAACTTGTGAACAAATGAAAATATTTCCAAATCAAAACCGGAAAATAATTGTTTATAATAGATAGTTATGTAACCTGACTGTTTTAGCTTTAATATGATAAATAGTATCGTCAAATAATTGATATAGCTCGTTGTTATATAATTTTAGCATCTGATTACTATATGTCGTTGTATGTTGCTAATTTAATCTTGTTTACATATATATTATTTACACTTTACTTGAATATAAAAATTATACATGTTTTATATATATATATATAAACAAATTCTTTACCTTTTGAAACGAAAAAAATATATATATTTAATTAATTTCCAAGTTGGACAAGAACAAGACTCGATCACAAACTTTTTCCTGATTCGTATACGCATGTACAGATAAAGTACTCTGACGTAGCTTTCCTTGTATTTCGGTGACCTAAGGTTGAACGACTTTTTGATTATTTTTTTATCGTAACAACCTCATCTGTTTAGTGTTAATGCCAATCATTACGCTCTCTATTACGCTGCACCTAGAGTGAAAAGCGGGAAAGGTATACCTTAACTTAATGCATATGGACAAGTCCGTTAATTTGATTTAATATCAGAACAGAAATTGAAATTTTTTTTTAAAAAAGATTTCAACAAAATAAATCTGACTATTTCCGTAGCGAAGAGGTATAAAAGCTTCATCTTTGTCCGTTTGTACGTACATATACACTTTTATGCCCACTAGGTACAAATGATAGACAATTGCCTAAGGTTGCCTGGACCAAAATACCCAGGTGGGTAAAGTTTCGGAACTTTTTTTTTAGGTCCAAAGTTGGGATAGCTAAGGTATTCTATTCCTTGGACCAGAACATTCTTAGTTTTTCGAAACGTTTAAAATTTTGTAATAGAAAATTTATAAAAGAAAATGACCATATAATCGATATTCAATTCAACACCGACGTGCTAAGTACTGGGCTGGTGATACCAGCATTTTATTTCTCAATATCGCAAAATGTACAGTAAATTGATGATAATGCTGTTAACAATAGAAAGGTAGTATTGACGTTATAAATACCTTTTTATTTAAATATGTACATTGGTAGATTGTCACTACTATAATAAATATCTTTCCAAATATTGGAACTTTGATAAAGTATAATACTAGTTCAATTAAAAACATATATGCATTGAATTTTGGTATCTTCTTTTTTCCATAATGTTGTATCAGTCTAAATGAGAACATAGCACTCCTGTTATATTTAAGAGTTCAGAGATTGTGTTCCGATTTAGATTATATGGTTGGGATTCGCCTTGCGTCTAAAGATAAGAAGTATGTCAGAAAGGACTAATATTCCAAACACGACAGACAAAATTACAACGGCAAATCCTCCGATGGCATTTGACGACGATCTAAAATCTTTGATACATATTAAAGATCGTTTGTATGATGACAATGTTTTCTTATCGATTATTAGTTCATTCTGTAAATCTTCAATTGTTGTGTTCTTTGTCGTTGATTTTGGTGTACACACTTGAGGACAAAGGCAAGGTGCAGAAGTCACACTCGCATCTGTAATCATACAAAGATGAAAACCTTACTCTTGAATATTAACTGTTCAAGTATTTCGATACAAAGGTATACAATGAAACAAATAATTGTCCCTTTATACAACTTTTGGACGACATTAGTTTTAGCAACATAAAATGACCTTAACACTACCGAATGGATGCAACATTTCTGGATTGTCAGATTCAACATATATCATGAATTATTAACATGTTTTTACGAACACATATTTCACGGTTATCCCCACTTCGGGAAGTATGCATATATTATGAAAAAAACTTTTGTTATACTTTCCATAATGGAAAAACTTATAGACATTATTCAACATTGTTTTTGTAATCATAAATGAATTGATATTTTAAATTGCATATTAAGGAGATTTCATTATCAGTTAATCGAAGTGTACAATGTGACCTGCTTAATCCCACACCTTCCACCATGTATTCCAACATCCTTCTTTAACCGACACATTTTCATGATCCACAAATATGCATTTCTTTGCAGAAAAACTTTGAGTATTCTGACACGCTGCCGCAATCAACATTTTTTTGCGAGCTGAAAAAACCGAAGAAAGAATATAAAGACATGTGTTCTTGAAGGTAAAGAAATTGTAGTGTTCATTATTTTATTGTTGATTTTTTTTCTCGATAATACAAATTTACATGACTGTGTACCAATGAAGATCTAGTTTTCTAAAGTATTTCAGAACTGTATAGATAATATATGATTATCCTCTTGGAGTAAAAGTGTAATCAATGTTGATGATTAAATTATGCACTTTGTACTTTTTTAAACAAGCCTATACTTGCCGCCGTCATGTTCTTGTGTCGTGGTTCCTTCATCTAAATCTATTTCTTGTGTTGTTGGTTTTTCTTCTGAGTCTTGTGTTTGTGTTGTGAGTATTTTATCTGAGTTTCGTCGTTCGGTCGTGCTACTAACTTCAGAAGCCTGTTCTTTTGTTGTGATACCATCTTCTGAGCTGTAATCTAGTGTGGTGTTTCGATCTCCAACGTTCATTTCTTCTGTTATGGTTGATTCAGCTGGATTTGGTGCTTGAGTTGTTATTTTATCTTCATAGTTCGGTTCCATTGGCATGGTTATTTCTTCTGCATTAGATTCCTGTGTAGTGATTCCTTCTTCTGAATTTAGTTCTTGTGTCGTGCTGATTTCTTTTGAGCTTGTTTCCTGTGTCGTCATATCATTTATACTTATTTTTGAATTGTCGTCAACACCGATAGTGGATTGCATCATTCCAGTTTCAGTAATGGCACCAGTGCTTTGCGGGTATCCATACTCAAAATTACCTTCAGATTGTATATCAATTCAATTAATAAGTTATGTTTTAAATTTTTGTGATGAGTTTACAGTGATTCATTCAAAAGCAATAGGGACGCCTACATTGCTTATTAGGTTGTCCACAATTAAAAAGTTGGGAAAGAAAACACCTTGGACATGTTCAGAACATTATTGGCATATATATTTTCGATCGCAACATCACCAAAATATTTTTTGTTATTATTATGAGCAACAAGCAGCAATTGAGAAATGTATGATATCCATGCGAGTATACGGGACACGTATGTATAAAAAATGATTAGCTGTTTATGCGATCTGAAATGCAAAAAACACACTTAGTCTATCTCTATCACTCGATAACACTTTATATAGCGTAATCAGGTACAATGGACTTCGATTGCGATACTTTTTATGATCATTTAGTCAGGTTTTCGTGTTTGTGCTATTGGCTTTCAAAACGCTAAGCATTGAGTAAACATGATGACGTTTGTCCCCGAAACACGAGTCATTGGCCCTGGAATTAGGGTTGTTTTCATTTTGAGTATAAACACTGAATAATAGGTTTAACCGCTCTTGAACATGTTGAATACAAGATGAGTGTTACAACATCACCTTTTATATTTATGCTGTCATTTTTTTTAATTTTAACTCTATGCATGATAAAGTTAATCATATACATTTAGGAAATAACTGTATTGTATTTTGTTCTCTGACGGCATCAATTGGTTATTTGATGGTCGCAAATAAAGATTATTAGCGATTCCTTAGCGGAGCCAGTAAGCAGGTATCTGCGACCTTAGAATCATTAATTGATGCCGTCCGAGCTTAAAACCTCAATCCTAATGAAACTGACAGAAAACAAACTAAAAAAATACATTTAAAATCTGCCATAGGCTGTCTGCGCTTGCGTTTATATTTTTATAGCATCAATTATCAATGTATGCCACGAAAATTTATGACGTTATATGTACGCGTTATCCAACCAAATTGAACGTTACAATGTTTCATTAGAATCGTCTTTACACAGCACTAACATCGGTAGATGTTTAAATACGTATTAAAACGATAATCAGTTTTTCTTAGCACATGACAAAGAATATAGTAAAAACAGTTATCAAACACTTACACGGAAAAGAATCCTGATAGATAGCGCTGACATCGTGAAATTCAATATGAACTGCAAAGAAAATAATCTAAAAACTTTTTTTATAATTACAATGAATAATATCAACTTCATTAAAACTCCAAATACAAACCAATTTGCCTTTTCTAAAATCTTACAAATCATCGGTACTTTTATTCTGTGTACGCCAAAATGAAAATAACGTCACGTCATTTGTTGAATTTCCATTGTTTATGATATTTTTAACCAATCACAGCGTTTTGGTGTACATTTTTGAAAATATTACCTAGAATGCACTAGATTCTAAAACGCCGAATTGTGTAAACTAGAATCGGTTATTTGAATTTAACAAGACAACATATTTTCCCTCTTCAAATTCAAACCTCTGAAATATCGTGAATAAGGGATTCGTAGCGTTTTAATATTATGAAATGGTCGAGTTTAGTCCTCAATACTCTTCAACTTTGTAATTGTTTGGTTTTATAACTATTTTGATCTAAGCGTCACTGATGAAGTTTATGTAGCCGAAACGCGCGGCTGGCGTAATAAATTATAATCCTGGTACCTTTGATAACTATTTACACCACTGGGCCGATGTCATTGATGATGGACATTTCGTCCCGAGGGTATCACCTGCCCAGTAGTCAGCACTTCGGTGTTGACATGTATATCATTTATATGGTCATTTTTATAAATTTTCTATTTACGAAACTTTGAATCTTTCGAAAAGAGTAAGGATTTTCTTATCTTACTTGGCAATTTTTGGTCCTCAATGCTTATCAACGTTGTACTCGGTTTTATAACGTTTTTATCAGAACATCACTGTTGAAGTTGATGTAGACGAAACGCTCGGCTGGCGTAGTAAACTATAATCCTAGTACCTTTGATAAAGTTTTGCAAATGTTACACTTGACATATTTTGTAGAAACCTGCCTATTTGAAAATATAAAATACTGTATATTACTTCTAATACTATATGTATTTTTTAGATTCATTTGTTGTTGGATAGATGTTTACTTGACGTGAAATTTAAATTCTTTTAATAAAAAAGAAAACGTTTAAAATATTTGATTGATTTATTTATTTTTTTGTTTAAAAGTCAATCGATCACTTTAGTGAAGGAAATGTTTATACTGCTAAATTATGACCTCATTTCTATACTATTGATTTATGAATTTCGAAGAGTGGTATATTTATGTTGCCTTTTATATTTAGTCAATCAGTATGCATTATAAATGTCATTGATTTAAAGGTATCTTGAATGCATTCATGGTTTAAGATATAACCATGAAAACTGATAAAAAAGCATAACATACCTCTTGTAGTTTTAACATATACAGAAAATACTCCAATATGATCTGGTTCATTTGAATAGTGCAAGGTCAATTCATGCCGTGTCATAAAATTATAGGTGTTGTCCAGCATTAAATTACAGCCGCCTAAGTTACTGTCATAAATACTTGCAAAACATTCTATTCTCGTTTTACAGTAGTTAATGCAGTCTTTAAAGCTAGGGGATAGATCCGTCTCCGTATAAAAGAAGCCTAATATTCCATAACCTGTGAGCGATTCAAACAAGCCATCAGTTGTAATTTCTAAAACAGGAATTTATGATCAATAATGTCTACTAAGTATCAATAAAACATCAACTTAAAATGGTAGGTAATCAAATGAGTAATAATATACAATTACTGTCTTTTGATGAAGTAAATATGTAGTTTTATTGATATTTAAAAAGTAATATACACTAAGGTCAACGGCACGCGACGTTTTGCGCAGTGATTATACTTTTTCCGCAGTCGGATATGCTTATTTATTCAAAATCCTATTCATATAAAACAAAATACTAACTGTTTATCAATATGATTTATTGTTTTTCTCTGTCGCGCAAATGACATTTTATTGTTATTCTCTGTCGAGCAAACTAACATGTTTTTATTAAGAAATTCATTTGCGACATTATCACATATTTTCCATATTTTTCGAATAGAAAATCGTTTTAATATTTTGAAAAGCAACGATCCTACGTTTTTTTCTTTTTCTCTATTTTTGTAATATTTGTTTTAGAGTATAAATCTATTATTTTTTGTTAAACATGTTAAAGAGAGAATAACATTTCGAACAATTAGAATAATTTTTTTCTTCTTTCAAACTAAGTTTTACTGTATGTATTGCTGAGTGTTGTTTTAATCTTCGTTGGTTAGAGGTATAGGGGGTCAGATCTTTTACTATTTGGTTGGGTTGTTGTCTTTTTAACATTTTCAAATTTTCATTCTGCATCGTATTAGATGTCAACCAATCATTCGATAAATTCACGTACCATCACCATTGTCAATACAAACAAAAGAATTATTCTCTTCGCACTTCTGTAAGAAATATTGCCCTGGGTTGTCTGTGTCTAGAGATACACAGACACTGTAGCTGTTGTTTGCTATAACGACAGTATCATCCACAACATAATCTTCACATATATCAACATCGTATATGTTTTCTGAATATCTTGGCTGTACAGCTCCAGTCCATATATGTATGTGACTGAAATGTTGACATGAAAAGTAAAATCACAAAAATACTGAACTCTGAGGAAAATTCAAAACGGAATGCTCCTAATCAAATGGAAAAACAAGTAACCTTTATAATTATTATCCAAAGAAATTATTTAAACACCCTTTTCTGTTTATTTATTGGACTACATAAGAAGCACTCTTGATGCGCATTTGTCTTCACAAAATTCGTAATTTACGCTTTTTTAACATCTGCGAGCAGAAACATATGTAAAAAACAAGTTTTTGTAATATTATTTGTTAGCAGTGCAAATATAGAAAATGACTGTATAAGTGTTATTTCAGTCCAGGCGTCAACAAACATAATGAGAGAACAGAAATTCAATGTCACAAGCGTTCCACTAATTCTGACGTTACTCACGTTATTGCGTCAATATTGTGTTTTTAACAAGTGCACACTAATAATTAGCTTTTCTATAAAATCATAACAGTTAAGATATATCAAACTTAAAGCAAGAGACTAGACAGGTAAATGCTATTTCAAGAACAAATTGTTTTATCATATTTTACTATAGTCTAAAATAAGGACAACATTTTGACAAAACGTTAAAAATATGCGTGTCAGACGTAACAGACTATACGCATAATAACTTTAGCAGTGGTGTTTATATAAAGTATTACAATATTACTGAATATGCGTTCCTGTAACGACCATCTCTATTTTTTTGGTAAAAACAAACAGTGGTCATTATGGTCAGAATTTGGAAAATGTTAAGTAATCACAATTTATAGTTTTTAAAATATAAGGTTATATGATATTTCGTTTGTGTAAATTATGCTCACAAAAGTACATACAAAGACAATATTAGAATCGAATTTTTGCAGCACTCACACTTCATATAAAAATGCAACGGCTTCTGGCAAATGTCTTGCAAGTGTGCAATGTCGGATGTAACCGCTTTTTACAAGTAAATTGGCACTTGCAGCGTTATTTATTGAAATTTAGATTAGTTGCATGCTACATAGTGCTTTTCCGTAATTGTACTTTAATTTTACAAAACAGCTACATAGTTTTTTATAATTTGCGTAGTCAAAACAACTTCGTTGCTACTTTCTTATCAACTTCTACTTACCCGTAAGCAGTCTTTAAAGAATTCATCAGACATTGTGCTTGATATGGCTGGATCATTTGAAATTTGTGTCCGAATGTGTCACAAACAGTATATGCTTCATACCAAGACACGGCGTTTTGAAAGACATGGTAAGTTTCATTGTGTGTTCCTCCAAAGTGTCCTGAATATATTTAGTTCCATATATTTACAGGTCATATAATTTATATGTGAACAAAAAAGAGAGCCGAAAAACCAAAAAAGCAACACAAACTTCACCAAAAATTAGGGTTATGTAAGGTGTTCCGTACAATGAACAGATCTAGTGGTAATTGTTGCTCATTTAAGTAAAAATCTGGCGATAATTCTTATTCGGTAGATCACATTTGAGGTCAATCAGCTATCATGGGCTTCGTAAAATTTACGTAGGGATGATATAAACTAACTACTCTTGTCTCCTTGTGAGCTTCAACACTCTATCAAGGAAATCTTGATAGGAAATACAAGTGCCTGGAATATCGTGTTACAATGAAGAGGTATATAAAGGCATGACGCGTGGACGACAAATTCAGATTTCGATGATTTTAAACTATTTGATCCGGTGTTGGTAACTATTGTTTGTATTAAAAAAATAATATAGGTGATCATTGGACATACATGTGATATTTTTGTTACGATTTCCTGAAATGCTGTATTTAAATAATGGTATTAAAATTTAAAGTTATCGATTTTTTCTCTAACCATTGCAATTGTTGGAGAAAAAAAAACATAAAACGACAAATATTCAAAACGATGTAATCTACTTACCTGTCACTGTTATTGCCTTGTTTGTAATTACTTGTGTCAAAACTACCAAAAATATGTTTTCGCACAATTTTTTCATGTTGTCATTTCGTTCTTTGAGTTTCACAATTTAAAAAATAATATCAGTACTTATTGAGTTTTAATATGTTACAATGATTGTTCAAATATTTATAGTTAAACAATTGTTATAGATTAACATAGAGTATCCTTATTATTTCTTATTTTGAAAATTGTTCAAACTTAATACTTTCTCAAGTACCATTTGTTAATACAGTAATCAATTCGTTTCCTAATTAGCAAAATAGTAAATATGTATTTTATCAGCAAAAGTGTTTTAACTATATTTTTAAACAGACAATTAAAAATTTTCAAATATATACAAACAAAGGCAAAACATGACAATGGTCATTGAAAATTCAAGGCCGTTTATTATGCAGACTGTTTTTGTAATGTTTTGTAGACTATTGTTTTGATGGTTTAGATGACTATTGTATGTAATATTTTACAGACTGTTCTCGGTACTCATTTGTAGATGTTGCATCACATGTTCAATTCAAAAATGACGAATAACTATGAATATGTCATTCAAATAGATACTTCTGTCCGGTGAACAGTATAACAACACCATTATCGAACTCCGAGGAAAATTATAAATGGAAAGTTCAAACGAATGTATAGCAGCTGTCATATTCCTGTCTTGACACAGGCATTTTCATATACTTAGATAAATAAATCCCTAACTTGTATGAAAAAGAGGGACGAAAGATACCAAAGGGACAGTCAAACTTATAAATAAAAAAAAACTGACAACGCCATGGCTAAAAATGAAAAAGACAAACAGACAAACAATAGTATACATGACACAACATAGAAAACCAAAGAATAAACAACACGAACCCCAACAAAAACTAGGGGTAAACTCAGGTGCTCCGGAAGGGTAAGCAGATCCTGCTCCACATGTGGCACCCGTCGTGTTGCTTATGTGATATCAAATATATGACCGTCGTAAACAAATCAATAATATTTACAACGATGCAAGAAACAATATTACCAGACATGCTAAGTAAAAAAAAAGGTAAAAAAAAGGTATTGTTTTCATTACAATTCATTATAGCTATTTTCAAAATCTTTAATTTTTAACGTATAGTTCAAAAACTACGGAAATTTGTACTTTAAGAAGTATAAAACATACAACATATTTGATGTTAGGAAAAAAAGGGATATAAATTCTACAAATACATCCTCAGCATAAAGTAAAAATTTCAATTTAGCTATCATGGGACACCGTGGTTGTCTTCCTTTGCATATTGAATGTTTAAAACATTATCTTAACATTATATATCTTAAAAAATACTGTATATTTAATACAAGATAGATAAATATATAGGTATAGGAAGATGTGGCGTGAGTGCAAATGCGGCAACTCTCCATTCAAATAACAATTTATAAAAGTAAATCATTATAGGTAAATGTACGGCCTTCAACACGAAGCCTTAGCGCACACCGAACAACAAGCTATAAAGTGACCCAAAATTACTAGTGTAAAACCATTCAAACGGGAAAACCAACGGTCTTATCTATATAAAAAACAAGAAATGAGAAACACGTATAAATTACATAAACAAACGACAACTACTGTACATCAGATTCCTGACTTAGGACAGGTGCAAACATTTGCAGCTGGATTAAACGTTTTAATGGTACCAAAACTTCTCCTTTTTTCAGAAACAATAGCATAACATCACAATCAAAAAACGTAAATTTACACACTATGAACGAACAAATTTGATGTGCGATATCTGAATGCAAATGCACAGTTAATAAAATATAAGGGACAAACATTCAAGGCCAAAAAGCAAACAAACAAGTCCAAACAAAGCCATGACAAGACACTACTGCGAAACGTTTAACCCTTCGAAAAATAATCACTTTTGAAAAAAACCGGTTTTAATAATACAGTTAAATTTTGAAGTTTATACAAATGTAGTAAGAAGAAGTGAAAATTTGAAGATATTCCAAATAATTAAAGCTGTTATATAGACAAGTTCCATATTAATATAAAATAACAAACAAGCATTATAAACAGTATCAACAGGTCAAATTAACAATGATTTGAGTGTACTCGCAGTTACTGACAGCTAGTTAAAAGCCAAAAAACATTAATAATAAAAAATCATGCACCAGAGACTTAAATCAACTAAACACATCCCAGGGATTTAGTATTTTAACGTCATGGACAGTCAGAGAAGACATGACGTGTGCAATGCCAAAAATAAATGTATCGACAGGTAGTAGGATAGTGAGAAGCGACTTCTATAGAGATAAAAAAAAAACGTGATTGTGTCTCTATACATCCTGCCTCAAAAGAAGATACAATTAAATTAGGTTTTCATTTGCTAATGAAAAAAATCGATATAAGTGTCAATGTAAACTATATTCAGAGATCTAATTACAATATTGGAACGATAACCCTTACTTATAAGTTTGTTTAAAGTTTTGATGAGTATACACGGATCACATAGTGATTTCCTCGCTTTAAGTACAATATTACCGTACAATTTAGGATGTGAAATATCATTTATCATAAGTTTTATACAGGTACAGACAAATTTACTTAATTTAAGTATGCAGTTTCCCGTTTGAAATTGAAATTGAAATGTCTAAATCTAGAAAAGGTCAACTGCTGCTGTTTCTGTTAGATTTAGTAAAAAGTAAGTTCTTTTGAGTAAATTTCGGGGCATATTTAGAGAACTCTGAATTATTCAACGAAAAAATACCATCTAGATAAATGTAGGTATTTTTGAATGTAACAACCAAATATATCAATGATGGGTCTTTACTGAGTTTGGTCATAAACTGAAACTCATAGCAATATAGAAATAAATCTGATATTTAGTTAGTGCCAATAGGAATACCTACTACCTGACGATACACTTTATCGTCCGAACGTATATATATATATATATATATGTGTATTTGCTGTAAAACTGGCCCTTGGGTTCATTAAATATTTGTTTTCTTATTTATTCTAAAGTGTAGATTATGCAAACATATAGCGTGGTTAATTGTCAACTACAACAGTTACCCAACTACAAATGAAACCAAAAGACACATTCAATTTGTTATATAACTTGTGATTAGTATCAATATTTCACAGAACTAAAGCAGAATCTAAAGCTGAGCATCACAAACCCTTCCAAATGCATATGTGAAAGTAAAATGGTATCTTTAATTTGTATTTTTTTAAATGTGTTTTGATATTCAAATTTTTTCCATGCAGAATCGGAATCGGGAACCTTCTTATTACATGGTTAAGGTTTAACATTCGATGATTGTTCTTTTGTGATGGGCTTAATTATACCATACGTTTAAATGTGGCATTATTATTATAATTATACGAGTAAAAGGATATTTATAAGAAATAACGTATCATTTACGTGTTTTTTAAAGGCCTATTATAAATAATCAGCCATTCGCGCAACAAACAATCAATGTATTTGTAAGGAGTCAGTTATTATTAGCTGTTAACAAATAAATACTTTGTCTTCAAGTTTGTACTGATATTGAGATAAACCATAAAACAACTTGAACAATTATTTAGTCTTTAATTATGCAAGGACAACAAAATGAACAAAGGAATTAACAATTATCGCGTTAAACGTCGAAAGCAACAACCAAGTCTGAACCTAGAATTCATGATTTATACGTTCATTTGGTATCAGTTAATCATTTGAGCTCTATTAAATGTTGATTTACGTTAATTAGAAATCGATATTTGTTTGTTATAAACTAATAAATTATATATGACTTGTCGATTGTTATTGAATGTACCATTTACCTTCAATGTTCAATAACTTAAAGAATGGCATAGTTAAATGTAAATGGAACTTGTTAATTTAAGCATGATATGTCTGAAACAGTTCATAGGTAGTTCTAATACATATTGTAATACAAATCAAAGTTAACTGGAAATTTGACATTATTATTTTCTTGTTTCCAAATGCAGAGATGATAATGCTGCTCATAGAAGAAGCATAGCATACCAAAAATAATTTATATTGCTGTAATGAAGGAAGGATTGTTTCTACTTACGCTTGCTTGTTGCTGTTTCATCTGTTGCGACTGCATCAATATCACCGGTAAGTGTTTTTTTTATTAATTGATTGATTTTAAAACACGGCATTTAGGCTATTTCTTGGCAGACGGTATTTATTGGTGGAGGAAGCCGGTGTGCCCGGGGCAATTAAGATTAGAGTCGAGTGAACACGCACGAGGGGGTTCGAACTCGCAACCTCAGTGTTGACAGGCTATTGATTACATTAGTAACTACTTTGAACACTAAACCACCAAAAGTGTTTTTTTAATCTGTTACTGGTAAAACATCACTGATTTTTTTTTCTTCCATACAAAAGTAATGTGTTGTCAGCTCAGGCTGTTTCTTGCTATGATGTTGGGTTGTTTACTCTCTGACACATACCCCATTCAATCTTTTATGTTTTAATCATTGAAATATAACAAAACATACTCTGTTATTGATACTTGCACAACGCTAGATCATTGGTTTGAATTATTTCCATAGTAACGAAATGCATCATTTTACGATTCATTTACCATGATGTATAATCATATTGGTCATTTATAATGAGCGCATTGATCAAATTGATAATAATAAAACCACTGGCATATTTTTTTCAACTGGTCAAATATATTCACTGTTACCATTAGTTATGTACATAATGTGGTAGCGACCTAATACGGTATAAATTGGGTCAGTAAATTGCATAAGGGTGTGAGCGAAGCTCGAATCCCCATGTGGAATTTACTGACCCCATATATACCGTATTACGTCACTGGCACACTATTTATGAATTCATCTAACCGACTATCTTAACGTGTGAAATGTAGACTAGAGACCTATACAAATTAGCAATTCTTTAAATATGTTTTATGGATTTGTTTCAATCTTTATCATAATTGTTTTCACCTGTTGAAACATTTAAGATGTTTTCTCAGTATCGTTTTGTTTTTATAAATGGACGTATCACCACTTCTAACCGTGTATGAAATAAGCATCGCCTCCCTACTGACCTAATATGGAATATGCACGGTCTCCACGCGAACACTTTTAAGTAATCATATTCATAGAAAATGTAGAGGAGGTAAGATAAAAACAAATCCACAATTGCTTTACTCTGAAATGAAATGTATTAAAAAAAAAGGAACTTACTTGATATTAAATAAGGCTAAAAAATATATGTTTGCCTTGCATTTGTAGTATATAATATCATATATGTTAAGCATCAATGTTTTTTAGAATAAACGAAGAACTAAAAATAACAAATATAGACAACTTATTAGTATCTGCATGATCTGAACTTTAAGTATGTGTCATATATAACAGTTCATTTTGCTATTTTTTCCAAATAATTTGAAAGAAAAAAAACCCATTGTATATTGTTGTCATGTTCGATTTTTCTGTCACATACACTTATACATTCCTTCTTTCTAAAATTAAGAAGCACGTGGTACATTTTTTTGTTCTACCTTAATTGAAATGATCAAATAAACAAACAACGTGCATGTATTTATTGGCTATTGTTGCAACTATGTTTCAATACTATTTCTTGTTTTAAAAAGTAACATGTTCTTCTTCTAAAATCATTAATATGCATTTATCATGTTTATGTTTCTTCAGATTTAATTTCGAATTTATAGCGACTCATAATAAAAATTATAGTTTATCTTATATTTATCAAAATCTTACTCATTTTAGTCCAAAATAGATTGACAGTTCAATCTATATCATTGTGAAAGCGTAGAACTTACTTGATATTCCAAATAGATATATTGACATTTGAGTACTGTCTCTGGAGGAATGCAGCTAAATACTACACAGATTCTACCACTACTTGTGATATGATATTTATGCCTCGAGACAGTTAAATTTTTAACTTTAGAACGCGAGGCTTACCCGAGCGTTTTAAGTTTTAAAATTTAACTGCCGAGAGCGGATAAACATCGTAATACACGATATTTTGTGGTGGAACAAGTTTCTCTAAATATTGATATGCAGTATGCAGCCAACGTATTTCCTTCTTCTAAAAACATATGTTTTTACTATGTTACGTCACCAGACATGATCACCTTTTTCTATCACGCCACAAATTCAGAAGAAAGTGAGAACATTTGACGTCATAATCGAATTTCGGCCAATGAATAGCTGACATAAAACAAACCTCACGTTGATTTTATAAAAATAATCAACAGGTTAGGAAAACGATAAATCGGCTAAAAATTAAAGAAAAATGATTATTAAATGTTACATGTTTTATTTTATATTTTGCAGCTGGGGTTGGCTATGCATACAATAGGACGTTGTATGTTGTCAACAACAGTGTTACCTGGTATGAAGCTTTCACAGGATGTCAATCTAAAGGAATGAAAATCGTCGAAGCTAGATCGTCAGTAATGAGGAAGTATCTAGCATTAGGATTAGAAAAACATGGGTAATATTATTGATCGATTTCATTCCTTCATTGAAATGTTTTTAATCTGATGTATGAATATTAGTGAAATTAGGGTTGTCATTTTTAGGTCAGGTATCTACACCATACGTAGATTAACATCAGGAAATTTTTTACATTATAGTTCGTTTCTGTGTGTGTTACATTTCTGTGATGTGTCTCTGTTGTGTCGTAGTTCTCGTATATTTGATACGTTTCGATCAGTTTTAGTTTGTAACCCGGATTTCGATTTTGAAAAGCGGTATACAACTTATTATTTTGTACTAGGTTATAAGTGAGTTGTGAAATAAATGTCCTTTCAATTTTAATTCATATCACCAATAGTAAAAAAGGTTCAACACAAAATGGAGGATAGATGCATATCGATTCCCTACTTTTTCTTTGGCTTTACGAGATAAAGCGAACTAAGATGAAGTTACATTTACAACGAATATTTAGAAAAGATAATTCAATCGTGTTCTGTGATTGATACGATTGATTTCTTTTTGTTGTCTATCATTTCTTCGTTAGGGTTTTGTTTCCTTTATAATAACATTTGACGTACATTTCATTATAATAAGGTATTTTGATTGGCTAACAGCAATCCTGCGACATAGAGAAATTAAAATACACTTTGAAATGAATTGTAAACATTTATTATGACACAATTAGGTGGACAGGTAAATAAAGGACAATCAGAAAGAATATAAAACATGTGCGTCGGTCAACGATAATACACCCAATGAATTTACGAAAAAGAAGCATTTAATTCTCAAAACAAAAGTGTTTGTTTTCTTACCTCGACTTCTCTAATTTTTATGCAATTTTCACATTTCTTTAGCGGTGCGAGAAAGAAATTTCTCATCATAAGTAAAATATTTGTTCCAAGCAATAGATTGGTTGAAAATTTATTATGACGATAAGTTTTCTTGATTTCTTCTGAATTTCGTATTGTGACGTCCTGGAAAAATGATGACATTGCTTGATGACGTCACATATAAAAACAGAAAGTTCATAAAGAAGGATACAAATGATGAGATATCCTGTCACTTTATTTCGGGTATTACGATATTTCTTTATTTCTTTATTATTTTTAAAGCGCGAAAAGCCTCACGCTTTTAATTTTAAAATTTAACTGTCTCGGCTGAAGAAATATCGTAGCATACTTGTTGCAATAATGGAACCTATATTTGTCTGTTTCTCATAGACCTATGAAAAACAGTGGAAATATACTGCCACCTTATTCAGGCATATATTTTTTCACTCAAAGACTAAAGCTGTTTTTGTGCGCCTTTTAATGTCTATTTTTACTTTCGAGCTTTTCAATAAAGACAATAATAACATTCCCATAACATATGTTGCAGACACTAAATATCTTTCAACATACGTTTAAACATAAAACGATGCAATACCGTATACCGGGTTATTTCCGCGGATGTAAAATTTCGCAATTTTTATTGAACAAGGTTCACCAAATATTTTGGCGAATTCCAAACTTTTATCAATATATTTGCATGTACACTTTCAATTTGGCGGAAATTATTTTGGCGATTTCGTTCTATACGCGAAAATAAACGCAAATTTGATTCCCGCGAAAATAACCCGCTATACGGTAGTATTGTTCAAAATACAAGTTTCTATCTACATTATACCAAAGACAAAGGGTTTTACCATTTGTTTTCAATTGACCTATCATATGATACATGTTTATACAAGACACAAACGTGCAATTTCCGAAATGATTGGCAAAAAAATAAAATACGCTTTGATGTTACTTTAAGATGGCAGTCGGGTCGATTTTGGCTTGGCAGTATCAAACCAGAACTCCAAACAGCCATGTATTCAGCAAAGACTTGCAGTGTTATGGATTGGAATTATGGATTACCTATTGAAATGACAAATTCAACACAGTGCTTGTTTATAGACGTTACAGGAACTGGAACAATTGAGTTTTCAGACTGTCTTCTCAAGTATCCGTTTTTATGTACTACCGGAAAGTGTAAGTTTAAAATCAAATTCTTGGTTTCCTTAAATTATTTTTAATGTTATCCGTATTATTGTTGACTACTAGTATAAGGAATTCCTAAAAAAAAAAACTATTAGTCTTAACTGTGCTTCAAATAATATCATTATAGACTATAACACATCTGTAATACCGTAGATTTCATATTAATAATGGTCAGTCAATGCTATTTAGTTGTTAATATGATTGTCCGCTTGAATTTGGAAAACAGATTTGGTATTGACAATCCTATCATATTTGGTTATTGTTAAATATGTTTACAGAAATACCTCGTTTAGTTCATTAAATGTCATTTTTTTCTGACTATAACCGTTTTGCTGAAAACTTTTTTTTTACCATTTTAGGTTTTAAATTCTATTTATGTAAATATGACCGGGCTAATCATGGTTTATAGGAATTTTCTACCGACATTTTTAGTTGATTATTTTTTATATATGAAATAAAATATAATAAACACTATAGTTACACAAATAGTGTTGGTCACAATAGTTTTTTTAGCTACATTGATGTAAATAAAGGCAACAGTAGTATACCGATGTTCAAAACTCATAAATCGATGGACAAAAACAAATCCGGGTCATAAACCAAAACCGAGGGGAACGCATTAAATACAAGAAAATGACGACACAACATTAAAATGCAACACACACAGGAACATGAGAAACGAACTAAGCATTAGACAAGATCTGATGCGAATAACAAATAAAACGATAGAAAGCTTTATCTATTGTTAAATCTTCAAACAGTTATGGTGATAATGTTTCACTTATATATTTTTCTGTTATATAGTAATTCAAAAGGAAACATATGATTCCGTTGATATAACAGAAATAAGTGTACCTGCTCGTCTTTCAATGCGACCCATGATATACAATTTCACAAAAGAGGATTGTGAGAGTTGGTGTTTATCATTGTTTAGCTGTGTGTATTGTACTTTTGAGGAAAATAACTGCACATTCTGGACAGATACGACTTATGATGTAGATGTTTCACATGATTTGAGTTTAAGTTTCGGATCAATATCAAATAGTTCAACTTACATCAAGACTGCAAACAGAGGTAATCAAGTATTTACCAATTCAAAGGAAAAAAGTATTGCCATAATTGCAGAAAAAAAAGAAATATAAAGGAAACAGATGTTATAAGTATATATGTTGAGATTAAGGATGTCTGCTTGTCATGTTTCGGGATTTTTGTCAGGTTTTTGGAATCCTCTGGTTTAATCCATTTGAATGCCTAAAAAAAAATCCCCATGAACCCCCATTTTTCTTTTTATAAATCTTTTACATGTATAATTATAAGTCATTTGTTAAAGTCTTATAAAATTTTATTTATTTTATAATAGTATTTGAGAACTTGAACTGGTCAATGATAAAGCTATGAAAAATCAAGAGAGAACATTTTCCCGCCAAAAATCCAATGGCTAATATCTCGAAAACAAGCTCATGGACCCCTATATTTTTTTGGCTATTTTGATCCCTCAATTTATTCCCTACCAATACATACAAGTTTTATGAAAAGTTATTTATTATGAAACTGAGCAGCGAACATCCTTAATATGCTTATTAAATTTTTAACTTCTTAAATCTTAACTTTTAATGCTGTGCATTCTATGAAATATTTGTCAAATCTAAAATTATTAGACGAAGTCAACAGTATGTTTACTTACGTATCTTTACCTACTTTGATTTTATATTACGATGAGGAAGTTGCATGTGTTATTTTAGCAGAATTAATGAATTATATATTAATTTATTACTGAAAATGTACAAATACAACCATTCAAATCATGTCAGTACGAAGAATTCTTATTGCGATAGCAGTAGGACTGTTATTATCAACACTTGACAAAAAATTACTAAAATGTCAAAACATGCGAAAAGATAACGGGTACTCAATACAGATGTTCAATTTCAGTGCACTGGATACTTGTTGAAGAGGAGACAGTATACAACAACACATTCAATTGTAAGTTTTGTTTTAATAAATGCGTATGTATTCACACATCCTCAGTTTTAGGTGTAAGCTTTTGTAAAGATGTTTAAGGCAAATCGAAGAAACATGACAAATTAATGCACTTTGGAATCATATTTGATATCTAATAGTGTACCTAAAGTGTGTTTAACTTATTCATTAAATTAAGGGCATACGATACAGTTTTGGTCCTGTATTTACAAGTTCGTGAAAATTTGCATATAGGCTATTTTTTATCTGATTATATCAAATATGTAATAAAAAATATACCTTCATGTGCTACTTTTAGAGTAAAATGAGGTCGAAATTTTGTATATTTGCTCAAAATTCAGATGTGTGGCCGTAATTTTCTTTTCCAAAGAAAGACATAACTTTTATGTTATAAAAGATAAACACAAATTGTTTTTTGTTAAATAATCGGTAATTTCTGTTTGTTATAAGTATCCTAAAAAATTGTGCATTTTTTATTCATAAATAACTCATATTTATCAAATGTTCATGAATTGAGGAAAATCCGTCATTTTTTGCTGCATGTTTATCAACATTAAAAAAAATCCTCTATTTACAGTTTTATAAAATTTGGGTCACATAATCTCCCTGCAAAATGAAACAAATTGCTGTTTTGAAAAATAGGGGTCCATGAACTCGTTTTCAAATTAAATCAGTTTGAATGATAAAAATCAGTAGAAACATGCACCTTTTCCCGATATGTCACAGTTTGACGTCGCGAAAATAACATTTTACGTTAGCAACGTCATTACCTCCCCTGTAACTGTATCGTATGCCCTTAACCAATTGTTATATTAAATTGATTTACAGCTGGATATTTGTTACATAACACTGGAACATTATGGAAGTACAAATTAAAATCACAAAAATACTGAACTACGAGAAAAAAATCCAAAACAGAAAGTCCCTTTTTAAAATATTCTTGACTGGTTACAGGTATTTTACAAAAACTAGTAGTTTTTGTACAAAAATGGTGGATTCAACCTGGTTTTATAGCTAGCTTGAACCTTTCACTTGTATGAAAGCCGCATCGAGTTCCATTATATTGGCATCGATATGTGAACAAAACAATCAGACATAAAAATGTCAAAAATACGTGTACAGCAGTCAACTCTGTGTTATAAATTTAACATGATTAGTCACTATAAAACAAATTTCAAACAAAAAAAAAAGTCATGTAGAAAAAGAGCATTATTGAAAATGAAAGAAGGGAATGCAAAAATCCAAATATCACAATAACATAATGACGGTACATGTATGTATAAGATCAGAACAACGTCATATGTACCAATGAAGCATAAAAGGTATATAGACAAAGCACATAAGCGAAAATGAAAGGAATACAAAAATTAAAATATCACAATAACATAATGACGTTATGTATAAGATCAGATCTAGAACCGCGTCATAAATGTATGTATCAAAGAAACAGAACTGGCATATTGACAAAAAACATAAGCGTATATAAATATATAAAAGGATAACCATTTGTAACAAGTGACTCGATTACACAATGTACACTGTTTATTTAACGCATCATGTAAATGTAGCGGAATTTGATGAGACTGTTATTAAAGTGAGAGGGTTAGCGCTATAGAACCAGGTTTAATCCACCATTTTCTACATTTGAAAATGCCTGTACCAAGTCAGGAATATGACAGTTCTTGTCCATTCGTTTTTTATGCTTTTTGTTTTTTGATTTTGCCATGTGATTATGGACTTTCCAAATTGATTTTCCTCTGAGTTCAGTATTTTTGTGATTTAACTTTTTGGTACTAGTCTTCTAAATAACTTATATGTAATTCGCCGTTTCAGAATCTAAAGCATCATGGGTAATTTCATTGTTCGTACCTCAAAGTGAAAATAACGTTACGTCATTGGTTGAATTTACATTGTTTGTAACGTTTTAAACCAATCAAAACGCTTTGGTGTACGCTTTTGAAAATATTACCCAGGATGCATTAGATTCTGAAACGGCGAATTGTCGTTTTTACCATCTAACACGTAAATACATTGTTTCTTTAGTTTCTATTTTTTTTATTTTCACTGAAATAAATTGAAAACAACACGTTTAATAATTTCTTGCGTCCTACGCGCTATTTTGAATTTACATGTACTTTCATCAGGAACGCTCAAAGCCAAACATATGAATTCGAAGATGTAGAGTGGGGTGCCCATATTCGCCGTGGACACAATTTCGCCGTTTTATGATTTTGAGGTGTAAAAACTTCAAAGGATGGCTTAAATTGAAGAAATATGCCAGTAAATTATATTTTAATAACAAATATGATTATTTTTTAAACTGAGACCAAATTTTGGCACTAACTGCAATTGACCGAAAAATGGACAACGATTTTCGGCCAATTTCCTGAATGAAAAACACGATTTCAAAGAAGTGTTTCTTAGTAATTCTTTGACACTGATTGCCCTAAATTTCATAGTTTTTTAAATCTTTAAAATGTCTGCTTTTCATCAGTAATGAAATGGGTGTGATAAACACTGTTTAAAGCTGCAGTTATTTGGTTTTAAATAGATGTGTAAAAACGGCGAATATGTGTCCCCCTTTGAAAAAAAATCAGCAAATTTCAATTAATCAAACTTTTCAGATGATTTTTTTCAAACAAACACGTTTTCAAGGTAAGAAATGTTTTGCATGTGAAGTAATATTCATATAGAAATATCAGTTTACTTCAAAAACATAATGACTTGAACATGTGGCGAAAATGAGCACCCCACTCTATAAGTACCGAAACCGTTGAAGAGCTATATGTCAAAATTACCTAAAATAAGTAATCAAATCCATCGAAAGCCAACTTTGCCTTAATGAGATGAAACCTTAGTTTATAGTTAATAATTTCAAAATGTATAAAATAACTGTTTGATCAGATACATTTCCACTTTTGATTTAGGTTCATAAAGAAGTTTAAACAGAATCCTAAGGAATTATCTTTTCTGTGTTTGTTGTTACTCGGATGTTTAGAAATGCTAGTCAATCGCACAATGGATCTTTCAATTATTATATTTGGTACAGTATTTGACTTCTAACCGATATAAGTGGTATCACACTTTTTTTATTTCAGCATATTACCATGAAATTCAAAAAAATTATGGATACATTTAAATCTGATTAAAAAAACAGATAAGAAGAAAAGGGACCAAAGAATATCATAAGAAAACAAGATGAGAGTGAACTAATGTGTCATAGTTATAATTCTACTAAAACCCGAACATACCGAGGGCTTCGTAGGTTCTATTTAAAACAAAACACAACTAGATTGGACAGAGATAAAAATGTTTATTTACACTATTCCTATTTTAGGTGAATTTTCTTTTACGGTGCATAATACTACAGAACAAATCACTGGTAGGTACATAAGGCATTTTGATTTAATATCTTTTGCAATGGCGATGCAAAAGATACAAAGGCACATTCATAAATCGAAAACAAACTGACAATACCATGGCTAAAAAAAAAAAAGAAAAACAGAAAAATAAAAGTTAATGAAACAGAATAGGAAACATAAACTGAGAAACACAAAACTGGGGTTGATCTCTCAAGTGCTCCGATAGGGTAATCAGATCCGGCTAAACATGTTAAATCCGTCATGTTTTTACTGTTAGTACAAACCTAATCATACGTCTAATTTGGCAGTCTGAGATCAAATCGGGACAGGGGACTGGATTGTAGTAACGAGATTATGTATGAACATTATGAAGATATCCGCTATCATCTATAAATCGTTTAATTTATTAGATCTTATTAGGTCAACAAACTCGTGACGATGGCCGTACAATTAACGAAGAGTTGATTTCAACTTTACAATTTGGGACTCTTTGTTTTATAGCTTTTTAATTAAACGTATTCCTCTATCAAGACAATAGGAAATGTGCTTCCCTGGGGTTTAGTTTGTAGACCGGATTTGTTTTATCTCAATCGATTTATTACTTGAAAACCGCGGTATACAACTGTTTCCTGTATTGTATTTTTCCTCAAATTTGGTCTTGAATTTCAGCTTTGTCGTATCTATTAAAAAAATTTGCGCCAAAATGTTCTGTTGCCAAAAAGTACAGATGTTTATATTTAATCCTTAGAAACAACAAGTTGTTGTATCACAGGTTGTAGTTTCGGTTATCTTTGCGATGAAATGTTACAGAAAAATCTCGATAAATTAGACAAGAGCTGACACTAGACAAATGGCACATTAATAATGTCACGGGTCATAAATTTGTACACTATGATATGCCAACATGGAGTTATTATCTGTGTATACATGTTAAAGGAATATCACTTCTATTTTTATTTATGAAATACAAAAGTAAAGATACAAAATTAGAGATACAAAAGTAAAGATACAAAAGTAGAGATACAAAAGTAAAGATACAAAAGTAGAGATACAAAAGTAAAGATACAAAAGTAAAGATATAAAAGTAAAGATACAAAAGTACCAATCATTAATAGACAACAAAAACAGTTGCAAAATGATTCAAATATTTAATCATAGTACTTATGTAATAGGTGTATCTTCGTTTCCACTGAACACAACAGAACAATCAACTAGTAAGTACATGTACATTTCTTTGCAATAGAACGCGTATGGACACTGACGAATGACAATGTTCATTTTCTTAAAATTTTGCTTTAAGTTTAAACGTTATCGTTAAATACCTAAAATGCTACACTTTCGTTTTTTTTTTTAAATCGGTCTACTTAAACATGTTATGCTTAATAAATCAAAGAACTATAAAAAAAAAAAAAAAAAAAAAAAAAAAAAGATATATGATTCAAAGTCAACACGTGATGATTTCTTCACAACAAATAGCCACTGGAAAGCATAACTGAAAGAAAGACGGATATTCATAGTTGAAAGCAAATAATCACACCACAGTCAACAGTTAAGCAAAATGTTTACATCTTACATTCTACTTACACCCAGAGGTGAGACACATGCTGTGAATGGGTTCATCAATTCACTTCAACAATTATTAAGAAAAACAAACCAATACGAAATAAAATTAATTTGCACAATGACAAAAACGTTTAACTACATCCTTCTTATTTAAGGTGTGTTTTCATCTCCAATGCAACACACAACAGCAGAACCAACCAGTAAGTAAAGTTTAAATTCGTGTTTATCTCTATGCAAGATGATAAGTTGGACACTTTTTTCAAATATGAATTTGAAAGCTTACTTTATCGTAAAAGAGGGACGAAAGATACCAAAGGGACATTCATAAATCTAAAACAAACTGACAACGCCATGGCTAAAAATGAAAAAGACAAACAGAAAAACAATAGTACACATGACACAACATAGAAAACTAAAGAATAAACAACACGAACCCCACCAAAAACTAGGGGTGATCGCAGGGGCTCCGGAAGGGTACGCAGATCCTGCTCCACATGTGGCACCCGTCGTGTTGCTTATGTGATTATCGTAAAGTATGGAGGTGCCAAATTTTCTTTTTTTTAAATTTGTCCATTTTACATTTACACTGATATATGTAAACTGAAGTCGTTGTCTATTAGAAGAAACATCTATTTTAGACAATTTAACTAGATTTTAAAAAAAACACTCAATTCGCGGGGTCAATTTTAAACCTTTATAAAACTTCTTTAGTAAAATATCTTCAGCTATTTTCTTTATTATGTTACAATATATCTCACAGAGGAAAATAGTACACAAATAATCATTTTAAAATTCCTTATTTAAACAAACAAGTAATCTTTTTCGATAATAAGCACACTGCATTTATCAATTGAAACATAGTTAACCTATAGCTTTGGAATGCTAAAATGTCCTTTGGTTCCCTGGGAGTTTGATACTTTTGTTGTTTAACTAGCGATTGCTGTTCATGAACTTTAACTACAGCAATGAAAATCAAACAATACATGTTAGTACCATGTCACGAATATGACAGTTCTTGTCCATTCGTTTTTGATGCATTTTGTTATTTGATTTTGCCATGTGATTATGGACTTTCCGAATTGATCTAAGTTCAGTATTTTTGTGATTTTACCTTTTGCTATATATGTAACGATAAGGTCAGGAAATACTAAAACAACTTGTGAAATGGGTTCACTATCATAGGATCATTTAACATTTAAAATTTTGAATCATATATACAATATTAAATTTTGATTATTATCAAATAAATAAATTATGTCAGTTGACAGAGGGTGATTACAAAACATTTCGTTCTGATAATGGAATTAGAAACAAATGCCATGCACCTGGGAGGTTCAATCCACAATATTTTTCGAAAAAGACTAGAAGCAGGTAAACAATATGACAATTGTTTTCCATTCTTTCCTTTGGTTGATATTGTCAAACATTAGAATTTGCAAGTTTTATTAAACTCCCCCCCCCCTCATTTTTGAATTTACCTTGGTCGTGTTGTTAAGTCTTGTTTCTTGTTTAGTTCTACGAAATTGACCATTTTGTAACATGGAAACTATTGATGTTTAGCATAACATTTTCAAAATATTCTTTTATGTGAAGTTAAATGATATTCTGAATAGAAACACACATACACACTAAAAATAAAACACATTCGTTAGACATTTGCCTTAAATTTATGGCAAATTAAAATGTAATTCTTTAAATATTTCAGACCTGACAGTATGTGAGTTTTGTCCTCCAGCTGAAAAATGCAATGCAACTAGTATTTCAGCAAATATAACTTTAGAAGTTGCTTTAGAAATTGCAGAAGACCTCAGAAAGAACTTGACCTTAGACAAGACATCCTTATCGTCGTACCGTCGTCGGCTAAAATGTGCAGATGATAGTAGACCGTCATCTAAAGTTTTCGGTGGTTTTGCTTTAGTTGTGTTAGTTAGTCTGTTGGTGATAGCTATTGTGTTAGACTGTCCCACGCTTACACGCCATTTACGTTTTTGTAATGTCAAAAACAAGAAATATAAAGATCTGGAAAAAGATTAAAATTCTGATAAATTGTTTCCATTTCAATGAATGTATATGTTTATTATTAGACGTTTAGAAAATGCAACATGAGTTTTAATGTCGATTTATACCGGCCATTCTACACAAGATTAGTTTCATTTCATGTGAGTTAAATGTTATAATTGCATGGTCTTTTTAAGAAAAAAAAGGTGCTATAATTCACGTCATTAATGGTTTCTTCTAGCACATAGTCAACAAGTCAACAAGATGTACAAAAAGTGTTCAAATAAAAGTATAGACTATATTTTTTTTATATCATATTTCATGTATGAACAAAGAAAGACTTGTTCATAATTGTGTACGTATTGGTTCATGTTGGTCACAATCCACATTTAGGAAAATTTAAAGGCAATATGTATAAAGACAATAGCTAAAAAAAATGAATATAAATATTAAAATTGTTGTAAAAACTATGCTGATTGATAGTTTTAAGTCTAGTGAATTTGACCTTTGTCAATGCAAAACAAGCACACAACACAAGATCTAAAGAAATTGTAGTTAAGGACAGAGGGTGGATCGATCTTATGCCTAGGAACAGGTAACTGTTCCTAGGGGTAAAGTGTGGTTTGATAATAGCTGATACGAATCCATTCAACAGACAAGAAAAGATATGTTGCAAAGGTCGATTTATGCAATAAGGACCTTTGTATTTTCGTGCACGAGTCTTGTATTCTATCATACTTTTGAAGTTAGTGTGTGGCCTTGTATGGCTTGCTATTCGGTTTGTTATAAGGTTCTTTGTTAAAGGACGTGCATTTTTAACCTTTTATAAATTGTCACTTGTATTGAAAATTGTTTCATTGGCACTGATACAACACTTCCTTTTTTATCGAATAAATCACCATCTCAGTAGTCAGTACTTCGGTACTGCTATTATTCATAACAAATTCGTATATAGCGTCACGGTACCTACATTGCACCGAGTACCCAAATTGCACCAATTTAAGACGGACGAAAGATACCAGTGGGACAGTCAAACTTATTAATCGAAAATAAACTGACAACAACATGGCTAAAAATGAAAGGCCAAACGGACAAACAAATAGTTCAAATGTCACAACCTAGAAAACGAAAGAATAAGCATCAAGAATATACACAACAGAGAAATTCATAAAAGTTTTCTTTAAGACTAGATAATTTTTATTTCTGTATATATGACATTATACACGTCTTACAAAACAGGTAAATATATTCAAATATATTCTTAACGATCACAATTCATATCAACAGATGAAGCTTGCACTGTGAAAGAAAAATGTAAGAAAACGCCGCCATGCGACGTTCACAAAAAGTGATCTAAATGAACAAAAAGGTATTTGTTACAAACATCCATTTATCTATGTTTTCTATGGTTTAATATGGATTGAAAATTAAATTGGTGTACCTATATAATAAAGAATGATACGGTTACAAAATAAACACACATGAAATTTTTGTTTTGATCATAGAAAGACGTAGGTGAAAAAACTGTCAAAATATATTACAAATTATAATTACAAAATACCATACTTATCTATTCTATCCATTGGCATCTCGCAAAAAAGGAAACCTTATAATGATGTGGATGTCTGTCTGTTGTCTGTCTGTTGACATTATATCATGAAGCTCAAGTAGTATGTTTTTTTAGCCTTTTTTACGATAACTGAATTTACCAAAGATAAGAGGATATCCAAGTTCAAAAACACTTCGAACTTATCATTTTTTTTCAAACATTAGAATAGATCAAATGTTCTTATTTTTGTCTCTTTCTTTTCAATATTATTTTTGAATCATTAACCTTTTGAACTATGTTGTGTAATTTGGAATTTTTTATTTAAACATCATGTTAAAAAGGGGGCTAATAGAAAAATTGAAACAATAGCACTAAGATAATTTAATTAATCTAAACAAACTTTAACCAACATCATCAAATGATCAAGGATAGGGAAATATTTGAATGAAACAAAAGAATCTTGGATTGTGGTAAAAAAAAAGAATCGCTTATAACTATTATTTGGAGTTAAATGTATATAAAACTTCTCTAGTTGCAATGAATCGATGTCAATCTAAAATATGTTTTCTACATACAAGAATTCAAATAATCACAACTGAATTTTTTTTGATTTTTTTTTGCTATATTAAAATTATTTTCCTATGTAAATTAAAGTGGGGAATATTGATAAAGTAATACCTCTTATAAATCCATTGTTTGTATCTCGATTGTTTTCAGATAAAACTAATAATTATTTTCTGTAAATGATTGTTTCCGTGTAAACATTCGTATATGATATCCTTATAATCAATAACACAAACACTCTCATATGTATAATATATGAAGACAAACAATTATCGCAAAGACCGGACCTATTATCTTAATAATTGATTGTCATTGAATCACTTAGAACGTTTCTTCCCCGATGGTATCATCAGCCTAGTAGTCAGCACTTCTGTGTTGACATAAATATCATTATATGGCCAATTTTTTTTTTTCTGTTTACAAACTTTGAGTATTTTGAAAAACTAAAGTTTTTTTTTTATCCCAGGCATAAATTACCTTTGCCGTATTTGGCATTTTGTGTCTTCAATACTCTTCATATTGTACTTGTTTGGCTTTATATTTATATTCATTTGAGAGTACCTGGTGAGTATTATGCACACGAAACGCGCATCTTGGCGTATTAAATTATTATCCTGGTTCCTTTGATTAGTCTTTGTTGTACGCTCATTTGTTGGTTATAGGCAAATATTGTTTTTAAATGTGTTTATTTAAAAGCACTTATTGATACGATCACGATCAATATCCTTTTTAATTTTAAGATCGCGAGAAAAGACTAATGATAATATGTTGGTTTATTGAATTTCAAAATTTTAAGTAACAAAACTGTGGATACGTTCTGTTTATAGTGACTAACAAGATCTTGTGAAGTAGGGACACTTGAACTACAATCGATCATTTCAAGTTTTGATATCCAAAAATATGTATATCGGACAAATCTTGACTTTTGTTTGGGTTAAATTGTAATTACAATATTGAATTCAGACTGATATATATATATATATATATATATTGTTTAGATATTGTTAAGATATACAATCATTTTAACTGGCATATCCGTGCGTTATATGTATTTCGGCGAATCTCTTGTTATACATGACTTGTTTTATAGAATAAAACGTTTGATTCTATAAAACAAGTAATAAATTGTCACTATTTTTCAGGAATGAGCTGTATATAGATAATTGTGTCGCTCTATATAGAACACAAATTGAGAAAAACTACAAAAAAAGTGGCAGATGTTTCCTACCATACCTTTTCTCTCGTTAAAAATATATGGACTCGTCCAGCGTCTAGTTTGAAGGTCATTTAAGCTACTGTACACTCACGTGTAAATATGAAAAGAAAATCACTTATAACTTTTGGAAGGCAAACTTTCTAAATACTTTTCTTTGTATATTTTAAGCTTGACAAATTTGAGAAATGAAAAAATTAGGCACCACCTGATCATCTGTGGGGAATAAATTTTTTCTTGGCCTTTTTTTTTTATCTTTTATAAAGCAAAGATTTTATATGATACATTTAAGCGTTAAAACCCGTTTACACTGACAAAAAAGATCGATCTTAAATCCAGTGTAAACGGGTAAGATCGATCTTCAATCGGACTTAAAAAGTCTAACTCTAGGGTTGGTTTTAAAAAGAGCGTTCTAATTTCAGTCGATCTTTTTTTTTTTTGTGTAAACGCTTACATCGATCGCGATCGATCTTTTTCAGGTGTTTGTTATATTATAATAAGATAGGAAAATAAAGGACCGGTTCTTTTTATGTTGTAGTGTAAACGCACTGGATTAGATAAGATCAATCTTGATCGATCTTGCTTGTAAACGCGAACTGGTCTTTTTAAGATCGATTCAAATAAAGATCGATTCAATTTCGTTGCAAGTATAAACGGGGTCTTAATTACATAATCAGCCTGCATCGTTGATAAGTGCGACCGGAAATTTGAGAAACGTGATGTTTCAGGAATTCCGCGATTTTAAGTAGACACGGTAAATATGTATAGTAAATAAATGAAACTCATAGTTTTATTAAGAATAAAAACAAATATTTCATATTTGAACACACCCTTGTGTTATTTGAATAATTCATTGTTAGTTGAAAGCCACTGATAGATATTTTTCCAAAGTCAATCTATAATATAAATTTGCGATCTATTTTGTGAACTTTTAAACTGCAATGTGATTGTATAAACTAATGCGATAGCCAGAATTCAAAAGGAGTCAATGTTTATCTTTTTCTGAAACGCGTTTAATTGTTACATGATCAGGTATAAATTTATATACAGTTGGACCTCGTTCTGTCGAAGTCTTACCTTTGAACTTGGAGACATAGGAGTCAATTTACTTTTAACTCTATATCGACTGGACTATGATATGTACTCGAGCTAAGCAGGCATTGATCAAACAGGAATTTGACCGGGACATATAAATAACTTCGACTCAATCGAGTTTTCGATTCAACAAGGTTCGACTGTTTACGCAAGCAAATGGAATGCATTTATGAGTTTCATATATTTATGTGTATCTGTGTGTTTTTGTGCAAAACTCATGTTCCATGGTTTCTATCTTGATCATATTTTTGATACATCAAGCTGTTTTCTTTTTTGAAAATAAATGATTTGAGGTATATGCATTTATTTCAAACTGACTAAATTAGAAAATGACAATTAAATCTATTGTAAGACATTAGTCTGTTGAAATAACTGTTTCAGAAAGCTCATCAGAGAGTGATAGATTCAAGTATTTTATAATCATGGTTAATGCATAAGTGAATCCCATCCCAATAAGCAGTGTTTTTTTCTTCTTTTAATTAGTTTCCTTACATTCATAACTATACAGTTTTTAAGTTGAGGTCAGAAGTTCACAGAGAGATTTGAAATCCAGATCGAATTTCACTTTGATAGCACAAGAAAAAAACTCAACACATGAATCTTATGAAATATTTCATTTATAAGTCTACATTTTTACAAATTGTAAAATCTTTATTCATTTAACATATTACACTTTACAACCCACCATCGTGGGTCCGGTCCTTCGTCAAGTCAAGAACCCCATATTAAGCTTCTTTTTTTTTAACTTATCATATTTTATTGAAATCTGTACATTTGTTAGTTGAAAAAACATGCAGTACCAGTACCTTATCCCGGCCTCGTTAACATAAATTAATAAATAACATGTTTATACAGTTGTTAGTTAGTTTTTGTTAGCATTATACATACAATTGTCAATATTTGAAAAAAAAAATTATACCATGTAAATTTTTCAAAAGGAAGTTTACCATTAAGATTTTCAAACACAATTATTAATTATTGTTTTGTTCTTCTACATGTTCGATTCGTGTTGTTCAAGTGGAGAGTAGTAGATTGTCATCATATATGGTTTCCTAAAAAGGATGTAGCATACATTTGTTTTAAGGTGCCTTTTTAATAATGATCTCTACGATAGAATAACTTACAGATGTCTAAAAAAATCAGTTTAAAGTACATCCTTCAAACCATTAATAGAAAATAAAACAGTTTTCTGTAGTATCCAATTCATAATTAGGAGGGAGAAATTCGAGTATAAGTTGTGCAAAAAACACTAAGATAAAAAAAAATATATTATTCTTAAATAGCCATTGCATTTTTTTGCATATACATACGTACATGTAAATTCCTGCAATATAAATGAAATTTAACCTATATAGATGAAGAACTGAGATCACACCACGTGTTTTCAACAGGTCGAAAAATTATGAATTTGCAATTAAGTTATTATCATTGCTTATATGCTATGACTATGATTTGATGAATAAATTTCTATTTGTAAAAAAGAAGAGGTGGCTTGATTGCCAACATAACAACTTTCAAACAATGACCAAATTACATAGAATGTTTAGGTTACCATGCATACGGTTTTAGTAGTGAGTATTCACCATACCGATATGTAGGTTGTAGAAACACCGACATGTAAAATTTAAAATATTCAAATGAGAAAACGTACGGACTTATTCATCAACCAATCATGAACGAAAAAAAATTATGATAACAACTTAACCATTTTAACAGCAAAAGAAAACCACAGAATAACAAGCTCCTGACTTGAGACAATCATATACATAATGGACTTGGATCATACATGTGTGAGGACGACCATGTATTTTAAATACATATATGAGTAAATGTAGGATAGTGACTATTTCCATTGATATTTTTACAGCTGGGGTCGGTTATGAGACCAATACAACGTTTCATGTATACAACAACAGTGTCACGTGGTATGAAGCATTAACAGGATGCCATTCTAAAGGAGTCCGTTTTTTTCGTGCTTTATCTGAAATATCAAGGAAGTATTTGATATATCTGATTCATAAACATGGGTAAGGCTATACTTTAATTTTACTTCTATTCACATGTCTCATCTGCTTTTACAATATCCCCACGGATGAGTCTAAACGAGATGTTCCTGTATCCTCATACAGTTTCTATAATATTAAACGACAAGACCTCATTTTGTGTGTCGCTGTTCTTCCTTTCACAATAGATTAATCATCATGCATTTGTGTCATGTAGGTACCATGCATAGTTGTATTTGTCATTCTCGTTTATGATTATTCCGTTTGAGTTACTAAGTGAGAAAAGCGATACTAAAATAATTGTTGGTGTATGACAATTGAACGTACACCTTTTTAAGACGATAAAAACATAGACTGATTTTAAGGAATCATGATATTTTTTATCATTTTCTATTTTAACCAAATTTACCGTTAAAGTAGGGATTTACTATCCTCTTTCATAGGTTTTTGACCGACTGTTAGTTGCTACACTTATAGCATATATTTCTAGCATGTGTAAGGCGATATTAAGAAGCAAAAAATACAATACTAAGGTAATAAAGGCCATCAAGATTGAAGGTCGGGGGTATATGAACTGCCATTGGGGGATGAGGCTATATTTAAAAAGGGACATACATTTAGTCCTATTACCTACAGACCCCCCAAAGAATTGTTGCAAGGAGTAAAATCACAAAAATACTGAACTCCGAGGAAAATTCATTTGGAAAGTCCCTCATCCCATGGCAAAATCAAATGACAAAACAAATCAAACGAATGGACAACAACTGTCATATTCCTGACTTGGTACAGGCATTTTCAAATGTAGAAAATGGTGGACTGAACCTGGTTTCATGGCGCTTAACCTCTCACTTTTATATCAGTCTCATCAAATTCCGTTTTATTTGCAACAATGCGTGAACAAAATAGACACAATAGATTAAATAGTCAAAACATGTGCAAGGGTTTGTTACGAGTGTGAACATGCCTAACAGCCAAACGGAAGCCCTTCCTTAGCAAGGGTTTGAGTGCCTGTCGAAATAAGACAAATAGTTACCTTATTTCTATACCATAGTTACCCTTGTGGTTCTTCATCTAATGATGCGTGTTGATATTGATGAAACGTGTTATATGTTTTTTTTTCAGTGTGGCGGTTAACAAATGTTCTATATCAATCGAATGATATTGGCTAACTGTGAGATGGGTTGATATACATGATATAGTTTCGTCATTTTGTTTTAATGTCAACATTGCACACGTTCTTTCTCCTTTTTATTCACTTCAATAGGAAGAAAAAAACATATTGATGAATTTAATATTATAATTTATATTCTGTTGTTACAATGATATCAAACAACTCTTTTTATATAGATACAAAGTAAAGATTCAGTTTTGTTGTACATTTCAGAATGCAATCTGGACGAATTTGGGTTGGCATTATCAAACCAAGCTTCCAAACAACACTTTACAATGGCAATGATTGTAGTAATAGTTGGGGACCAAAAATAGAATTTCCCAAAACTCGAAACAGTGATTGTATTTGGATTTATCAGACCCTGAAAACTTTGATTTCGCTGATTGTCAAATGAAGTATCCATTTGTTTGTTTTTCTAATTCGCGTAAGTTATATATAGAAAATTTCTATTTACTTTTTTAAAAGTTTGTATATACGTTTTTTTTTTCATCATGTTGAAGATATAGTCTACTAGAAACGAAAACATGGTCCATTAATAGTACATCGATGAACGAACGACCGTAGCCTGGTTTTTTTTAATCATTATAGCTGCAAACAAATTTCCGTTGTTACATGTAGTAAATTATCACGTGTAACATTACATTAAAAACATAATTCAAAAACTTACCCATGCAAATACATGAACATATCATGCCAGCCGTTTTTATACATGTTTATATATATTTTTGTAGCTGAAGGTACGTGTATATAAGATATTGTCTTTCTTTTTGTCAATTTGCAGTAAACAAAACGCAAAAAAACCGGAATACAAATCGCACACATTAAAAGAACTTCATAAGGAGTCTGTTTATATTACGATTTCGACCACATTTGGCATATTTAGAAACCTATTTTTTTATTTTCTTACGTGAATTAATATATAGGTTGATTTGTATATGAATACCCATCTATGGGTGTAACTCATCCTTAAGATCAATACCTTCTCGAAGAGTCGACCGACGAATTCTGCTCTCTTAAAAAATTTGTAGATATTGTCTTGCAGATTATTTTTTCTTTCTATTTGACTAAATTTCTGCCAAAACAAGAAGTGGGTTAAACGTTGAAGATAAAGTAAAATCCCAAAAATACTCAGAGGAAAATTAAAAACGGAAAGTTCCTAATTAAAAGAGAGAAGAAATATACCAAAAGGATAGTCAAACTAATGAGTCAAACAGAAAACACCTTTGTTGGGGAAAACACAAACGCAACACAACATAGCATATAAAATTAAAAACTGTTCATAAAAACCTTAACAAAAACCGAAGTGACATGAAAGGGCAAACAGATTCTGCGTAAGATATATATATTTGTTACCTTTTTTAACATCGAACTCGGAATTCTTCTATACTGAGTTTTACTGTGCGTATTGCTTTGTGTTTGTTTTTTTACTTTGGCTAGAGGTATAGGAGAGGGTTGAGATCTAAATAAAACATGTTTAATCCGCCGAATTTTTGCGCCTGTCAAATTCAGGAGCCTCTAGTCGTTGTTAGTCTTGTATGATTTTTAAATTTTAGTTCATTATATATTTCGGAGTTAATTAGCTATATAGTATGACGTCCATTATCAATAAACTATGACAATTCAAACCCGTTAGTCGAAAAAAAAAACGACAACACCATGGCAAACAATAAAAAACGACACAAAGAAACATAACAGTATGCAAAACACAGCATAGAACTAAACCGTCTGAACAACTTGAACCCTACAATACCATGGGTTATTTCATCGACTCTGAAATGCGCCATATTAAACAATATATTTTATATAGATAAAATTTGTCTCTTTTTTATCGTACAGCAATTATTGAGACAATTAATGAAACCATTTATATACAAGAAATTGATGGAACATCTAGCCTTGTAATGAATGTACGTAACTTAACAAAAGAAGAATGTGGTTTGATGTGTTCGAAGACGTTAAATTGTGTGTACAGTTTCTTTGAGGAGAATAATTACACTTTCGGGACAGATCCAACCTACGATTTTGATGTTAAATATAGTTTTAACATAAGTTCAACATTCAGGACAGATATTGCAACCTATATCAAGTCTCCTAACAGAGGTAATTTGTTACAGCAGATTCCATTGAGTGTGTAGCGAAAGGTAATATCTTTGGTTAGCTTGCTTGTTAGCTGAACCGTGAAGTCATTGTAAGGTTAGGTTAAATACCCTCCTTTCGAAGTAGCATAGTCCAACAGACAGATTGATTTGTTTTCTGTAGGGCTAGTCTATTCTTAAAGTAGGGTAGTTTACCTAACCTAACAATGACGTCACGGTTCAGCTTACAAGCAAGCTAACCAAAGATATTACCTTTCGCTACACACTCAATGGAATCTGCTGTAAATGATAAACGACATTTAGTTTTAATTTACTGTCGGTTATTTAAGCACGCAAAACATATCCGGAATTAGGATCCTCATTCCTTTTAAGATTAAGAATTGATTTCGACTTACAATCTTTATTAATCGATTGAAACTGATGTTTTTGAAGGAACTGAAAATGCGTCTTTGGTACACAATGATTAGCCTGATACTTTGGACGCGAAATGTGCAACGATGATTTTAAGACGCTATGGGAGCCAATGATAAAAGATAAATATATTTAATATCAAAACAAGGAAAAATGATTAGTGACTTTCATTTATATCACGTCCCCGCACAATTGTGGTTGAATTATTTTAGCACATGTCAACATTATTGATGAAGACACAGTATACAACAACACATTCGATTGTAAGTAATTTCTATATAGAAAATGAGAAGGTATGTAAAATTAATTAAAAATCATTAATACAAAAAAACAAGTGAGTGAAACTATTGCAAAACGACGATAAGACAATAATAGTAATACGTGTATTAGAAATAACACTCGATATTGGAAAACACTATTTAATTTATGATATTCGATGGATATTACACGATACATGTGCACGAGACGGGTTAGTTTGTAAAGGAGTCAATGCAATAATTAAGGAGATTCATTCCTATATTAATGAATTATTTTCTCTATAAAATGTAAAATAGCAGAAATACAAAATTCTAAGAATAAAACAAGTCGGAAATCCCTAAAAAATTACCAAAGTTAAAAAATCACAAACATAAAAAAATGGAAAACAACTGACATATTCTTGACCTGGTATAGGCATTTCCTAATGTAGCCAATAGATATATTGTTATATTTTCCACTCATGTACTGGGCGTGTGTTGTATCATTTGTTTATATGTAGGTATTAGTACATCAATTGTTATACTTGTTTGCTGAAAAGATCAGTAAGTCACGTTGCCCGATATAATACGAATATGTTTTGAGTTAATATCGAACATGCAGTGTCTTTGTTTGTGATTAAAACAATTCAGAATTACATGTTTGAATATAAAAAATCAAACGTTGATTGATGTGAGCGAAGCGTCTTAACAGTACTGAATATGCCGCAGTGGATAAATTGTCAAGGTAGTTTTTGATGAAGTTGAAGTCCAATCACCTTCAAACTTAGTACACTTGTTCCACATGATATGAGCTTTCTAATTGTAATGCCCCCATTTTCACGGTCCATTGAACACAGAAAATGATAATGAAGATGGGACATCCGTGTACTATGAACACATTCTTGTTTCACCCTGTATCTCACATTAACATTTATAATAAGTTATTGTTTTATTATATATAATTCTTAGTACGTTGAAACTGTTGGCTTTTCAATGAAATGCGGATTTCGTGTTGCCCAGTCTTCAATTTTCTGTTTAGTATTTTGTGAATTCTTCCGTCTCATTATCGTCGTTTGTTTTTGTCATAGCGTTCCCAGTGTTACTCAAAATTTAATTTTTCAATTTTCCCCGTGTACTCTCCACCACATTGTTCTCTCTATATTTATTCAGTATATACAAAAAGACAACTTAATTATACCACAATTAAGGATGTCCGCTCCTCTGTTTAAAAATAACCAGCTGTTTAAAGAAATGTTATAAATAGATAGTACAAAAATCCAATTAATAAAAGAAAAGTAGTAAGAGGGGAAATTTTATTATGGTACTACACGGATAAAAACAAAGGATTCAGAATATCTAGCAACAATTCAAAAACAGAAGGAGCGAACATCGTTAACAATTTTACAAGTATCACAACTACAGTGAAATAAAACATTTTAAGAAAATTGACCCGATTAGGAAGTCCTGTTCGGTTTTTCTATAAATTTCTATTCAGATAATTCAGTATATTGTTGATGTGTAAAGGTTAACAACATATATTGAACAGTCTAAAAATAACTAAATATTTTACTACTTTCAAATCCACCATTGTTTATTAGGATGCATTCAATTGCAATCGGATTCAAGTTTTCAAACAACAATGAACTCCAAATGCAGAGTTCAATGACGGACCTCATTGCCAAAATCATATGCAGTAAACCTCATAATTGACACTACATATCGTTGATCATGATTGAATGATGTATTGCAATCATCACGCTATTATATATATGGGTAACAGTTACAATCGTCTTGTAATCAAATTCACATTAATGTCCGACATGTAATCCCTATAGTGAATTGATGACTGAAGACGGATATGAATCATAGTGGTATACGCATGCATAGCTAGAGAAACTTGTCCTGTTGACGTGCCCTGTCATGCTTCTTTTTTAGCTCACCTGGCCCAAAGGGCCAAGTGAGCCTTCTCATCACTTTGCGTCCGGCGTCCGTCGTCCGTCGTCCGTCGTCCGTCGTCGTCCGGCGTTAGCTTTTACAAAAATCTTCTCCTCTGAAACTACTGGGCCAAATCAAACCAAACTTGGCCACGATCATCATTGGGGTATCTAGTTTAAAAAATGTGTGGCGTGACCCGGTCAACCAACCAAGATGGCCGCCACGGCTAAAAATAGAACATAGGGGTAAAATGCAGTTTTTGGCTTATAACTCAAAAACCAAAGCATTTAGAGCAAATCTGACAAGGGGGTAAAAATGTTTATCAGGTCAAGATCTATCTGCCCTGAAATTTTCAGATGAATCGGTCAATCGGTTGTTGGGTTGCTGCCCCTGAATTGGTAATTTTGAGGAAATTTTGCTGTTTTTGGTTATTATCTTGAATATTATTATAGATAGAGATAAACTGTAAACAGCAATAATGTTCAGCAAAGTAAGATCTACAAATAAGTCAACATGACCAAAATGGTCAGTTGACCCGTTTAGGAGTTATTGCCCTTTATAGTCAATTTTTAACCATTTTTTGTTAATTAAAGTAATCTTGTACAAAAATCTTCTCCTCTGAAACTACTGGGCCAAATTAATCCAAACTTAGCCACAATCATCTTTGGGGTATGTAGTTTAAAAAATGTGTGGCGTGACCTGATCAACCAACCAAGATGGCCGCCACGACTAAAAATAGAACAAAGGGGTAAAATGCAGTTTTTGGCTTATAACTCAAAAACCAAAGCATTTTGAGGAATCTGACATGGGGTAAAAATGTTTATCAGGTCAAGATCTATCTGCCCTGAACTTTTCAGATGAATCGGTCAATCGGTTGTTGGGTTGCTGCCCCTGAATTGGTAATTTTGAGGAATTTTTGCTGTTTTTGGTTATTATCTTGAATATTATTATAGATAGAGATAAACTGTAAACAGCAATAATGTTCAGCAAAGTAAGATCTACAAATAAGTCATCATGACCAAAATGGTCAGTTTACCCGTTTAGGAGTTATTGCCCTTTATAGTCAATTTTTAACCATTTTTCGTAAATCTAAGTAATCTTTTACAAAATCTCCACTGAAACTACTAGGCCACAATCATCTTTGGGGTATCTAGTTTGAAAAATGTGTCCGATGACCTGGCCATTCAACCAAGATGGCCGCCACGGCTAAAATAGAACATAGGGGTAAAATGCAGTTTTTGGCTTATAACTATGAAACCAAAGCATCTAGAGCAAATCTGACAAAAAGTTAAATTGTTAATCAAGTCAATATCTATCTGCCCTGAATTTTTCAGATGAATTGGACAACTGGTTGTTGGGTTGCTGCCCTCCAATTGGTAATTTTTAAAGAAATTTTGCCGTTTTTGGTTATCTTGAATACTATTATAGATAGCGATAAACTGTAAACAGCAATAATGTTCAGCAAAGTAATCTACAAATAAGTCAACATGACCTAAATGGTCAATTGGCCCCTTAAGGAGTTATTGCCCTTTATAGTCAATTTTTAACAATTTTCATTAATTTGGTAAATTTATGTAAATTTTTACCAAATATAGTTCTCTGTTCCTAATGGGCAAAGTTCATTATAGATATAATTGTAAGAAGCAAAATCGTTCAGTAAAGTAAGAACTTCAAACACATCACCATCACCAAAATACAATTTTGTCATGAATCCATTTGTGTCCTTTGTTTAATATGCACATAGACCAAGGTGAGCGACACAGGCTCTTTAGAGCCTCTAGTTAGTTCATGCACTTCTTGTTTTGGTTTGTAATATTGTTTGTATCTTCTGAACCGATTTGTGACATTTTAACATCGAAAAAGTAATAATTTAGCCCATTTCTTTGAAGACTGGTAAAGTCCCGGTACCTTTGATAACTGATTACGCCAACGGGTCGATGCCACTGCTGGTAGACGTTTCGATCCCGAGGGTATCACCAACCCAGTTGTTAATACTTCGATGTTGACATGAATATCAATAATGTGGCCAATTTTATAAATTTCCTGTTTACAAAACTTTGATTTTTCAAAATACTAAGGATTTTCTTATCCAAGGCATAGATTACCTTAGCCGTATTTGGCATAACTTTTTTTTAAATTTCGGATCTTCAATGCTCTTCAAATTTGTACTTTTTTGTTTTTTTTTTATATTTTGATATGAGCGTCACTGATGAGTCTTATGTAGACGAAACGCGCGTTCTGGCGTACTAAATTATAATCCTGGTATCTTTGATAACTGCTAGCAACAATTCAAAAAAAAAGGAGCGAACAATTTTACAAGTATCAAAAGTACAATGAAATAAACATTTTAAGAAACGTCGTCCTGATTAAGAAGTCCTGTTCAGTCTTTCTAAAAAAAATTATTCAGATAATTCAGTATGTTGTTGATGTGTTAAGGTTAATAACATAAAGTAAACAGTCTGAAAATACGTTAATATTTTACTACTATATTTTGCAACTGAATCGATGCTTTCAAACAGCAATTCCAAATGACGGACTTCGTTGTTAAGATCACGTGTACAAATTCGCATAATCGACAATACATATTGCATGCATAGCTAGAGAAACCTGTCCTGTGGTTGCGCCCTGTCATGCTTCCTTTTTTGTTCATGCAATTCTTGTTTTTGGTTTGTAATATTCATTTGTATCTTCTAAACCGATGTGTGACATTTTTAAATCGATAAAGTATGTATTTAGCCCATTTCACTGACGTGTTTTGTGTACTGCTATTTAATTTTTAGCCAAAGCATTGTCATTAAGTTATTCTCGACTTATGAGTTTGAATGTCACCTTGGGATCGTCCGTCTCTTATTTTTGTGGCGCTTTAATATATATCAAACAATTGAACGCACGATAGCTAGTATTATACATTTAAATAATTTACCTTTATTTTGAATGGTTCAATAAAATAAAAACAAAGTGAAATAACCGTTCTAATTAAATCTACATGAAAGGTAAACATAAATGTCAATGTATTATACAATTTTCTTTTACGGATAACAAATTCAAAAGTAACGTTTTTATAATTTCAGATCTAATGGAATGCGAATCCTGTCCTTAGGAGGAATGCAATACCACTAGAGTGGTGTCAAATATGAATATAAAAGATGATCTGTACCTTGCAAAAGAGCTAACAAAGAACTTGACAGTCGACAAGACATCATTGTCATCATACCGACGTAGTCTTGAATGTGCAAATGATAGTAGACCGTCGTCAAAAGCATTTGGGATTTTATGCATTTAGTAGATCTTTTAGTTATTTTTTTTCGCCGTTGACATTTCTTCCTTATGGCAGCATTGTAGACAACAACACGTTGCGAAACGAATGGAAAAACAATAAAAAAACAATTTTAATGACAAAGAAAAGACGCTCAGATCTTGACAAAAGTCAAATTTGAAATAAATAAATTGCAACCAAATAAAAACTTGTTTATTTTTACATTTTAAAGAGACCTTCGAAGATCCGGATAGACTTGAATTATATATATTTCATCAGTATCAAAATAAAAACTGACCTTATCCTGGCGATAGAAACATTTGATCAACGCATGTTAAATGAATTATTTAACTTTAAAGGCTCTATTACCAACATAACTGTAAACTTTAGGATGTGATAAATATCCCTTATTTTATGAATAAACTTGGCTTTTATAAAATAGACTGGGCCATATAACAAACACCAGGTCATTATCAATAAACAAGATTAAACGGATTTTTAGATTTAATCAATAAAAATTCATTTCTGTGGAAAAGATGCATCAACATGATCAAGAAAGTGAAAGATAAAAATTTACAAGACTCAAGACTTGTTTTTTTTTACCTAGTTGTCATGTTAATAATAACATTATACATTTAAACACTCTATTAAATTGAGAGTTTTGAAATTCAGAATGAAATTTTGTACTTTGTATGCAATATACAACATTCAATAATACAATAACACAACAGTAAAACTATATTTACATTAACATGTTATTCGATCAAAACATCTCAAACTTTCTTATTAATTTTGTATTTGATATACTTATATGTATACAATTTCCACATCCATTCAAATGGTTCGCAATATAACACATTGACGGTTAATAAAAATGTTAAGAAATTGGTGTTTTCATAACTGAGCCTCTTAGTTGTACTCAGTAAAACAAAATCGACATCAGAGGCCCGTATGTCCCTCTGAGTTGAAATTTTTTACAGACCTTGGACATATAGCAGGTTGATAATAATAACAACAATTAAATAGTAATGTAACACTGTGTTATATACACATGTGTATTATTCGTGTGTCTTAAGTGCACTGGTGTATATACATGATATAGTACATGTATGTACTTGTTGATAATATCAGGGAAACTACCGATGAAAACGAAAGTTGATGTGAAAATATGGTTTTCCTAATATTTCTAGATCTACTATTTGTTCGTTTTGTTTGATTATGGATTCCCTCAACTGCAGTAATAGTACTATAGAATTAATAGGAAAGATAACAAAAGTAGATATTGTCGTCACAATGGTAACGTCATGTTTGTCTATCGGTGGTGCTTTTGCAATATGTTTTACAAGCGGACGTAAAGTTTACCGAGGGCGATCCCTTAGTGAGCCTCGAAAATTTCTCGTGTACTTGACCATTGCAGACTTCTTCATAGCTCTTGGTTACTTTTATGGAGTTGTGCGTTTTTTAAGTGATAATTCTGCAAACTATGAGGTAAAGGACCCGGGTTGCATTGCACAAAGTTTTGTCACAACAATGGCTAGTCTATGCTCGTTTTGGTGGACCTCAATAATAGCATTCAATTTCTGGTGGACCTATACGTGTTATGCGAACAACAACAGTATTTTCGATTCAATCAACAACTCAACACGACAAAGCACATGGAATGTAAAAATATATGTCTATCACATATTAAGTTGGATAGTTCCGGGTAAGACGCATTATAAAAAATGTATTTAATTCATTGGTGCATATACATGCATTATTTATTTATCTATTCACACATTGAGTTTGACTGTCCCTTTGGTATCTTTCGTCCCTCTTTTACACATCTTTTTTTTTTCATTATTCGAACACTTTTTGGAATTTTAACGTGATTTTATATATTACTAAGTTCTTGATAAACATTAATTTCACTATTTTACAAATCATTCATTTAAAACGGTAATATATATACATTTATATGTTAACTCGATGAATTCTAAGTTTCTCTTTCTCATTAATTACAGCAAAAATGTTTATTCGGAAATGTAAACTCCAAGTTTAATTAACCACTCTTATCCTTAACGATTATACGATATGAATTTCAGAAGTAATGGGATGATTGCCAATGAGACAAGTCGCAATTAGAGACTAAGTGAAGTTGAAGGTATAGTCATTATAGGTATGTGGTCTTCAACAATGAGCAAAATCCATACCAAGCTATAAAGATCCCGATAAACTACGAAATATAAAATGCAAGTTGTTGTTTATTTTTGTGACTTGTGAGTTATTCAAAAATATGGTCACATTCTCACGGATATATTTAAATTATTTAAATCAGATATTTTTGTCAGACAATTGTTTAATTAAGTGTTTGAAACATGGTAAACTACTTTGTTCGTTAACGGAAACTCTACTTTGAATTATATGAATACACGATTGTAACGGATCACATCAATCAGGCATCAATATAAGGCGATAATTCGAGTATGCGGTCTATATAAGTATCTTTTATTCTTCAAAATACATTTAATTTTGGTTTCTTATACTCTATATCATATCAACCGATTCTCTACAATAAAATACAAATACACATTAACATACATCGTATTTGTCTTTTTGCTAAGTAAAAATATAACTTAAAACACTAATAGCATAATACTATTCAAACAATATGATTCACTTTCTTTCCCGCTTCATGAATAACTTGTTAAATTAAAAGTTAATTGAAATAAATATTACTTTATAAATACTTTTACAATTCTTAATATTTCTTCTTTAAATAAATATTGTTCTTAAAAATGTACATAAATTATCTCTAACCGATTATGATCTCTCTATAAAATAATGATGTGTCTCCGAATATCAAATAACTTGCAATGAATAAAAACTAGACAACGTAACGTACGTCAAAGGGCTAAACGTCATAAAACTTTAAAAACGGGAAATATAACAATTCATAAGAGCGCAACGTTACATGTATGCGCAAATACCCAAAAATCGTATCTACAAGTATTATAAATAAAATAAATAAATTCAGTAATGATAAATGAAGTAACCCAACAATTTGGAATAACATTTCAAATCTAACACTCCCCACCATGACATTTCTTAAAAATTGTCATCACAAAAAAAGCTTATAAATATCAATTAATTATTGAAAATTCTATTGTGAATTTTGACTCTTTTGTTCTGATCACACAACAACAGATACTTGTAAGACTATCACGACTCCCAATGATAGTGTCTACGAGACATAGGTAAGCGCATTCTCCATACCCAATTTCAGAACCATCGCTAGATATATGAAGCTGAGCATCAGATATATCTTTCATGTCTTTTGTCTTGAAGCAACTAGGAATTGATATATTTTTAATTTCTGGCAGCGTCGATTTCCATTTTATCCATTCTTCTTCTTTTTCTTTTGGTTTATGTTCCTTTGTGACGGGGTTGTGCGGAAGGTACCATATGTGACTTGACTCATTACTTACACCAATAACTTCCTTTGCATATCCTTTTTGTATATAAGCACGTACTGTTGCTGTATACATCTCATGTAGCTTAGGATCATGTGACAATTTGCGGTGTAATTGATTTAATCGAGCATGTGCTAAAGGCAAATTATTCGGTAATTTTACATTTTTATCCCACCACGGTAATTCAAGTTTGTAGTGTCCATCTTCATAGGCTATTGTTGACTCCATTGTTTTCAAGGCGCGTTTATCCTCCAAAGACATACATACTTTCTCCGTGCTAGGCTGATCGAGAAAATTAGTGGTCCAAAGTCACTCTAACTGCTGCTGCAAAAGTACATTATCTGCATGCTCAAAATTGATGTTAACAACATCACTGGTGCTTGTGTTGTTGATTGGTCCTCTAACGATCCATCCTAAGCGTGTTCGTACAGCATATGGCTCATGACTACTTCCTGAACGCACTTCTATGGGAATGTGTGCTTCTGGTGTATCGGTGCCTATTAGAAGCAGAACTTTATTGCTGCTTATTTCTGGTATATAAATATCTGACAAGTGTTTAATACTCTTAATATCTTTATTATTTGCGGCTGAGTGTGTCGATATCGGTAGATTTTTAACTGACCATACCTTACTAAGTGTTATCGGACAGTTGCTGCCAACTGATTGTACATGTAAGTCAACCTCTTGACCTTCATGTCGGACTCGCTGTGCTGTTGCTGTTGTCATTTTAAATGTAACCGGTTTACTTTCGGTTTCAAGCATTTTTATCAAACGCTCGTCACATAACGTTTTATCCGCTCCATCATCAATCAAGGCATAAGTTTGGCAAGTTTTCCCATTTGACCCTTTAACCTCGACGGGTATAATTCCTAGACAATTCTTAATAACTGTTCCGGCGGATGAACAATTGATGCTTACCTTTGTAGACGTGTGATCAGTGTTGTTATTTTTACCCCAGCTATGCATTAAAATGTGATGTTTAGAGCTACAATTTTCTACAGTACACATTTTAGCTTTTCTACAGTCCCTTGAAAAATGTTTACCCTTTAAACAATTAAAACATAGCTTAGCAATTCTTACAAAATTGACTCTATCGGTTAAATTCAAAAACTTGAATTTTTCACACAATTCTAAATTATTACATGCACCATTTACAATAAATACATTTACGATCTCGGTCGTAGCCTTGCTGACATACATATTATTAAAAGCAAATGTAGATACTTTCTCTCTTGTATTCATATCAGTATGTTTGTCTATATCTTTTCTATATGTATTTGAGTTGTATCTTACGAGATCTAGACCAAACATTGACGAAGCTAGACGAGACTTTTTATCAATAAAGTTTGATAAATCAGAAAATCTAGGTTCTCTACCATTTTCAGTTATGGAATGAGCAATATCAACCCATTTTACCCTTAAATGCATAGATAAACGCTTTACAATCTTTCTAAGATTATCAGTAGTATCTATATCAGAAACATATCCTAATTGTGATAAAGTTATCTCACACTTTTGCATTTCAAGAGCTAATTTTGAAAGTGACTCAAAATCTGACGCCTTTATCGGAGCACCATATACAAGATTTTCTATATATGACCTAACTATCATGTGTGACCTGCCATAACGTGAGTGTAAAATAGACCTAGCACGTTCATAACCCTTTTTCTCTAACGATACACAACCTTCTATCGAAGATTTAGCCTCACCTTGTGTCACCTTTCATTGTTATATTATTGTTCGTTTCTGTGTGTGTTGAATTTTAACGTTGAGTCGTTTGTGTTTTCTCTTATTTTTGAGATATTGAGATCAGACGTGGCACGGTACTTGTCTATCCCAAATTCATGTATTTGGTTTTCTTGTTATATTTGTTATTCTCGTGGTGTTTTGTCTGATGCTTGGTCCGTTTCTGTGTGTGTTACGTTTTGGTGTTATGTCGTTGTTCTCCTCTTATATTTAATGCGTTTCCCTCGGTTTTAGTTTGTTACCCCGATTTTGTTTTTTGTCCCTGGATTTATGAGTTTTGAACAGCGGTATACTACTGTTGCCTTTACTTTACAATACTGAATTAAATAACTTAACTTTAACTGATCATCTGTAACTCTGCATTCAACATTCGTTTCAAAGTACTTTATGAATTTGCAGTAATCTGTGGGTTTTCCATCAAAAGTCAAAAGTTCAGGTTTAGGTAGATTGAATCCTTCTTGTAGTGTTGATGTTTGGAATGCAGTATCGATGCTGCTGTTTGACTGTAAACTTCCGGCAGTGGTGCACTCTATCCTTGATACGGCATTTTCTGTATTCTTTGTTGTAACATGTTCATTGTTATTAAGGGTCTTATTTTCTGTGTTTAACGGCACGTGTATATTCTGATAGTTCTTAAATGTTACCTCGGTATCTTCTTCTTTTCTTCTTGCCACACAGATTCTTCCAACTTTGCTTCTTCTAGCTGACTTTTTTTTCTAACATCTGTTCTTTCATTTCTTTTTCTCGACGTGCGCGTTCTAGTTCTTGCTTGTCTGCCATTTTCTTCACTTGAACCTCGGCCTTTAAGCGGTTAGCCCTCGCTAGTTTCAGCCTATACTGTGTTGACGATGAAGTCCGAGACACAGACGTAATACGGCTATTCTTGTCTTCTTCCTCTTTTGCCTTTTCGGGTTCGCGTATCCACTCATTATATAAGTTTTTCTGTGAGCTGTCAAAGTTTATTTCTAATGTTTCTATTATATCCGAATTTGTACAAAAATCCAAACATTCCAAATGTGCAGCTTTAAAGTGTTCATAGCGGTCACACAATTTTGTGAATAATATTTTCACAGTTTCCACATTATCACGTGAAATCATCTTTGTTTCCAATTCATTGTATAACTTAGTAAGCTGAGACAAATTAACTGTTCTTTTCTTCCGGGATTCTTCATACGCTCGCTCCGCTTCTTCACTATCCATCTTTTTTGGAGTAATCGAGAATTGTAACGGATCACATCAATCAGGCATCAATATAAGGCGATAATTCGAGTATGCGGTCTATATAAGTATCTTTTATTCTTCAAAATACATTTAATTTTGGCTTCTTATACTATATATCATATCAACCGATTCTCTACAATAAAATACAAATACTGTTATGATATTGTAATTATTATGTTTATTTATGTTGGCCTAATTTGTGTTGTATGGCCTGATAGTTGTTTACCAAATAATCTTATAACTGTGCAGTTTAGGAATGATTGGAACTTTCTAGAATGATCCTTATAAAATATGCGTAATTTAAACTTCTACGTTATTCCAGAAACTTCCGTTGTAACTTTCCAGGATTTTCCACAATGTTCCATTATAGAGTGTTCTAGAATTTTCCATGACAACACTATATATACAGACACTAAAGTTAAACTCTCGTAATTAAACTTGGACACAGACATTGATAGACATTAGTATTCACAGCATTTGGATTGACACTTTTATTCTACAAACAACATCATACTGGATTGTGACATTAGTAGTGAACGTAATATTCAAATTGGATTACAAAAGAGTTCCGGATACAGATAAAGATAACAGATTGGACTCATATTTTGACAGTTAAGTTAACAGTAATATTTGTGTAATACCTTTTGTAAACTTTTGTATATTAAATATTGTTAAATTTTACTATTGATTTGTGTCTTTTGTTGGCTACAATTTAAAGGCGATTTCTGGCCGTAACAGAAATTGGGGGCTCGTCCTGGGATCTTAAAAATATTTTATTCAAAATTTGTTTAGTAATTTTTATTATAACTAGCCAACAAAATTCTACAAAATGGCATTTGATGCCGGTAAATTTTTAAAAACGCCAGACCTGGAGAGTTTTGATAATTTAAAGAAAGAGGAATTAGTGTTGCTTGCTAAACATCTGAAATTAGATTTTAAAGTATCTATGAGAAAACAAATTATAAAAAATTTGGTAATAGACAAATTAGTTGACTCAGAAATTTTAGGTAAAGAGGCTCTTGAGTTTAAGGTCGAAACTGTTGACGCTATCAAATTAAAACGGCTTGCATTAGAACATGAACTTAAATTAAAAGAACTGGAAATGAAGGAAAGGTTGGAAATGGAGAAAATAAAAGAAAAAGAAGATGAATTTAAGTTAAAACAGGCAGAACTTGAAATGAGGGAAAGACTAGAGATGGAGAAACTGAAAATTGAAATGGTCAAAGAGGAAAATAACACTAAAGTCCAGTCGAAATCAGATTATTTTGATGCAGCAAAAAAATATACGTTTGGTTCCGAAATTTTGTGAAAAAACAGTTGATAAATATTTTCCACAGTTTGAGAAAATTGCAAATAATTTGAAATGGCCGAAACCATATTGGACTACGATGCTGCAAAGTGTTTTTGAGGGTAAGGCCGCTGAAATTTATTCCGCACTTCCATCAGAAAAAAGTTCTGATTATGATACGGTAAAACAGGAAGTTTTGAAAGCTTATGAGCTAGTACCAGAAGCATATAGACAGAAATTTAGATCTTATAAAAGTTTGATTCACAAACCTATGTGGAATTTGCTCGGGAAAAAGAAGATCTATTTGACAAATGGCTTACTTCAAAGAAAACAAACAACAATTTTGATAACCTAAGACAATTGATGTTATTAGAAGAGTTCAAACAATGTGTTCATTTAGACTTAAAAGCACATTTAGAAGACAAAACTGTTGGGACAATTCACGATGCTGCTGTAATTTCAGATAATTATACCCTTTCACATAAAAGAAGTTTCAAGGGTCAAAATGTTAATACTTCAAATGGAAATTACAAAAATCAAAGCACTGAGCGTACTGATAGTAAGCCTGTTGCACAGAATAAGAGTCAGTCCAATTATAATATGTCTAGTCCAAAATTTGATACTTTTGAGAAGAAGTCACTGATTTGTGCTTATTGCAAGAAAAATGGTCACCTGATGGCTGATTGTTTTAGACTCCAGAAGAAGAATGAACGAGATAATAAGCCAAAATCCAGTGCTTGTACGACACCTTATATTACCAGTACGTTGGAATGTCCTGCGAGTCAGGCTTTTAAGTCCAGTTTTTGTGATTACCTGGAGGAATATAAACCCTTTATGTCTGATGGGTTTATTTCTATTGTTGATGATACCACTCTTCAGCCTATTAAGATTTTACGGGACACGGGAGCTTCTCAGTCTTTATTGTTAGAAGGTGTGTTGCCTTTGTCCGAGAAGACTTCTGTTGGTGCCTCCGTTTTGTTACAAGGTGTAGAGTTAGGTTGTATAGATGTTCCTCTCCATCGTATTTATCTGAAGTCAGATTTGATAACTGGACCAGTTGTTGTAGGTGTTCGTCCTAATCTCCCTGTTGAGGGTGTTACCTTATTGCTAGGAAATGATCTAGCTAGGAACAAAGTGGTTGCTGAACCAATTGTTACCAGTGAACCGGTGGTGGATGTTAAATCACCTGAAGATGATGCTGAATTGTATCCAGCTTGTGTTGTTACTAGGGCGATGGCTAGAAAACAACAAAATGAGAATTTGCAAGAAGACAAGTTTGATTACATGGACCTTTCTGACACTTTTATAGCTGATATTGAAGATCCTGGTAACTCAGAAAAGGCTATTATAAAACCACCTAGTGTTAACAAAAATGTTATTATGCCATGGCCAGATGTAAACAGCCATTCATTAGACCGAAATAATTTATTCGAAGAACAACATAAAGACCCTGAGGTTCTTCAGCTCTGCAAGAGGGCTCAACCACAGGAGGAAGCAGACAAAGTGGCCGAATGCTATTACCATCAGGACGGCATTTTAATGAGGAAGTGGAGGCCTCCTGATGCTACCCCAGAAGAGGAATGGAGAGTGGTATATCAAGTGGTGGTGCCTAAAGAATATAGGCAAGAAATTATTGGTCTTGCCCATGACACCCCCTTGGCTGGACACTTAGGTATAAGAAAGACTTGCCTTAAAATCTTGCAGCATTTTTACTGGCCTAAACTTAGAAATGATGTTGCAGAATACTGCAAATCATGTCATATATGCCAGGTTGTTGGTAAACCTAACCAGAAAATACCACCAGCACCACTTCTGCCTATTCCAGCCTTTGACGAACCTTTCAGCAGAGTTCTAATTGACTGTGTTGGACCTTTACCAAAGACCAAGACTGGAAATGCATATTTATTGACAATCATGTGTACATCTACCCGCTTTCCTGAAGCTATTCCGCTCAGAAATATCAAGACACCTACTATCGTCAAAGCTTTGATCAAATTTTTCACATTAGTAGGACTTCCTAAGTCTATACAGTCCGACCAGGGATCAAATTTCATGTCAGGTTTATTTCAGCAAGTCGTATACCAGTTAGGGATTGCTCAGTACAGATCAAGTGCTTATCATCCAGAATCTCAAGGTGCCTTAGAACGTTTTCATCAAACATTGAAGAACATGATTAGAACTTTTTGTCTTCAATTTGACAGAGACTGGGATGATGGAGTTCACTTTCTACTTTTTGCGGTTCGAGAGGCTGTTCAAGAATCCCTTGGATTTAGTCCCTTTGAGTTGGTATTTGGTCATACTGTAAGGGGACCGTTAAAATTGATTAAGGAAAAGTGGCTTACTGAACATACTGACTTGAATCTTTTAGACTATGTATCTAGATTTAAAGAAAAATTGTATACTGCTTGTCAAATTGCTCAGAAAAACTTAAAAAATGTACAGAACAAGATGAAAATATGGTATGATAAAGATGCCAGGGACAGAGTTTTTGAGCCTGGTGATAGCGTACTTGTATTTCTGCCTGTCCCTGGACATCCTTTACAGGCTAAATATTGTGGTCCTTATACAATAGAGAGTAAAATCAATGATTTGAATTATATTGTAAAAACTCCAGGTCGGCGTAAACAAAACAGAGTGTGTCATATTAATATGTTAAAACCATATTTTGAGCGTACTAATGAATGTGATAATAAACCAGTTGCCACTTTAGGCATGGTTAAATTTGAGAACAATCATGACAAACCAGATGTAATTGAACCACCTTTTAGTTCTAAAACTATGGAAGAGACAGTTAGATTGAAAAATTCTGAAATTTTATCAAATTTAGACTCAAAACTTGCACATCTGTCTTTTGATCGTAGAGAAGAAATAAAAACTTTGGTATTTTCTTTTAAAAATCTTTTTCCAGATGTGCCAAACAAAACCACTGCTGTTTGTCATGATGTTGATGTAGGAGATGCTTCTCCAATTAAGCAACATCCTTACAGGCTCAATCCACTCAAACTTGAAGTTATGAGAAAAGAAATTAAATATATGCTTGACAATGATATTATTGAGCCGAGTAACAGTGAATGGAGCTCTCCTTGTCTCCTTGTGCCAAAACCAGATAAAACTTTTCGTTTCGTGACTGATTTCAGAAAAGTAAATTCAGTCTCAAAATCTGATTCCTATCCGATTCCAAGGATAGACGATTGTATTGACAATATTGGTCAAGCAAAATTTGTGAGCAAATTTGATTTATTGAAAGGTTATTGGCAAGTTCCATTGACACAGAGAGTTCGTGAAATATCAGCTTTTGTTACACCAGATGGCTTATTTTAATATACTGTAATGCCATTTGGCATGAAAAGTGCTCCAGCTACATTTCAAAGAATGATCAATAATGTTATAAAAGATTTAGACTGTTGTTATGCTTATATTGATGATCTTATTGTATGTAGTGATAGCTGGGAACAGCATTTAACACATTTGTACGATACTTTTGATAGATTGTTACATTCAAATTTGACTGTTAATCTTGGTAAAAGTGAATTTTGTCAGGCCACTGTTGATTATTTAGGGCATACAGTTGGCCAAGGTCAAGTAAAACCTATTATGGCTAAAGTGGAAGCTATTTCCAAATTTCCACCTCCTACAAATAGAAAACAACTTATGAGATATTTAGGCATGATAGGATTTTACAGGAAATTCTGTTCAAATTTTGCTACTGTTGTTCAACCATTGACTCATCTTTTACGAAAAGATTCTAAATTTATCTGGAGTGAAAATTGTCAAAAAGCTTTTGAAAATAGCAAATCACTTTTAATTAATAGTCCAGTTCTGATTACTCCAGACTTGGAAAAACAATTTAAACTTGCCGTTGATGCAAGCGATGTAGGAATAGGAGCTGTTTTATATCAAGAGACAGATGATAATGTTGAAAAACCTATATCATATTTTTCTAAGAAATTAGATAAACATCAGAAAAATTATTCAACTATTGAAAAAGAGTGTTTTGCAATGTTGTCAGCACTTCAACATTTTGATGTATATTTGAATCCCACTGTATATCCTATTCTTGTTTATACTGATCATAATCCTCTCACCTTCATGCATAAAATGAGAAACAAGAATCAGAGGTTGACTAGGTGGAGTTTATTGTTACAGGAATATGATGTAATTGTAAAACATATTAAGGGTAAAGATAATGTAATAGCTGATGCTTTATCTAGAGCTTATTAAATCACTTTGTATATATTATGTATTTTTGTTCATATTATTCATGATAAGTTTTTGTTACACTAAAACTTCTTTTAAGGGGGAGGTGTTATGATATTGTAATTATTATGTTTATTTATGTTGGCCTAATTTGTGTTGTATGGCCTGATAGTTGTTTACCAAATAATCTTATAACTGTGCAGTTTAGGAATGATTGGAACTTTCTAGAATGATCCTTATAAAAGATGCGTAATTTAAACTTCTACGTTATTCCAGAAACTTCCGTTGTAACTTTCCAGGATTTTCCACAATGTTCCATTATAGAGTGTTCTAGAATTTTCCATGACAGCACTATATATACAGACACTAAAGTTAAACTCTCATAATTAAACTTGGACATAGACATTGATAGACATTAGTATTCACAGCATTTGGATTGACACTTTTATTCTACAAACAACATCATACTGGATTGTGACATTAGTAGTGAACGTAATATTCAAATTGGATTACGAAAGATTTCCGGATACAGATAAAGATAACAGATTGGACTCATATTTTGACAGTTAAGTTAACAGTAATATTTGTGTAATACCTTTTGTAAACTTTTGTATATTAAATATTGTTAAATTTTACTATTGATTTGTGTCTTTTGTTGGCTACAATTTAAAGGCGATTTCTGGCCGTAACAATACACATTAACATACATCGTATTTGTCTTTTTGTAAAGTAAAAATATAACTTAAAACACTAATAGCATAATACTTATCAAACAATATGATTCACTTTCTTTCCCGCTTCATGAATAACTTGTTAAATTAAAAGTTAATTGAAATAAATATTACTTTATAAATACTTTTACAATTTTTAATATTTCTTCTTTAAATAAATATTGTTCTTAAAAATGTACATACATTATCTCTTACCGATTATGATCTCTCTATAAAATAATGATGTGTCTCCGAATATCAAATAACTTGCAATGAATAAAAACTAGACAACGTAACGTACGTCAAAGGGCTAAACGTCATAAAACTTTCAAAACGGGAAATATAACAATTCATAAGAGCGCAACGTTATAAGTATACGCAAATACCCAAAAATCGTATCTACAAGTATTATAAATAAAATAAATAAATTCAGTAATAATAAATGAAGTAACCCAACAATTTGGAATTACATTTCAAATCTAACAACGATATTATCGTTGAACATATGTTCAAAAAGAACAATACACTGTATTGAAAATATTGAGCAACGTACTATTATTATCTCTAACAATACATGTAACTCAATTATCAGCCAACTTGGTAATACATAATATTAACCGCAAAACACTTATATTGGGTGGTTCTGTTTTATAATGTTATCTTGACACAACATTGCAACAGTTTGGATTAGTTCTAATCTATATTAAAACTTGAAAGAAACTATCAATTGAACTGTTTTAAAACATATCTCGAACAGTTTGTCTGACTTCTTTAAAACAAGTTCAGGGCAGTGTTGACAGTTTTAATCTACGATTCATTCTCACAGTTTTATTCTAGAACACATTTTCCCAGTTATGTATATTTTGTTTACCTTGTATCTATGCAGTTCATTTTATTTTTTAGAACAAATTTTGAAATGTGTTTTACAATTTCTTTTTTATTATTTTTTTAAGTATAATATATTTGGTATTAGTTTTGTGTAAAAACTTATAATATATCATTATAAGCATGTTTTGTATCAAACCACGTATGTATCAATAAATAGATATACGGAGATGTGGTATGAGTGTCAAAGACACAAATCTTCATCCAAGTCACAATTTGTAAAAGAAATATCATTATAGGTCAAAGTAAGTTCTTCAACACGGTGTATTGGCTATAATTGTATAAATCACATAACCTCAGGTCTCTATCTAATTTTAGAGAATGTAGTTTTTCTATCCTGCTTGACCATGTTACGGCCAGAAATCGCCTTTAAATTGTAGCCAACAAAAGACACAAATCAATTATAAAAATTAACAAGATTTATTATACAAAAGTTTACAAGAAGTATTACACAAATATTAGTGTCAACATAACTGTCAAAATAAAGTCCAATCTTTTATCTTTATCTGTATCCGGATATCTTTCGAAATCCAATCTGAATATTACGTTCACTACTAAGGTCACAATCCAGTATGATGTTGTTTGTAGAACAAAAGTGTCAATCCAAATGCTGTGAATGCTAATGTCTATCGATGTCTAAGTCCAAGTCCAAGAGTAAGCATTTAACTTTAGTGTCTGCATATATATAATTGTCAAGGAAAATTCTAGAACAATCTATACTGGAACATCCTTGAAAGTTACAATGGAAGTTTCTAGTAAAATGTAGAAGTTTATATATCGCATCTTTTCTTAAGATCATTCTGTAATTGTTTCAGTGATTTCTAAACTGCACAGTTCTAAGATTATTCTGTAAACAACTATCAGGCCATACAACACAAATTAGGCCAACATAAATAAATACAATGATTACAATATCATAACAACCATTAGTATGAAATTAAATTACCCCTAGTTTGTAGTTGTGTTAGTGTTGTCAAGTCTTCTTTATATTGTGTTTTGTGTTTGATTGTTTGTCTGTTCTCTGTTTTTTTTTTTTTTTTAACTTTTTTTTCCTTGCGTTTTTTGTTTATTTTCGATTAAGAAATTGAATGTCCCTTTGGTATCTTTCGCACCTCGTTTAATACTTTTAATAAAGAAAAAATATTTTAAACTTGAAAAATGAAGTCTAGGAACAATGACCTCTTTTACTTTTGATCAAAAATTTACTTACCTTGTTGTCGCCATAATGCTTATTTTGGATTATTTGCCATTTCGTTTTACCTTGAGTTGTCTCCTAAAACGGTTTACCTGATTTCAAAAACGCTCACATACATGGTAATGTCGCTCAACTTTGGTTACCAGTATGTATTCTTTTTAAGAACAGAGCCTTTATCTCTATAAGAGAAGAGTTTCTGATACTTATAATCTAATTCATATTTTGACAGACTTAAGAAAGATTACTTTGACGGTTCTGAAGAGTTCTAAAAACTGATCTAGTCTAACAATATATTATTATTTTCAGCTATTATTATTGTCACCGCACTATCAAAGGGTGTACTCGGAGCGGATAATTCGGTTAGGTCAGGGCCGTGGTGTTGGATTTCTGCTAACTTGTCAGTCAAAGAACAAACTATATGGATGGCTGTGTCTGGAAAAGGATGGGAAATATTGATGTATTTTTCTTGCTTCGGATTTTACATCCTTTTGAAATTTCGTCAAATGTGGGAAAGAAGTAGACAAAGAAAGGTAAAATTCACTTTTCATAAATCGATTGTAATGCTGGTCGTGTATTCTACTTTATGAAGAAATGTAAGTTAAATCATTTTACAGATACTGAAAAAAATCTTAAATCTTGAACATCGGGAAAGGTAAGAGAAATTTAGTATTTTTTTAGGGGAAAGCGCAGTTATATTTTAACAGCACACCAAAGTATTGAGTACATTATCTTTCTGTTGAAGATTGATTTTTTTTACAAGATCGCTTAAAACTACTAGAGAAAACAGTTTAAAGTTTACTCCTTGGTAACTATACTGAGTGCCAATGAAAACGCAACACTTGGTTTTTCAAAAATAAAATTTATATTAGAAATGATAATCTATCAAAATAAATTGTTCTTGAAAATTAACAATTTTAACAATAGATCGATGTCAAACAAAAATGTTTCATTGTCATCTTTCGGGCAAAATTTGTAAACGAAACATCCAATGTCGAATCATCAACTCACAGTCATAACAAAAAATGTTACAACCCCGTGGTACAGCGCAATCTCGACAGCGCCGTGGAAATGATCATCCCGGACGTTTAATGTGATCCCGAGGAATGTTTTTCCACTTGTCAAGCAAAGCAAACTCAAGCTGACTTTATGATATTGGTGGTGGTTTTCATCGTCTCAACCATGTCAAATCTGATGCAAAATTTGCTCGATCGGGCCAAAATCCGGCGAAAAGCATGACTATTGGCCAAGGCGGGTGCCAAATGTC